>CM021757.1:4692736-4714154 GCA_011075105.1 Heteronetta atricapilla
GGGGGGGCCGCCGTCCCCCCGGGGAGAAGGGGTGGGGGGGGGGGGGGACACAGGGACATGGGGACGCACAGGGGGGACCTCAGGCCTCCGCCGGCTTCTGCGCGTGGGCGAAGAAGACGCCGTCGACGTCGTCCACGCCGGTGCGCAGCGCGGGCGGCATGGCGTAGGAGCGGAACTCCCGCAGGACGAAGCCGGCCCCGCTCAGCGCCCCGCGGACGTCGTCCTCGGCCAGCGGCACCACGGGCAGGCGCGCGGCGGCGCCCGCCAGGTAAAAGGATTCGCCCAGGGCCCCCAGCAGCAGCGCGTGGCCCCCCCGGGCGCAGCAGCGAGCCCACGTGGCCCAGAGCCCGGGCGAAGGCGGCGCGGTCGGGGCTGACGGCCTCCAGGCAGAAGGCCGAGAGCAGCGCGTCGGCCGGGGGGCGCAGCGGGGCGCCCAGCGGGTGCGGCCGGTGCACGTCGATGGGCAGGATGCGCCGCAGGCGGCCCCGCAGCCGGCGCTGCTTCTCCTGCCAGGGCTCGCTGCGGGGACATGGGGGGGAAGGGGGGGGGGTTAGGTGGGGTGGGGAGGGGGTGCTGCGGGGATCGGCCTGGGGTTGGGAGGGGTATGGGGATGGGGTCCTGTGGGGATCAACCTGGCATTGATGGGGACATGGGGACAGGATCCTGTGGGGATAACCTGGCATTGATGGGGACATGGGGACAGGGTCCTGCAAGGATCAGCCCGGTGTCGAATGGGGTATGGGGATGGGGTCCTGCAGGGATCAGCCCAGCATCAATTGGGGTATGGGGCTGGGGTCCCATGGGGATCAACCCGGCATTGATGGGGACATGGGGACAGGGTCCTGTGGGGATCAGCCCAGCATTGATGGGGACATGGGGATGGGGTCTGCAAGGATCAGCCTGGCATTGGGAGGGGTATGGGGATGGGGTCCTGCGGGGATCAACCTGGCATTGATGGGGACACGGGGATGGGGTCCTGCGGGGATCAGCCCGGTGTCAATTTGGGTATGGGGCTGGGGTCCTGCAGGGATCAGCCCAGCATTGATGGGGACACGGGGACAGGGTCCTGTGGGGATCAGTCTGGCATTGATGGGGACATGGGGCTGGGGTCCTGTGGGGATCAGCCTGGCATTGATGGGGACATGGGGCTGGGGTCCTTCAGGGATCAGCCTGGCATCAGCAAGGACGCGGTGATGGGATCCTGGGGGGGGGGGGATCAGCCCGGCATCAAGAGGGGCACAGGGGCCGGGTCCCGTGGGGATGTGCAGGGGGGATCCTGCAGGGATCAGCCCATCACGCCGTGGGGTTTGGGGACGTGATCCCAGGGGGGCTCAGCTCACAATCCACGGGACCGAGGGGCCGTGATGCCGCAGGGACCAGCCCCACACCCACAGGGACAAGGGGCTGGGATCCTGCAGGGATCCGGGGACATAATTTGGCGGGGGGGACACACATGCAGCTACGATCCAACCCAGACCAGCTCAGCCCATGGGGGGGGGGGAACGACACCAGACGAGCTGTGCCCTGAGACCTGGAGCTCATCCCCACACCATCCACCCCGGGGAAGGGTCCCCGCGTGTCCCCCCCACCCCACACCCCCCGTCACCCCCCGCAGCCCTACCCGCGCCCCTCGATCTTGCAGACGTGCTGGATGAAGGGGCTCCAGTCGAAGGTGCCGGGCTCGCCCCGCGCCCAGCGCTGCAGCTCCTCCCGGTTCACCGCCAGGTAGTCGGTGGCCACGATCTCCTCGAAGTGGTCGCAGGCGCTCAGCAGCTGGTAGATGGTGGGGCCCGAGCCCACGTCGATGAGCGTGCGCCCACAAATCTCACCTTTGGGGGGGGGGGGGGACAGCACACGGTTGGGGGTCCCACAGCGGGTCAGGGAGACTTGGGGACACGGGGCTGGGGGAGCCGGACACGGGGGGGACAGCAGGGCGGGGGGGGGGGGGTGGCAGGGCTCTGGGTGCCCCTTCACGCCCCGTGCCTCAGTTTCCCCACCCCTCTCCAAGGCTGGGGAGCCCCCCCACCCAACCCCAACCCCCTCACCGCTGGCAAAGGCCTCAGCCAAGCATCGCAGCTTCCAGGGCACCACGCAGTCCTCGGAGGAGAAGTCGGCCCGGGGGGGCACGTAGTTGTTCTGCAGGTAGGCGCGGGGGTCGAAGCGCTCGTAGCCCTCCCGGACGGCGGCCAGGCTGCTCATGGCGGGGGCTGCGGGGGCCGCTGCGCCCGGACCCGCTTTATAGCCCCGGCAAGGCGGTTCGGGGGGGGGGGGGGGACCATAAGGCCAGGGGGGGGGGGACATGCGGTGAGTTATGGCTGTGCTCGGCACGGCGCTGATTGCGGCCGTCCATCGCGGATAACCAGGTTAGCGTCAGTGCCCGGGGCCGGATCCGGCCCTGCGCTGAGCAGGCGGCCCTGCTGTGCCCCCCCCCCCCCCCCCCCGGGGGGCGGGGGGGGGGGGGGGGGGCAGGCTGGAGCCTGGCGTCCTGCTGCAGCCCCTGGAGCCGGTTCCCCACCCAAGGAGTGGGTGTCCCAGCGCCACGGTGGGGGCACGACACCCCCCCCCACCACCCAAAGGTGCTGCCCTGGCTCCAGGCCTGCCCCATGGGGATGGGGTTGGGATGGGGACGGGGATGGGGCTGGAAATGGGGCTGGGGTCCGTCCGGGTGCTCCCTTGGTACCGATGAGCCGAGCGTGCTGCAGCTCAGCAAAGCCCCTGATGGGATCCGGCACCGCCAATCCTGTCTGCTCCCAGTACTCCCAGTGCTCCCAGTGCGCCCAGTGCTCCCAGAGCTCTCAGTACTCCCAGTGCTCCCAGTGCACCCAGCACCCTGGGACCGGGGACAGGATGGGAGCTGCTTATGGGGATGGGGGAGGAAAGGGGGTAAAGGCGCTGAAGCCCCAGGGGCAGCAGCAGCAGGGGAGGGGTGGGGACGAGGACGGGAAGGGGATGGGGACAGGGATGGGGACAGGGGCTGGCGGTGGCCCAGGGACAGCAGGATCCAGCCGGGCGGGAACAGCTAATCTGGGCGCTGGCACCGAGGTCATTCTGGACCCTGCCAGGGGCTGGGCTGGCAAAAGGGGGGGGGCAGTTATATAAGCAGGGATCTGCCCCCCCCCCCAAAACCTCCAACCGCATCCTGCAGCCATGGGCCGTGCCTCAGTTTCCCCAATTCCCCCCCTGCCCCTCCCCAGGGTCCCTTCTCTTGGGTCCAGGGGTGGAGGGCAGATTGGGGGGGGGGGGCGGGGCGAGGGGGGGGGGGGGGGGGGGCCGGTGTGCTCCCCCCCCCCCCCCCCCAAAAAAAATGCTGCTGCCGGAGCCGCAGGCCCTGGCGGGACACTTTATTGCAGTACAAAGAAAGGCAAATTTGTACAAAACCACACCAAATCCCCCCACCGCGCCCCCCCCCAGCCCCTCCGAAGGCTTGGGGTTGGGGTCGGGGGGGGGCTCAGCGCTCCCCATCCTCACGCCCCCTCCTTCTGCCAGGGAATCCGAGTCACCCCCGCGCCCGGCGCCACCCCGAGCCACGAGCGCCCCGTCCCCACCGGCCACCGCCACCCACCGCGGGGTGGGCGCCCACCCCCACGTCCCCCCACCCTCCTCCGGCATCCCCCAGGGGCCGCGGCGTGCACCGAGGACCCCGCCGCCGCTGCCCCCTCCCCATCGCCCTCAGCCCCGAGCCCCCCACCCCACGGCCGCCGCCGCCTTCAGCCCCTCTGGGCTTCGTGGGAGAGGGAGCGGGACAGGGTGCGGGGGACGCCCGCCTTGGCTCCGCGGAGGTCCGGGGGGGCGAAGAGGGGCAGGGGCAGGGTGCGGGCGTAGGGCAGGAGGTGCTGGGTCAGCGGCTGCCCCAGGACCCCGAACCGCAGCACGCCCCAGGGCGAGCGCTGCTCCAGCACCCGCGTCTCCCCGCGCTGCTCCAGCGTCTCGCGGCGCCGCTCGTCCGCCTCCCGCCGGCACCACCTGGGCACGAGGCGCTCGTGGGGGTGGGAGCTTTGAGGGGGGGGGTCCCTGTCCCTCCCCACCCCAAAGGGGAAACCCGGAGATCCCCTCTTGACAGTCCCCCCCCCGCCCCAGACCATCCTGCGCCCTGTTGGGACCACCCAGCTTCATGGGGACCCGTGGAGAGCCCCGTGTCCCCGTGGGCACTTTGGTGCCCCCCCCCCCCCCCCCGGGGGGCATCTCCAACTCCATGGGGACCCCGGAGACCCCCCCCCTGCACCCCCAGGTCCTGCCCAACCCCATCGGGACCCCACCGCCCTGGGACCCTACAACGTGCGCTGAAGCACCCGGAGCCCCCCCGTCCCACATGGACCCCCCCTCCTCCAACAGCCTCCCCAGCCCCACAGGGACCCCCGGAGCCCCCCAGGTCCCCGTGCGGACACGCAGCCTCCCCCAGCCCCACTCGGACCCCCCTCTCCCCACAGGAACCCCCAACACCCTCCCAGTCCCACGGGGACCCTTGGACACCCCCCACCTCCCTGGATCTCCCACGGACCCTCGGAGCCCCCCGCAGCCCTACGGGACCCCCTCCCCACCCCCAAATCCTTCAGGGACCCCAAGCACCCGTGTCCCCCCTCAGTCCGTCGGCGCCGCTCACCCCTCCTCGGGCCGGGTGCTGAGCTCCAGGTCCAGCCACTCGGCGCTGAAGGTCTCGCGGCGCCCCACGTCCTCCTCCTGGACGCGGCAACCCAGGCGGGCCCCCGAGAGCAGCCCCCCGCTGCGCACCACCGTGCTCGGCCCCCACATCCCTGCGGCACCCCCGGGGTGCAGCTGCACGCGCCCCGGTTCCGGCTTCAGCTGCCCCGCTCCTGCCAGCCCCGCTTATATGGCCCCGGGGAGGCTATTTTGGGACGTGTCACTGGCACCGCGGGGACGGGAGGGTGCCAAGAGTTCCCCCCCCAAACCCCCCCCCCCCCCCCCCCAGGGGGTGTAAGCAGGGGGGTGGCACTGGGGACACGTGCGTCACCTCGTGTGCGTCCGGCCACGCTCAGCCCCGTGTGCCCAGGGTTGCTCTGGTAGGGCCAACCCCCGTGGTGGCAGCCCGTGTCCCCGTGGGGTGCGGGGACACGTGGGGACAGCCCCCGCCGGCACCGTGAGCCCCCCCCCTGGCCCCGGCCCAGGGCACGCTTGGCCTTTCCCTGCCCGCTGCGGCCCTGGCACCAGCAAACACGACGGACCCAAGAGGTGGCAGCGGCTCTGTGGGGGGGGGCTGCTGCCCGGATCGTGGGGTGCCACCCTGTGCCACCCCGTGCCACCCTCCCCACGGCGGTGCCGGCCCCATTGCTGCCCCAAAGGGGGTCCCATCCCCGTGCGTGTTCCCCCCGCTGTGCGGTGCGAGCTGGCGGCGGGGTGCTGGCCTCGGGGCCCCCCCTCGGCGGGCTATTTGTAGGGCTGACAGATGGGGGCCGCGGACAGACGGGTGCTCGCAGGGTGCCAGCGGGCAGAGCTCGCCGGCCGGGCCCTGGGGACATCGGTCACTGTCCCCGACCCCTTGAGCGGAGCAGAGGGGACGCGGGGCTGCGGAAACAACGGGGGACCGAGGGGGCAGAGCCTGCTCGGGGTGGCGGGCGGATGCTCTGCGCCGCCGCAGGACAGGGGATGGTGACCCCACGGCCAGCAGCCACGGGAGCCCTGGGACCCCCTCCTGGGGGCTCGGGGCCAGCTTGGGCCTGCTCCCCCCCCCCCTCCAGGCGCTCGTCCCCGCTTTTATTCGATCGAGTTACAAAGGGCACGTGGAAGGCAGCGGGCTGCAAATAGTGCAAGGCTCTTTATTTCGACAGGTGCCGGCCGGAGGCGGCCCCCGGCACGGGCCGCGGGACCCCAGGAGGGTGCCGGCAGAGGGTCGGGGAGGGGCGTGGGGGGGGGAGGCACAGACCCCGTGGCTCAGCCCACGTGGGGGACGCCGTGGGCGCTCGCCCCCGTGCCGCAGCACTGCCGGTGCGTGCCCCCGCGTGCGGGCGTTTTGGTGCTGCTTCCCTTTATAGCAGAGCGCGGCAGCGGCGCGCACAGGTAGAAAGGAGCCGCGCTCGCCCCCGCATCCCCCCCCCCAGCAGGGATGAAAAATTTCTGAACCGTTCCCTGCAGAGCTGGGGGTTGGGAGGAGGGAGACGAGCTCAGCCAGGACCCCAGAGAGGGGGGCAGCCCCACGGGACAGCCCCAGGGGTCTCCACGAGTCCCCCCGGTGCTCTCCCAGGGGTGAAGCCGCAGGGGAAGGAGCCCACGAGCCCTGCAGGGGCTGCGCTTTGTCCCCGTGTGCGAAGGGCAGAGCCTGGAACGTGGCCACGCTGGGACAGGGATAGGGGACAGAGCTGTCCTCACCCCCAGAGCAGCTTTCCCCTCTGGCCCCCTTAACCCAGGGCACCAGTTCGGGAACTTGGGGGTCCCAACGAGCCCCCCCCAGCCCCACATTGTGCGGAGGGGGCAAGGCTGGACCCGGAGCAGGGCAGAGCCCGGCCGCACGCAGACAGGGGCAGGGGTTTGGCACGTGCCGGGCGGAGGAAGGAGCCGAGCACCCGAGCAGCCTCACCCGGTGAGGTCAGCGTGGGGCAGCCCCCCCCCTGCCCGCAGCCCCCCCCCGGGGCGCAGAGGACGCGTTGTGCTGCTCAGGGCTTGCCGGACAGCTCGCTGACCCGCTGGCGGAGGTGGAAGGCAAACTCGAACATGGTGGCCGCCAGGCTCTGGTGGATGAGGTACCGGGGCAGGCGACCCTGCGAGGAAAGGAGAGGAAACGGCCCGTGAGAACAGCAGGGAGATGGGTGCAGCAGCCCCCAGGGAGGTGAAACACCCCCCACTCACCCCCCCCCACCCCCCAGGCTCCTGCCCATGGCTGCCTGGGTTTTGCTCTCCCTGCCCCAGGGCTGCACGCGTGCCGCAGCGGGGAGCTGCTGCTTTCAAGGAGTTTTCTCCGGGGGAGGAACTGAAACGCGTTTTGATTTCTCTAAAAAGCCCGGCACGACTCAACCCGAACCGCCTCGGCCCCTGCTCCATTATGTGAGATGCATCAGAAAGTCAGGCCGGGCTCTGCGGGGGCAGGCAGCAGCGGCAGCGCTGGGAGCGCCGCTGGGGCTGGCAGCGGCTCCGTGCCCCACAGGGACCGGGCAGGGACGGAGGGGACGGCAAGGGACAGGAGCAGGAGAAGCCCCAGGGATGTGGTGCACATGGGGAGGGGGCTTCCTGCAGCCCCCTCCAGCAGGGCAGGGGCTGAGGCTTCTCCTGGCAGCCCGGTGCTGTGGCCCCGGGGGCCGTTTCAGGCCCCGCTGGGAGGAGAGGCTCCAGCCCAGACGCAAACACACCCACGTGGGCAACCTTTGCCCTTGGCTGCAGGAAGGGATGAGCCACGCGCTATAAATACTGCGCCAGGGCCAAAGGAAATACCAAGGCAGCACAGGCCGAGGGCTCTGGGCAGCAGCAGAGCCCTTCAGGAGGATGGTGGAAGCAGTTGAGGGGCCGTGTATTAATAGCTGGGCCGGCGCGGCCTCTTCCAGCAGCAGGCAGGCAGCGGGCGAGGGCTCCCCGGGCTGGGAAGCGCAGGGAAGGTCTCTCCTTGCCCAGCCCCATCTTGCACCACCAACGGGGCTGTTTTCCCCCCCCCAAACCAGCCCCTTACAGAGGGGAGGAAGAGGCACGGGAGCCAGACCCAGGAAGGAAAACCACCTCCGGCCCCGGTCCCAGGCCAGGCAGCATTGGGGGCAGCGGGGCCGGGCTGCGGCCGCGCTGGGCTCGTCCCCGCTGTCGCTTCCCGGGCGGGGAGCCGCCAAGGCGAGCGCTTCTGCAAATCCCCTGCAGAGCATTTCAGCAGGAGCGCTGGTGCCTGATCTGCTTTGTGGGAAGGGAGGGCCGTGGGAGGGGAGGGGGCCGCAGCTTTGCAGCAGAGCGCTGATGAATGGAGCCTTTGTGCTCGCTGCTGCAGCGCCGTTTCCACGTCAACCTCGGCTCGATTCAGCCGAGGAAGAAAACAGGGCAGCTCCCCCTCCCCGTGCGCCCGGCCCGGCTCCCTTCACGCTGCCTTTGTCTGGGCCACCAGCAAGGGCTCCCCGCACGCAGCTCCGCAAATAGCTCCGGATCTGGGGCACGGTCTAGGGCCCGAGCGCCGCTCCCCGCATGCGGGGGCAGCCCCAGGCGCCCCCCGGGGGGCTGTGTTTGTGCCGAGGGTCTGGGAGCAGGGCAGTGATTCATCCCTTCGGAGGGTTCCGGGGAGCAGCAGGCAGCCAGACAACACTCGACGTGCCCGGCTATTTCTGGTCCCCTGAGAGGATAAAATCCCCTCTTCCCCAGTCCCGCACAGAGAGGAGAAACCCATAGCCGAGATCTCGGCCAGCTAAGGAAGGGTTTCCCAGCCCTACACCGGGGCAAATTCAGGGGGGAAAGAGGGTGCATGACCTCTGCCTGCAAAACGCAGGTCCCCTTAGGGCATCCCTTGGCAACGGCCCGAAGCTGCACCCAGGAGAGGTTTGCAGCAGGTCCCCAGCAGGCGTCCCGCAACCTGCCGGGGGCTCCTGGAGCGTGCCGGTGTCCCTGCCGGGGAGGGAACACAGCCACGGCACTCGCACGTCAGCAAAGAGTTGGCTTTACCTTCAGGTCCGTGTTTAGAATCCAGATGAACGTGCAGACCCTGGGGTTGCTGGGGCACTTCAGCACGATGAATCCTCCGGGCCCGTTCTCACCCCTGCAGGGAAACGACAGCAGCACGGAGTCAGACCGGAGGGAGGCTGAGGAGCTGTTCCCCGGCACGCCGGGTGCGCGGCACCGACCCTGGCTCCTGCCGTGGCACCCCCTGGGCTGGCAGCGAGGACGGGAGCCCCGCGGGGTGGGAGCAGATGCGCGGAGTGCCCGGGAAGGGATCCGGCTTGGCTGCAGGCTCACGAGCAAACACCACGAGGCAGGTTTCCCACAGGTGCCTTGGCAGCGGCGGTGCCAGGGCTGCTGCAGGGCCGCAGGCTGAGGAGCAGCCTCTGCCTCCGGACCGTGCCAGCACGGCCGACGCCGGCACCGCACGGCACGGAGGTTTCAGAGGCACGGCAGAAACGGGGGTGCCAACAAGCAGGTCCCAGGAAAGCCGAGCACCCAGGGAGACCGTGCTCGGTCGGGACAGGCTCAGGCAGACAGCCTCGTCACTACAGCCCCCAGATCCTTCCTCGCACCATCTGAGCGTCTCAGAGAGGAGAGCTGCGCTTACACACCCAGCCCAGATACAGATTTCCCTTCTCTGCTCAGGAACACACACTATTTTTGCTGCATACATTTGTGAAAAGATTTTTCTAGGCCCCGAAGTCCCCAGCTCTTAAATAGACTGAGGCAGCTATAACGGCTCCGAGTTAAAATGTCAATTACTTTAACCGGATTATGAGGAAAAACAAAGTCAGTGCGTGAAGTGGCACAGCTGGGCCCCAGGCACCAGCGCAGACAGTAACAAGGAGTCCTTGTTTGATGAGCCCAACCCCGCCGAGATCCATCACCGGCCGTGCGAAACCTTCCCCTTCGGGAGGGGAGAGGCCAGAGAGCTGCTGACACCCTGGGAGCGGGTCCATCCTGACGCAGCTCGTTTCACCCACGGGACCACCTCTTGGCGCCTGCAGCCTTTCAGGTCCGTAAGCGGCTGGCTTACGAGAAGCAAAAGGCATCCGAGAGGCTCCGAGACACGGTCAGCTGCTTACTGCCCCTCAGGAACGGCAGCTGCCCCTGCTTGGGAATTAAGGGTTACGTAAACAGGATGCGGATCGGGTTGGGGTTTGTGCTCTGCCTGGTCGGCACCTCCACTCCCCAGAGCGGAGAGAGCTGGGAAACGCCCGAGCAGCGCTCACCAGCACGGAGAGTTTCTTTAACAAAGGAAGAAGAACAAGGGAAGCAAGGTTCAGCTCCACAAATAGATCAGTTTCCTGAAAACGGTGCCAGGAAGACAGCAGGGTTTTCATTTAAGCGGCTCTTTGCCCTAAGCTGAAGCAAGGCGCGTGTGTCAGATAGCAGCTAAAATAACAGGATCTGCCTCTCACCTGACGTACTTGGAGAGCGGAGGCTTCAGGCTGTGCGTGGTCGACATCCCTGAGGAAATGTACCTGTCTCTTCTTCTCTCGATCCGACGCACGTTCACGAAATCCCTGTGCAAAGGAAGGGCAATGACTGCTTGGAGACGTGCGGGGGGCTTCCAGGGAGCAGATTGCAGGCTTGGGGCTGCTGGGAAAGGCTGCGGCAAAGGTACGGCAGCACGTGGACACAGCCCAGGCACTGTTAGCAGGGAGACAGGCTGGCTGACCGGGACGGGTCTGGGCTCCGAGACTCCTGCCAGAAACGGCTGGAGGAGACTTCAGGGGCTCCCTGCCCTTGGGAGCAGAACCCAGCCCTGCTCGGGGGATGCCAGCAGCTCCCAGCCATGACAGGGCTGGGGCCGAGAGCTCTCACCGCGGTTGGAAGCTTCCCTCTGTGTTTTAGGAAGGTGTTCGGGGGGCTCAGCCCAGCGCAGACAGCAGGATGAACTGACCTGGGGGAAACGACACCGCCTGCGGCCCCGGCTGCCACGTCGTACGAAACGATCGTGTTGTCTTCGACCCGCTGCAAGATCTGGAAGGAAAAAAAAAAACAGAAAAAGAAAATGAAATGATTTCCTCAGACTGCGCCTGCAGGTGCCAACAGCTGGGCGATGCGGCCCCTCCTCAAAACAGCACCCGGACTCAAAGCCAGTGCCTTTAACAGCTGATGGGAGGCTCGGGGCTGGGGCCGAGCCCGTTGGCAGCGCACGCATAGGTTCCTCTGCTGGCCCGGGGCTGCCCCTCTGCCCCTCCAGGGGGACACAGGCGTCGCCTTCGGATCGCCGCCACACCGGCGGCGGTCGCCCCGAGCGCACCGAGCAGAAGCCGGCTTGGCTCGGCCGCTGGCCCAGCTCCCTGCCCACCTCGTGGGCTTTTGGACGGGCACCGCCACGCAGCTGGCTGCCGCAGAGCATTCGGATCGTATGGATGAGCGGCGGAGATTTAACGCCTCAGTGACTCTGATCCAGCTAAGCTCCAGTAGGGCCTGGGCACCGCTGACAGCCGGTGCAGGGCTGGGAAGCTCCAGCTCTCCGCTCCAAGGAGCTCCTGTGATTAAGCCATCTTTGTCCGGCACGCTCACCTGGCAAGCTGCCACTGTTCTGTTCCACAGGATCATCTTCTCGGGCTGGAGAATAACCTCCTGGTAAACCGTTTCAGCAGAGCACTGCAGGAAAGCCTGAGGACAGAGCCAGAGCAGTTAGCCAGTCCCCTCGGTAAGACGATTCTGAAGGAACACGGGGCAGATCACAAAGAACAACAGGGACAGAGCAGGAGGGCAGCAGCGAGGCTGCAGAGCTGAGGCTGTGACCCTGCTGCCGCAGCGTTCTCGTTCCCAGGGGCCTGGAGGGCACACGAGGAGTCAGAGGACGGATCAGACCCCGGGGAGCTGCTGCCTGCTGGGGTCTGCGCTGGGTGGGAGGGCAAATATCTGTCTGTACCACAGAGGGACCTCGGGGCTGACCCGGGCCGGGCTCCTCCACCCTCACCCCGCCTCATCAGCGATTCTGCTGCACGTGCAATTGCTTCACAAAGTCGCTGAGAAGCCGCTGCGAGCTCTAGCACGGACAAGAGTCATTTCCCCGCGTCCCTGTGGGACAGGGGATCTTCAGAGGCAAACGGTTAACGCGGCAGAGTGGGACCATCCAGCTTTTCCCGGTGAACACAGAGCCCTGCTCCGCCGGCAGCTCCTGCCAGCAAGGCAACATATGCACTGGAACAAAGAAAAGCCACCGCAGCACCGATGCTTCATTAAAGCGTGGTTTGCAGCCAAGCCACTCCAGCGAGAGGGCACGGAGCGCGGCACTTCCGCGCGGCTCTGCTCAATGCCAGGCGGCAGCAGACGCACGCTCAGCCCTGGTCTTGCTGGCAATTAGTTGCAATTAGCCTCCTTGGTCAGATTAGTCCTAGATGCTGGGGTTGGAAGCGAGTCTTGCAGTCACCTGCTCCCACTTCTACCAGCAGAGACTGGGGCCCAGCGTATTTGCCGGGGAGTTTGTCTGCCGGCCAAGGGGTTTTCCTGGAGAGATTCCCTAGAGCGCGCGGCGCGGTTCATCTGCCTCAAAGAGCGCTCTGCAGCCTGACCCGTCCTGCCAGGGCCAGGAGAGAGCGTGAAAGCCGAGCCCCGATGCCAAGCAGAGCAGGCTTTCTGCCTGTGCCACACGGGGTGAGGAAGCGACACGGGAAGGTTCTTACCTTTAAAATAAAGGTCTTGCCATGGAAAGGTATTTCGAAAGTGTAAACAACGTCGCCGAAGTCCTGCGCAAGAAATAAGGAAGTTACATTTATGCCAGCAAAATAAAATTAATTGCTCTGACCCCGGCTAAAGGCTCCTGGTCTATGAGC
Organism: Heteronetta atricapilla; assembly: GCA_011075105.1. Taxonomy (NCBI): domain Eukaryota; kingdom Metazoa; phylum Chordata; class Aves; order Anseriformes; family Anatidae; genus Heteronetta; species Heteronetta atricapilla. The sequence goes on from CM021757.1 coordinate 4,705,105, forward strand.
ACTGTGCTGTGACGGCAGGATCCGGCCCGCTCCCGTGCCACGCGGGACCGGCCCCGGCCCCGAACCGTGCCCGCTCCCCCAGGCCATGCAGCCAGCCCCACGACAGCAACGACACCCAGCACATTTCAGATGCCCATGCACAAATTTCCATAAACAAAACAACATCCAGAGAGGCAGCAGTGATGAGACAGGAAAAGAATCCAGCCCGTGGCAGGCTGCAAACTCCGTTTCAAGGTCAAATTCTCTTTGTAGCGAGCTCCCGGCACCAGCGCAAGAGAAAGGGGTTAGTTTGCCAGCACTGCTGTTGTTACCTACATCTGAGAAGAGACTCCCTGGAGGGGTTAGGGATGGACAGATGATAACCTTTCATCATTAGCCCTGTGTTAAACTCTGATTAGTCTATTTAAATCCATCCCCCTTTGGATAAAGAAAACAATCTGCCCAGCTAGTTTGGCATCAAACAATGGATCACTTGACAGGGGAATTTTAAACACCAGATGAGACTGCAGTTTGCAGGACTCTCACCCCAGCCATGGCAGGAGCCCACAAGCAGAAAGCGAGGTTGGTTTCAGGGGGCAGAGCCACGCGCCTTTCACACCACACTTTGGGCAGACCAGGAGCTCTAGATACCGCAGCAAACCCCGCTGTAGCTCAGGGAATAAACCCGCGAGGCGGGGAAACGGGCAGGGCTCCCTGGTTTACCCTCGGCCTCCCACAAGGTCCCTGCCCTGGGGAAGGGGACGGGCACACGGCCCTGGGGTGGGCCAGCAGGAGCAGCCCTGCTCCCTGCTCCCCCTTGGCTCACAGCAACCCCAACTCGGCCGGAGCCTCCCCAGACCCCAGCACGCTCCTAAAAACCCCTTGCTCTGCAGCAAGAGCGAAAGCAGCAGCGCCAGGACCCTGGGTGCTGCACGTGGCCGGCTCGGCACGGCTCCTCCCCGCCGCAGCTCTGCGCCCTCCCAAAGGTGAGTCGTCCGCCCCTGCCCGCCCGCTGTCGAGAGGGAGGAGGAGTGATGATGGGCTCTCTCCTGTCAAATGGGAAGGCAATTAAACATCTAATTAAATAAGAGGGGATTTTACATTTAACTGAACTGGAATGGATTCCTAATTCAATCAGGTAATTGTAACGCTTGTTAATTTTTCATGTCGCAAGGAGGTTTCAAAAGCCTCGTTTGTCCTCCGGTTTTTGCTAAGCCATCCGTGCTTGCTGCCGGGCAGCGGGGAGGGGGGGACGACACTTGCATTGTTTTTCTCGAACTTCCAGTTCTCCTCCTGCGCCAGGATTTGGTCCACAACTTCCATCGCCTCTTTGCCTTGCCGGACGTATTCTTTCTCCTAGGAGAGGAGGGAATATTTCACTCGTGGGGCGTGCAGAGAGCAAGGCTTGCTACCCACCTCCCAGGGCTAGCAGAGGGAAGCGGGCAAACTCCCACCACCACACCACAGAAATCTCTTCATTCAGGTCACAGAGGCCTCGTTTTGGAGCTCGAAGTCACGCTCCCCGCCCTGGCTCGCATCCACACGCCAGCTGCGCCTAGCAGCGAGCCTCCTGCCTCAGCGCCAGGGCTTCCAGCAGGCCGAGGGCTGCGAGGTGCGCAGAGCTTCCTCCTGCGGGAGCGCCGCGGCTGGAGCTGAGCAGCAGCAGCAGCACTTGGAAGGCAGCACACAGAGCCCTGCGCCCAGGCAGACCGCGGGGAGGTGAGGGACCGCCCTGCCAGCTAGGACTCGAGGCGATGCCCTCTTGGGGTGTGACCACGTAACCAGGGGGGAGAGGGAGAGGCAGAGCCACAATCACTCCCCCAGAGCCAACGGCTGCAAAAGGAGGGATGGGAAGGAGGGACAGGAACGTCCAGCTCGAGTTACCTGCGCTGTCAACGCCTTCCTCCCCAGGCCCTCCTCGTCCGACTCGTTGTCTGACCCTAGGGGGACGCGCACAATTAACACACAGACAACGAAGATCGCACGTGAACAATCTCCCCCCGACCTTCCCGTGGAGCAGACAGCGTCCGATCCCCGCTGTCAGCATCTGCGACCCCAGCACAGCCCGGGTCCTGCCTCCCCCAAAACGCAGCCGGCTGCCAGGGCTGGCTCTGCTCCCCGGCTGGGTGTCAGTGACACCGGGACAACCGCTCCGGCTGACGGCCTGCCGAGCTGGGGGGGTCTCGGAGCAGCACGAGGCGGTGGCAGGGCAGTGGCACAGGGCAGTGGCACAGGGCCATCTCTGCCCCTCACCTGCCGGTGGTGATTTGCCCCCACGCCCTCATCCCAAGGGCGATGTTTTTCGAGCACAGCTCGTGAGCATTTAAATCCCAAGCCCACAAAACTCTCCGGCTCCCCACGGAGCCAAAAGCAGGCGCGCGAGGCTGAGCACCGCTCTGCGCCCAGACAGCTGGGCCGTGCCTCTGCTGCCCGGGCACGGGGTAAGAAGAAGCGGCCGGATTTGCAGCGTCAGCTCCTGGAGGCGCTGCCACCCGCTGCTGCCAGAGGCAGAGCTCGGGGAGGAGGAGGTGAGAGGGGCGAGGAGCCCCCGAGGGACACGGAGCGCACGTTACCTGCGAAGGACTCCGGCGGGGAGTAGAACTGCCCGTCCGAAAGGGCTCCGGGGTAGAGCAGGGGCCCGCGAGCAGCCGCAGCCAGGGCTGCCAGGTACCCTGGGAACCAGAGCGGGTCTCACACACCGTGCCCCGTGCTTCAGCCCCGAGGGGGCTGGGGGGCTCTGTGTTGTCCCCCCCCCCCCGGCTGCCACCAACCCAGCCCTCCCCAGACGGCCTCGCAGCCACTTTCTGCCAGACACAGCTGCTCGGCTCGCACTGCCACCAGCCAGCCCACGAGCCTTTCAGCTCCCATTGCCTCATCTTTTGTTGGAGACATTTTATCTGCATGGAGATCAATGGGCTCTTTTGCCTGTCAAATCCAAAGGCGATTAAGCATCTAATTAAATAAGAGCTTCCCCTGGAAGCAATTTGGAACCCGAGCTTAATCCAATAGAGGCATTAAACACTTGATCATTTTTCATCTTAAAGCCTCCTCGCAAGACCCAAACATCCTCTGGTGTTTTCCAGTCACTCGGTGCATTTCTGACCCAGGCTCGCTCGACAAACACTTCTTAGTTGACGCGCCGCCTCCCAGTCCTCTTTCGTCAGAGGTCTGGGAGAAGGACGAGCTCCTTCTGCTGTAACAGGGCAGCTGCACCGCCCCAAACCGAGCTCCCGCTCCCTAGAAGGGCCCTTGGAGGTGACAGGTGCCCGGCCGTGCGCGGGAATTCGTACGGCATTAGGTCAGAAAAACTGGGTCTCACTTTAGCCTGACCTCAGTGACTAGAGACGGTCAGATTTCACACACGGTAACCCGCGCTGTGCCCCTGGAATGGATCTTGCAGTGAAGCATTCCTCTCCGAAGGGCTCCAGCCCGGATCTGAAGACAGATACCGGGAGCTGGAGAGTCCCCCGGTCCGCCTGGCATTTGTCCCACTGTTTCAAAACATTTTCACTGATGCGGAGGTGAGCTCTGTTTCCAATACGTCTGGCTTCGGTATCCAGACATTGGGGAATTTGGCATGTTTTTCTCCTCTCAATTAAAAGATGCTTTTTATAATCTGGTATTTTCTTCCCCTGGAGGGACTTGTATACCATCACAGAACTGAGTCAGGCACTTACCGTCACAGCCAGCCTGGAGATCACTTCTCCACAAACGCCGTATCTGTCAAGGTGCTGCCAAAGCAGCAGAAACCCCAGGCCCGGGAGCCTGCTCTGCCAGCTCCTACCAGAGAAGAGCAAAATACTTACATCGTTCCTCTTCTGCTTCCTGAGTCAGGACTTTAAAATCCAGGAACCAGGTCTCCAGCCAAGCGATGACGAACGAGACGATAGGAAGCAAGTAGCCGAACGCCCCTTTGGTCAGAAGCTGAGTGGAAGAAAGCAAAAAGCCACAGGGAGTTCACACAAAACGGCAAACAGCGGCAGCAAGCAGTCACAAAGCAATCCCCCGTCAGCCCAAGGAAACCAACCTCGGAGAGGATGACCTTCACAATCAGGAAGGCACTGGAGACCAGCGTGGTGACCTGGAAAAGAAAATCACGCACCTCAGATCCCTGCGAGCCCTCGGCACGGAGCACAAACCCAAAACAGGAAAGCAGGAACTGCCTCCTTACCGCTATGACCCACCAGTGGCGCAGCCTTACGATCGCGTAGGCCAGCAGCAGCACAAAAAATCGGAAGAAAGCCAAGACCTTTGGAAACAAAAAGCCGTCAGCACGAGTCAGCCTCCTCGTCCCCGTGCCAGGCACTGGGAGGACGCAGCCCCAAGGACCTCGCCACCCAGATGGGGCCAGAGGTGAAACAGGACAGGGCTGGGACGCTGCGACCCCCCAGCTCTGCAGACCCCAGCCCCAGCCCACGGCCTCCCCACCCCGAGCTGCTGCCGGGATACTCACAAATATGTCGAAGAAAGAGGTCTTAAAATTGTACTCGATGATCTCGCTCTCCAAGTTCTTCTCGATACCATCCTTGGTCTGGAGGGGAGACAGGTAACGAGAGAGCCATTGAGTGCACTGATAAGGAAATAGAGATAGGAAAATAAAGATAGGAAAATAAAGGAAATAACGATAGGAAGAAGGCGGCCGAGCGGTGCCCCGAGGTTCGTGCCAGGGGCAGGTTATGTGCCAGGCAGGCACGGGGCCACGGGGGGACGCAGGAGCCCGTTTCGCCCTCTGCTTCACACCGAGGGGAGCCGGGGCTGGAGCGGCACGCGGCGACACGAAACACTCCTGGGGGGGAGCTTTCTGCAGAGGAAGAGCTGCCCGCTGGCTCCGTGGCTCTGGCTGTTTGGGAGGAGGCCCCGAGCAAGCGAACGGCTCCAGGCGGCGCTCAGCAGCATCGGCCAGGCGCTGGGCAGAGCTGCTCCCGAAGCACCCCTCCTGCGAGGCCGCTCGGCAGCGCGGTGGAATTGAGGCTGCGATCGTCCTCTTTGTGCAAAACCCCCTCGGCGTTTCCCCAGGCCAGCCCGTGGGATGGGGGGGAAGCGGGAGGAGAGGGCCACGGACGCACAGAAGCACGAGGAAATCCGAAAGAGGCAAAGCCAAGGCCTGCGGCGTCGTACCGGGCTGTGGAAAGAGCTCAGAGCTGAGCTCTCTTGCCTCACCCCGAGACAATCTGGGGCTCGACAGCCTCGGTGCTTTTGACACCATAAATCCTGCTCTCGGGAGCTTGGACTGGCTGTTTACGAGGAAGCGGATGGCTCAGGTAACTGGAACAAATGCTTCACCTTTAGGCTATTGGTTTGAACGCAGCCCAGCTGGCCGGGACGCCGGTGCACGCTGACAGCTGTTTGATGATCTGTGAGAAACACGGCGGTGGATCTCAGGCCAGTTCTTGGCAGCCCGGCGCCCTGGCACCCTCTTGTCAGACAGCCCAAGGACAGACGAGGCAGCCGGCGGGAAGCGGTCCCTCTAGGGCAGGCTGGTGGTTAATATTCGGGGGGGGGTTTGGGAGCAGCGGCTCCGCGCTGCTGACGGGGGGCTCCGGGGCTCGTGCCAGGCAGCTTCGCTGAGCCGCTGCTGAAAGCCTCGCGCTGCCGCTCCGACGGGAGGCATTGAGGGAGGAAAAAGGGCACGGCGAAGGCTTGGGGTTTCTGGGAGGCGTTTGGGATTAACCCCACGCCGCTGCCCTGAGCGAGTGAGAATTGTTCGAGGCACCTCTTTGTCTCCGAGAGCAGCGAGCTCGCAGAGGCACCGTTTGCAGGAGGCAGACATTTAACCAGGGCCAATTTGCTCAGCTTATCTCGCGGCGTAAGGGAACCATTTGATAAAAAAAGCATTAGTCACGACACGAACTCATTGCTCTTCATAACTAGGCAAATAAGCCATCCTAATAGCCTGAAATATGCAGCATCTCGGCTCGGGGCCCAAATATCACCCGTTAGTCACTCATTAACGGCTACCTGCGAGACCTACGCTCAGCATCACCCTGGCGACCGCGCTGCCAGAGCATTTCCCCGGGGCCGCGGGTTTCCATTTGCTCCGCAGCGCCCCGAGGACAGCAGCAGCAGGAGGCCGGGGTCCAGGCCGGGTGCTGGGCGCCGCGGGCATGCCGGCCCCGAGCCGCCCTTCCTATGCCGTGGGGGTCCCTGAAGGGCTCGGCACCGCGGCCCCCGGGGGCGAGGGAGGGGCTGAAGCGATCTGTTAGGTGCAGACAGCGCAGGAGATAAGAGGGAGAGAGATAAGGGTCGCTAAGCGAGCGCAGGATCCAGGCCAGACGCCGGGCGGGCTGCCGGCGGGGTCTATCTCTTCATCTCCCCTCTCTGCTCCCGGGGTCGTTCGGCGGCAGGACACGCAGCGCCTGCAGCACGAAACCCATCGTCCCCGCGCGGCCCCCGGCTGGTCAGGACCGGTTTGGAGAGAAAAAGAAACAGCCCAGGGAGCAACTTTGACCTGCCGGGGGGTGGAGGGGGTTGAAGGAAACGAGCTGGGTTTCCTCCTCGTTCGCGGGGCGAGCCAACCCCGCGGCACACCTCGCACCGGCCGCTGCGGGGAGATGGAAGCCGCGGCGGCGCCTTTGAGGCAGGGGGGCAGCACCTGCGGCGTCGGGAGGCTGAGATTAGCGGCAGCGTGCTGGGACCAAAGCTCAAAGCCCTTTTTGTCCGTGCCCAGCAGCTGGGAGGAGAGAGGAAGAAGGTCTGCACAACCCCCCCCCCTTCCTCGTCACCCCCGCAGGGCAGGGAGCGCGGCGGAGCCGGCAGCTGCTTGGCAAACGCCGCAGGCGAGGGGAGCAGGGGAGAAATTTGGCCAAGCGCTCGCCCCGCCGCGGGGCCCAGATCTCGTTACGGCCCGGCAGGCGATGGCGTTAACGAGCCCGGGCAGCCGCAACAGAGCCCCGGGTGCAAGGAAACGAGCCGGGCTGCGCTGATTTTCGGCGGAGAGCAAAAACAAAGACTTGGCCCCGGCGCCGCGAGAGGCAGCGACGAGGAGGAAGCGGCCTCGCATGAGGAGAGGAAAGGCTGCGGGCGTTGGTGTCGCCCAACTTACGTTGAGTTCGATGATCCACAGCAAGGAGATGAAGAGCAGATCGAAGGTGACGAAGAGGCAGAAGGTCCTCCTGACGTCCGAGATGGCTTTCCTCTTCTCCGGGGAGAAGTAGCAGTAGGGGGAGAAGCCCTGGCTGTGGGACAGCGAGGTGCTGATGGACGCGATGGCGGGGAGGCTTCGTTCCAGGTCGTGCTGCGGCGCCGTCGGCTTGCTCATCCTCGGCCCAAGCAGCTCGGGTCCTACGTCAGCCGCGGCCGCATCTGCGAGGCCACCGTCACCTGCGTGGGGACAGGAGGGAGGCGTGGGGTCACGGGGAGCAGCGACGAGTCCTGGTGCCCGGCGCTGAGAGCAGAGGAAGGAAGCGGGCCCTGGACGCCCCCTCTCCAGGAGCACGTCCCCAGCTCCCCATCAGGCAGAACTCCTCTGATCACGGCGCTCCCGGGGGAAAAGAAATCCCCCCGGCTTCCCGGTTACCGCGGAGCCGAGCTCCGGCAGGGCCCCGGCCCCGCTGCGTGCTGTGGGGTGAGGGGCAGAAGGATCACCCCGGAACGGATCACCCCATAAAGGATCACCCCATAACGGATCACCCCGTGGGGTTCCCACCCTGCAGCACCAGGACACGGTGTGGGGCCAGGAGCCCAGCAGCCCCAGCGCGTGGGCAGAGCCCAGCAGCCGATGGCAAACGCCACGGGGCGGCCCCGTGGCCGCCGTTCGCCCCGGTGCTGGCGGTGCCGGGCACGTGGGCACCCCCTGAGCGGCTCCGGGGGGGGGGCCGAGTGAGGCGTCGAGGCCGTCGTGCCAAAACGTTGCCTTGTGTCTGCGGGGCACGAGGACGCCGCAGCCAAACGGGGAGGGAGGTGGCCAAGGTTGGGCACGGCGGGGGCTGCCCCGAGCCACAGCACCGGGCCAAGCGCCCCCCGTGCTCGGGGAGCTGTGCCTGGGAGCAGCGAGGGTGGGTGCGGTAGAGGGCAGGGCCCAGCAGCTCTGCTCCCCCCCCCGGGACCCTGAGGGCTGACCACGACCCATCTCACACGGCCACGGGAGGCTGCAGCCAGGACAAAAACCCCGGGACCGAGCCCAAAACCGCGGGGGCAGAGGGGCTGCCACGTCCCGCCGGGACCACCAGGGCTGCCCCGCGCACGGCCCCACCGAAACCACAACCCCGGGGGCCCCCACCAACGGCTCAGGGAGCGCCGGGGCTGTGCCGGCAGGGCCCCCCCGGCCTGTCCCCCGTCAGCAGGGCCCCCCCCAGCCCGTCCCCCTGTCCCCACGGGGGAGCCGAGGCCGTGTCACTTCGGATCAGGCGCGAGAGGAGCCGGGGCCATCTGCGGGAGCTGAATAATGCAGCGCCTCGCGCCCGCCCGCCGCCTTCCCCGCTCCCCGCTCCGACAGCGCTTTGCACTTAGGCAGCCCCCCCCCCCCGACCCCCCCCCCCCCCCAAACCCTCCCCCCCGACACTTCAGAGCCTTTTAGGATCACCCCCAGAGACGCCCGGCCCCGATCCTCGGCTGCAGCGCGGTGACGGGGCCGTCCCCAGCTCCCGCAGCCCGGCTCGGAGGCGAGAGCCGAAGCCCCCCCGCCGGCTCCGGGGGGGGGGGCGGGGCGGGGGGGGCCCCCCCCCCCCCCCCCATCCCCCTGGGGGAGGCCGGAGGTCGCAGCAGCCTCCATCAGGGATGTTTGGAGCCCGCAGGGGGCTCAGCACAAGGAGCAGCAGCAGCAGGGGCCGGCTCCAGGCACCCATCGGGGGGTGGGGGGGGCAGGTGAAGCACCGAGCGCCCCCCACCCAAAGTCCCCCTCCCGGTGGCACCCCCCTGAACCCCCCCCCCGGGCTGTGCCCCGTCCCCTCCCGGCTCTGGGATCCCCATCTCGTGACCCCTCTTCTCCTTCCCCCCCCCCGCCCGGCTTCCTCTTCTCGCCCCCGCAGCTCCCGTGCCGCCCTCGGCCGCCCCCCCTCTTCTTCCTCCTCCTCCTCCTCCTCCTCCTCCTCATCCCCCCCCCCCAAGAGCCCCGGACCCGCTCAGGGAGGGGC
>CM021757.1:4740390-4768265 GCA_011075105.1 Heteronetta atricapilla
CCTCTGATGACAAACTTTTTTTTTTTCCGGTGCCAAATTTCCAACACATTAATTAATTGTTGTAGCCAATTAACTGTAGTTGTGCAAATGAGTTTAGCACTAATTACCATGCAGTGCCTGTAATCACATAAAAAACTTGCTGAGAGATGGAGGGAGCAGGAGGGGGGGGGCAGCGGGGGCTGGCGGGGGCAGAGGGGACAGGGCCGGGTCGTCCCCCCCCCCCCCCCCGGACACGGGGCCGTCTGTCCCCAGCTGTGCCCGACACCCACCCGCTCTGTGCTGCAGGAGGGGGGGCAGCGGTCGTGGGAGCCCCCAGCGCCAGGGCATGGCCCTGGCAGGATGCAGCCATGGTCCCGCAGCAGCAGGGTGAGGCCACCCTCGCGGTGTCACCTCGGTGTCCCCAGGGCTGGCGGGGGCTCGGCGGGAGGGGGCGCAGGGGGTCCGGCCGCAAGGTGGTCGTGCAGGGGCAGATGCTCACCTGCTCCTGGTCCCTGTCCTCAAAGGTGCTGCCCCCACAGCTCCTGGCCTGCCACGAGCTGTGCCATGCTGTGCCATGCTGAGCTGTGCCGTGCCATGCTGTGCCGTGCCATGCTGAGCTGTGCCGTGCCATGCTGTGCCGTGCCATGCTGTGCCGTGCCATGCCGAGCTGTGCCGTGCTGTGCCGAGCTGTGCCGTACCGTGCCATGCCATGCCGTGCGGTGCCACGCTGTGCCGAGCCGTGCGGTGCCATGCTGAGCTGTGCTGAGCCACGCCATGCTGTGCTGTTCCGTGCCACACCGAGCCGTGCCATGCTGAGCCGTGCCATGCTGTGCCGTGTGAAGCAACAGCAGAACAAAGGAGGGGGACGCGAGGCACCAAACGGTTGCTTGGGCCAAGCCCCGCTCCTTGTCCCCCCTAGGCCCCCCCCTGGGTAGAGCCACCAGCACCTGGCACCCCCCAGCCATGCCCTCTGTCCCCCCCCCATCACCCCGCTGCCCAAATGGGCGCCGGTTTTGGCAGTGCCGGGGTCACCAGGCCCCTGCCGAGTCCTAAGGCTGCTCCCTGGGCCACTGCCGGTGGTGAGGGGCAGCGGGGGATGAGCCCCCCCCCCAGCCGGGCTGCAGGCAGCGGGCGGGCAGCAGCCAGGCTGGCACCCGGCCCGGCCGGGGATTATCTGTGCCATGGATACGGCTCCACGGGGACCGCCTGCCCGCCCAGCTGGGGCTCCGGGTGGCACGGCACGGCACGGCACGGCACGGCACGGCATGGCATGATGTGGCACGGCATGGTGTGGCACGGCATGGTGTGGCACGGCATGGTGTGGCACGGCATGGTGTGGCACTGTGTGGCTCTGCGTGGCTCGGCATGATGCTGCATGGCACTGCATGGCTTGGCATGGCTCGGCACGGCACCGCATGGCTCTGTATGGCCCAGCACGGCACAGCCCCGCACGGCACAGCCCCATCTGGCTCCGCTCCGGCAGCCCCACGCACCGCGTCCCACCACCAGTGGTGTCCCCCAGCGTCCCCAGCACGGCGCCAGCCTCTCCCCACCCGCGCCCCCGTCCCCGTCCCCGTCCCCCTGCGCCGTCCCCGCCCGGAAGGCAGAGAGTTAACGCCGGGGGCCCGGCGTGCTATAAATTTTGCATCCGAGTGTGGGGAGCCGGGGCGCGGGGGGGAGGCTGGGAAGGAGCCAGTGGGCTGTCTCTAGGTAACAATAAACACTGCGAGCACGGAGCAGCTGTTACACTTACTCTCTCTGCATCACAATGCCGAAATAACGCTAATAAACCCACATGCGCGCGCATCCGCATGCCCCGGGCCGGGGGGGAGCAGGAGCTGGGGTGTGTGGCTGGACGGGCAGGTGGACGGACGGACGGACGGACGGACAGGCGGCGGGCACGGGGCCGAGACCCTCGGTGCGGGCAGGGAGCCCCGAAGCCTCCCCGCGAGGCCCGGGAGAGGTTGAGGACGGAGAAGCACGGCCGTGGGGAGGTGCCCGGTGCCCACGCTGGGGTCTCCCGTGCCCACGCGTTGCCGGTGGTGGCCGTGGGGACACCGTGGGTGGGAAGGGGCGGCCACCGCACGTCCCCGCTCCGGGCAGCCGGGGTGCTCGCACCGGGATCCTGCAACAAAGGCTCCGGCACCGCACGGCACCGCGTGGCCGGGGGCTGGGTGGCACCACGGTGCTCCCCGGGATGCCAGCGCCAGCCCCACGCCGGGGCCGTCCCCATCGCCCTCCGCAGCGGGGACCCCATCCGGGGGGGTGCAGCTGTGTCAGGACCCCCCCCAGCACCATCCCGCCCCCTGCACGCTGCCGGTGGCTTCGAGGGGCCGGGGCACGGCGCCCACCGCGTGTCACACCTCTGGGGCGTGCGGGTGTCCGGGGCGGGGGGGCCGGGGCTGTGCCCCCCCCCCAGCAATATGCAGGAGGGCAGGGGGCCGGGGGGGCCGGGGCGGTGGCAGCGCTGCAGTTTGCATTCCAGCGCAGGAGGCAGCTGTGCCGCAACCCCGGCGCGGCCCCCCCCAGCGGCACTAAATATTAATGCCTGCCCTACATTGCGCGGCGGCACCTGCCGCGGGCGAGCCGGGAGCCCCCCCCCGGCCCCCCCCCCGGCCCTCGCTGGCCAGGCAGCTGCCCCGGCCCCCCCAGGGGCTGTGCCAGAAGGTGCGAGGGGGGGGGCTGCGGCTGGGCCAGCTGTGCCCCCCGCCCGGGCAGGGAGGAACAAAGCGAGGGCAGGGGCACGGGGCAGGTGGGGGCAGCGGGGCACGGAGAGCAATGGGGGGGGGGGGGTCACACAGAGCCCCCAGCCCGGCCTGGGGGGCGCAGAGAGAGCCGGGGGGGGGCAGCGGGGTGATGTGCACTTTGCCGGGTCCAGCTGCCGGCGCTCTCCGCTCGCCCCCCCCAGGCCACAGCTGAGGCCGTGCCGCTCATCGCACGTGTGCCAGGCGGCGGTGGGCTGGGGGCTGGGGGCTGTGCCCCCCCCCCGGTCCCCCCTCCCCGGCCCTGGGCACCAGCCAAAAGTCCAGAGCCGAAAAGTGGCGGGTGATTGATGGCAGCGTTTGCCGGGTAAGCGCACCCCGCGGTCCAATCCTCCTACCTTCCCCAATTCCTCCCCTGTCCCTATTCAGAGATCATGTTGTCTCATGTCGGTCCCAGAGGCACCATTAATTAAAAATACATCCAATTAAATGGCAGGTGAAAGCGTGCAGGCGCGGGCCCTCCCTCCCCCCCCCCCCCCCGGCCCCCCGCCCCGGCCCCGCCGGGGGGGCTTCGGGGGGGGGGCACGGAGCGGGGGCCAGGGTGCTGCCAGGCGCCTGCGCGGGGCTCGGCCAGCCCCGTCCCCGGTGTCCCCAAAGCCACCGGCTGCGCTCCGGGCCCCGTCCCCATGCAGGCACCTGGGGACTGTGTGCGGGACGGCGGGGACAGGAGCGGGGACAGAAGAGAAGTCCTGGATTTGCAGGGGGACGTGGCGGTGGTGTCACAGCCACGTGGGCCCAGCGTGGCCATGGGGACACGGGGACACATGGAAGGAACACCTGGGGGCTGCCGCCACGGCCGAGCTGGTGTCCTGCGTGGGGGGTGTGGGGACATGGAGAGGGGAGGATGTGGGGTGTGGGGATGTGGGGATGGGGATACCGGGATGTGGGGAGGCAGGATACGGGGATGGGGGGATGCGGGGATGCAGGATAGGGGGATGCAGGGTATGGGGGTATGGGGATGTGGGGGTGCAGGATAGGGGGATGCAGGATATGGGGATTTGGGGGTGCAGGGATGCAGGATACGGGGATATGGGGATATGGGGATGCAGGGATGCAGGCGTGTGGGGATGTAGGATACGGGAATAGGTGGATATTGGGATGTAGGAAATGGGGGTGCAGGATGTGGGGGTGCAGGATGTGGGGACGCAGGGCTTTGGGGCCGGGCAGCGGTGCGGGCCGGGGAAGCCCCCGGCTGCTCGCTCGGCTCCCGCTAATTGCAGATTTTAATCTCGGGCGCTTTCCGCTCGGGGTGCCGGCAGCAGGCACCAGCTGGGCGCGCCGCCGCTTTAATCAAGCTGCGGGCGGGGGGGCGCGGGGCCGGGCGGCCCCGGGGGGCGGGGGCTGAGCCCCCCCCCCCCCCGCCCTCACCCCCCCCCCCCGGGCCCCCCCCCCCCCCCCCGGCACCGCCCCCCCGCCCCCCGCAGGGGGGGGGGGGACGGGGGGGGGGGGGGGGGCCCGGGGCCCCCCGCCCGGGGGGGGGGGGGCCCTGCAGTCCCCGCAGCCCCTCGGGGGGTCCCCCCGCTCCTCCCCGCTGCCTTCCCCCCCCCCGCGGCAGCGCGAGGTGGGAACAGATTTGGGGAGGAAGCGGCGGAGGCGCGGGAGAAGCCGCCGGTGCCCGAGCAGCTGCCAGCAAAAAGCGGCGGCGGGGGGGGGACGGGGGGGGGGTGCGGGAGGGGGGGGCAGGCGGTGGCCGTGGGGACAGCGACACCTGGTGACGGCCGCGCGCGGCCACGCGTGAACGCGCGTGCACAGGCGTGAGCGCACGGACACGCCCGGAGCGCGGTGAGGGCGCGCGCGCACGGGGATGCAAGCGCCCGAGGGCGCGCGCGGACACGCGCGCGTGCGGGGCGTGCACGGACACGCCCGGAGGTACACGCGTGCCGGGGGGCACGCACCCACACACGCATGCGGGGCGCGCACACGCACGTGGATGCACACGCGGGCAGGGTGCGCGCACACCGGGGGCGCACACGGGGGGCACACACACGGGGGGCACACACACGGGGGGCACACACGGGGGGCACACACACGGGGGGCACACACACGGGGGGCACACACGGGGGGCACACACACGGGGGGCACACAGGGGGGCACACGCACACACATCCCCACCCCTGCAGGGTGCCCAGCCACGCAGGGTGCCCACACCCAGGCACACGCAGCCGCCCACCCACCCGCACACACCCACTCGTGCGTCCACGCACACACGCACTCACCGATGTGCTACCCCCCCCCGGGACACATCCCGGGGGTGTCAGAGCCCCTTCGCTCCCCGTGTCACCCCCCGTGCCCCCAGTGCACACTCACCACGGGCACAGCTCCGTGGCACGGCAGCCACGCGTGCGCTCAGCCAAGAACCATCAAAAAGGCAACCTGAAAACAAAAAAAGAATAATAATAATAATAATAAAAAAGAGCCAAGCCTCAGCAAGAGCACGCAGCGGGACCAGGAGGCCACCAGGCACCACCGAGAGCCCGGAGATGGGTGGGGAAACTGAGGCACGGGCCGCGGCCCGGGGAAGGCGGCCGCAGCGTTGGTGTAAAACCGGGAGATTTACGGCGCCGCGCGGCCCCGAGCCATTTGGCACGGCAGCTGCTGCGAGGGAAGTTCAATGCAAAAAATAAATTAAATGGAAGCAAACGCTCTGGTCACCTTGGGATGGGGCTGATGCCGCAGGAGCAAGGGCGGGGAGGCAGCCAGCATCCAGCTGGGATTTAATCCCCGTCTCGAAGGCTTCCTCGGGTCGCAACGGGGACGCCCCCGGTAAGTTCCCAGCGGGGAGGACGCGGGGGCCGTGCTCAACTAGGACCGAGGCCGCCGCGACCTGCGACCACAAGGGCTTTGCTCGGGGTGCTGAGACCACCCGGGGGGGGTCCTTTCTGCTGCGATCCCCGGGGAGGGGAGCAGCCCCCTGGGCAGGGCGCAGGAGGATGAGGATGAGGATGGATGGGGCTGCCCGGCTCCCAGCTGCCCCGCTCATAAATCACGAGGAGGGCGGCCGGGTCCGGCTGCTGGCGAGCTCGCTCCCGCTTTCGGAGGCACAGCAAAGCGCGGCGCCTCCACCAACCCCCCCCCACCATCTGCACGCGGGTGTATTTTAAGACGTGTCAGCGGCGGGGATGCTAAACCAGGCGAGAGGAGAGCGAGAAACCGGGGCTGCAGCGGGAGACGAGGGGCGGGTGCTGCCGAGCAGGAGGCACGGCGGTGGCACGCGGGCCCCCACCCTGTGGGGAGCCCCCAGACAAAGCCCGTGGACCCCAGCCTCCTTGGAGCCCCCAGACAAAGCCCATGGACCCCAGCCTCCTTGGAGCCCCCACACAAAGCCTGTGGACCCCAGCCTCCTTGGAGCCCCCACCCTGCTGGCTGCAGCCCCGCAGGATCGGGCCTGGTTGGCACCGCGGATGCCGGAGCCAGCCCGGAGGAGCAGCAGCTCCCCGCTGCCAGCTCTGCTCCTCCGCCCTCGCACCAGGCCCCAGCTCGGCCGCCCACCTGCACCCCTTAGGGTCCCCAAAAACGGCTGGGGGCACAATGCCCCAGGCTGCGGCCATCGCCGGGGGGGGGGGCAAACCACAGCACCGAGCCCCCGCTGAGCACCCCCTGAGCCAGGCTGTGCCTGGGGCTGGCATGGAGAAGCCCGGGGAGCATCCGCTGCCACCCCAGGAAGGGCGATGCATCCATCCCCAAGGGGCCTCGGAGCACTCAGGGGACGGGGCTGCCTCTGTCCCTGGGGGCGTGGGGACCCCCCAAGGCTGCGTCTCTGCTCCTGCCCCCCCCCAGGCTTTGCTCAGCTCCAGGCTCTGTCCAGCAGCAGCCCCGGTGTCGCCCCGGACCACATCCAGGGCTGGGGGCTCACGGACCCCTCCAGGCGGGCACGGCCGGGGGCTGCACACCGCGACCCCCCCAGCCCCGCTCACTTACCAGCACCGCCCACAGCACGAGGGAGCAGGATCGGGCCCTGGGAGAGGGAAAGGCTTCGGGGGAAGCGCGGCCACCGCTCCACCCGGCGAGGCTACAGGGCGAGAGGCGGAATAATTCAACGCAAGGGAGCAAAAGGCGATACAGTAACAGGAAATATTTAATTTTCCAATCTCCACTTTCCATTTTTATAAACTGAAAAGAAAAAAATTTAATATATTACAAAATATCTGTACAGAGACAAAGGTACAACCAAAAAAAGGCGCGCTCAGTCTCGAAACGGAACTCGGGAGAGGTACAGAGAGAGCCCGGCCAGCCGCATCCCCGCCGGGCACCGACCCCAAACGCCATCAGATTCGGGAGGAGAGGCGGGGTGGGGTCCTCCAGCGGCTTGTCTGCAACCTGCATCGCTTCCTAAATCCTGTCAACGCATGTTTCCCCCCCCCCAGTAAATCCTTTTGTCTTCTTTGTACAGAGCCACTTAAAAAAAAGAAAAAAAAAAAGAAGAAAAATAAAGAAAAAGGGGATGCTGAGGCTGCAGGAGGGCGGGCACCCCCCAGCTCTCCTGCGCCATGCGGTGACAGCTGGGACCAAAGCCTTGGCCCCGGCACCCGCACCCTTCGCTCTGTCCCTGCAGGGACCGGCAGCCTGGTGGTGGGACCAGTTTGGGAGAGCCACTGGTGGAGGAGCCCCCAGCTCTGCCAGGGAACGCTGAGAGCCACGGAGCCGAACTGGGGACAGAAGTCCGGGATTTCCGTCCTCTGCTCGGGGCACGGAGGGGCCAGGAGCACACCTGGGGTCCCCGCTGCAAACCCGGGGCCGGGGCCGGTGCCTCGTGGTGCCACCCGGCCCCGGCATCGCCCCGCGGGCAGCGAGCCCCGAGCTCGGCCCCGAAGGCCCCCGGGGCCGTGCCAGGTCCCGGGGAGGCCGCTCCTGCCCTGCTGGTTTAAGGAAGGCTCCGTCCTCGTCGGGCTTTTCTGGGGAGAAGCCAATTTGGAGAGATAATCAATGGGCATCCGCTTCCTAAGAGGATTCGGCAGTGGAACACGCGACTTTTCCTCCCAGACTGGATGGGCTCAGGAAGAAAAGGCAGAACAACAACAACAAAAGCTCCAACACGCACCAGCGCTGGCAGCTGCACGGTGGGGAGAGGAAAAAAAATAATTAAAAAACCCAACTCTGGAGAGGTGACTGCTTTATTGAGCGCGCTCGGCATCTTACACAACTTCTCCTTCCCCTCCCCTGCACATCAGGCATAAACCGGCAATTAAAAAATAAAAAATAATAAAAAAAAAAAAACAAAAAGCTGCCCCAAAAGCCCAGAGCCTCGCCGGGGAGGCGCAGCCCGTGCTGGTGGGAGCCGCTCGCCCTTCCCGGCCGGGCACACGGGGGGGAAAAAGAAAGAAAGCCAAAGGCTGCCGGGAGCGAGGCCCCGCAGAGCCCTGCTCCGACTCAACAACTCCGTTTTCCATAGGAAAGGCCTACTCGGAAAAAAAAAGCTCATCACTACGTACCTCTGCTTTCCTCGCCCCTTTTGTCAAAGTCTCACCGAGGGCCCCGCTGTGGGAGGAGGGAGCTCCCGGGGACCCTTCCCCAACAAAAAGATTTCTCATCCCGAGGGCTCGTCCCCGAGCCGCTGCCCGCCCCGCACGGCTCCTCCTGGAGCCTCCCCAGCGCGGGTTTTGTTTGCAAACTTTAATTCTCTCAGCGGTTTGGAAGTCCCGAAGGACAAAGAATGCGTATTTTTGGGGGGGAGGTGTTCTCTTCGGCTCTCGAGCATCTAAAAAAAAGAAAAAAAAAAAAAACAAAAAAAAATCTCTCTTCCCACTGCAACTTCAGGGCAGGAGAGGTACAAAACCCAAAGAGACCCTTCACGAAAGCCGATTTCCTAAGGCTACTGTGGGAAGCGCCCCAGAGCCACGGGGGGGGGCACGCGGCCGGGGTCGGAAACTCAACGTGGAATGGAGCGAGGAAAGGGGCCGGCGGGCGCCGCGTGGGAAGGAAGCGGGGTGGGGGAGGCTGAGTACAAGCCAGGGCCACGTCCCGGCCGTCCACAGCCAAGAGCACTGAGCCCAGTGTCCCTGCAGTGAGAGATTTCCATTTATTTATTCCTTTTTTTTTTTTTTAAAGGGGATTGAAACCACCGCTCTGGGAAGCGGGCTCTCCCTCAGCCCCAGCTGCTCTCCCTGCGCGAAGCGCCGCAGCCCCGCAAAACTCCTTTATTTGGTTCCTCCGCTGCGCCTGGTTTGTTCCATTCCTCCTCTTTTTCAACAGCTCCCCCCCCCCTCTCTGCTGGCTCAGGGCAGAAAGCTCACCGTGGGGTTTGTTTGTTTGTTTTTGTCACCACCCAAGCACGAGAGGTTTTTTCCAGCTCGCCCCCCCCCCGAGCCGGGAGCACAGGAGGCGGCGAGGCGCCGCAGCCAGGAACGCAACGGGGAGCGGGGCAGCAGCCCTGGTGGCGCCCCAAATCTTGTCACCGAGGGCTGCGAGGGAGGAGGACGGGGATCAGTAGGGAACCCCTCGGCCCCGTCCCCCGCGCGGAGGCACTCGGCTGGGCCCGCGGTAAGCCTTGCCGTAGGGAGCGGCTTGGGTCGGGGCGCCCCAGGCGTGGCCGGTCCCTGCCCCGCCGGCAGCGGCTGTCCCCGGGCCCAGCTCGCCGTAGTTTTGGATTTTGGCCTCCGGGTGCACCAGCGCGTTGTTGCTCCCCTCGGTTTTGGTGAAGGATTGCCCGACCGAGTGTATGGCTACGGGGACTCGCGCGAAGCGGAGGTCCTGGTCCCCTGGGAACTGGACAGAGCCCATGCCCTGGTAACTGCTCGTCTCCCCGAGGTGGCTCACGGAGCCCAAAAAGGTCCTGCTTTTCCCCAGAGGCTGGGCAGAGGGTTCCAGCAGCGTCTGGCCAGAGTTCAGCTCCTCGGCCCCGAATCCCCCCTCGGAGCCCTCGGCGCTGTAAGTCCTGGACGAGTGGGACCTGACGTAGTCCGCGGACCTGGAGGCCTGGTGCTCGTGCGCCGCGTGGCTCTGCGACTCTGCCTCTTGCTGGGAAAAAAGCTGCAGCAGAGCAGCCGTCACGGCTGGGTTCAGCTCCGGCGCTGCGCTGGAGAGGTCTCCTTCGGAGAGAGGCGGCGGCGGTCCGGGGGGGCTCGGGGGGCCTCTTCTCTGGTGGGAGAATGCGAGGAGGACACGCTGTGGAAGGGTTACTCCTTTTAAACACCGTCTTAAAAAGCCCGCGAGCAGATATAAATACATTTCTACCGCCACAAACAAGAAAAGCCAAGAGCCCGACCACGCCAGCCCGCCCTGCAGGACGCGCTGGAAGAGGCGGAGGATTTTAGGGGCTGGCGCTCACTGCAAGACCAGCGCACGCGTCCACGGCTCCCCCGTGCTCCCACCTAGCCAGCAGCAGCTGCCCTAACACCCAGGCACCCGCAGAGGGAATTCCTGCTCCCAGATCAAAGGCTAAGGCAGGGAGGGAGGCAGGTGTGAGCCCCTGACAGCCCGTGCTCCTTGGAAGCAGGGCCTGCTGCCCACAGGGACACCGGTGACGCGTGCTGGCAGCCGGGTGCCTGACCACGTGCCACCCTGCTGGTGAATGGCTTAGAACAAAACCCAGCCCGAAAAACAGCCCCAAACCCAGCCCCGACCCCATCCCACGCCCCAGCACCAGCTCCTGACTGCGCCCACGCTGATGGGAAGGGGACAGCTTCCCCCAGCTGCGTCCCCGGCCACGTCCCCTCTCTGCCTCCAGGGCTCCTTCCTGGCTTCGCCTGCTCCCCGACCCTTTTAAGAAGCATTTCCCCAGCGTACAGCCCCCAACAACCTCAACCCCCAAGCATTTGCCCAGCACAGACTGCCCTGCCACACGTGAGAGCCCGTCCCCTTCCCCCCCTCCCCGCTCAGACCCGAAGCAACAAGCACTGCTATTTCCAAAGGATCCCTCCTGGTAAGGACAAAAGCACCCTCCTCGCACGGCCCTGAGCCCGCTGCTTCGCCTTCCCGAGCCCGCAGGAGAACAAAGCAGCGGGGCCAGGAGGTGCGAGGAGCCCAGAGCAGAGCTCGGGCCCTATCCTGCCGGGGCAGGCGCCCGCAGGACGCTCACCCCGGTCCTGAGCCCTGCCCTGCCTGCCGGGGTCGCCACCAGGATGGGCTGCGTGGTGATTAAAGCTGCTCCCTACTGGCGATGACAAAAGAGGCCACGAACGCCTTAACTCGAATCAGATCCTCGAATCACTTGCAAAAGTGGTTATTAAAAAGGTCAAACTTTATTGTGAAAACCAGTAGTCTTCCAGGACCACCCCTCCACCCGTATCCGTCAGTCCACTTTAAAACTAGATTGTATTGAAATCCGGAAAACAATCTTCAGGTAATTTTAAAGCCAAGCTGATTTGGGGGACGGCATAGCATTTAAAATAATTATAAACAGAGAACAACGTTATTTAATCGAATCTGCTCTACAATAACCTAATTATCTTCCAGTACTAGGGCAAAAAAAAAAAAAAAAAAAAAAAGCACGATCACAACTGGCTTGTGGTGGGCGGGTGTGTTGAAGGCACGAGAACACAGCACGTTCAGCTACATTGCAGAGGAGTTGTGTATCGGGCCAAAAGAGGCTCCCTGGAGAGTCTGAGACATACTCAGGAGGCGCTTCTAGAATTTGGTGAGGTCGTCACAGGATGTTGCTAATAATTCAAAAAATCAACAGAAAAAAAAAAAAACAACAAAAAAAAGACATGGAGACATTTACACTCACCTCTGCAACGGAAATCCCAGAGATCACTGATACAGTAGGTCTTTAAACATGCCTCTCGCTCGCTCTACAAGAGCCGGCCGTGCGGCCCAGCCTCGGAAGCTGCTGGATTCCAGTGCTCGTACAGAGACTGGGACGCACGGAGCGGGCGGGCTGAGCCCGGGTGCAGCATCGCTACCAGCCTTCCGTTTCAGCACTCTCCAATATTTCAGTTCTCACGGGATTTACAATCCTCCCTGCACTTTTCTTTTTTTTTTTTTTTTGGTTTTGTTTCTCGAGTGGGAAGGGAACGGTGCAAAAATAGTCGGGGTGAATGAGCCAGGGGAAATCTGCGGAGCTGCAGACCCAACGCCCTGTGCAAAAAAACCTACCTGAGTGTAAGGCCAGCGTGAAGTAACGGCAGCAAGTGACGGGAGCACACTGGCTGCCAGGAGTCTCGGAGGAAGAACTGACCTGCCACGGGCTTCCCTTTCATTTTGTTTTTTTAGGGAAAAAGCAAAGCCTTCAATCTTCACTGACCCACTCGCAGTGGAGTTATTACAGGTTTTTGTGTTTAGGAGGCCTGCAGCAGACCTGTAGGTGTGTTTTGGCGCTTTGCAGTTGTTAAAATCCTCCTGAGCAGCCCTGTGCTTACCCCAGGGAGTGGGTCAGGGGCTTTCTTTGGAAATCTAGCGCTTGACCACCACATCCTAGTCCCCAGCCCCTCCCATCCTCACCCCCTGCCCCGCCTCACGAGCCTCCCTCTGACACAATTCTCCAGACATCCCGGGCAGTTAAACTACAGGCACCCGTATGGAAGGCTCTAACTGTTCAAACAAGTGAACGGCATCCCAAGGTGCTCGAGCTACGGTCGTGAGTATTTATTTACCTGTACTTTCCTCCGGATGCATGGTAGGGGTTTTCCTCGGCCCCCGCTGCTCGCTGCTTTTCTCCCCGTTGCTCTCCTCCAGGGTTATAACAGGCTCCTGGCTCTTCATCAGCTGGCTGAGCAGAACGGCCAGCACGTTCTGCATATCTCCCTGAGCACCGGCTGCTTCTGGAGTCACCTGCTCCTCCAGGGGCTGGGCCTCCGTGGGTGGCTCTTCTATGGCTTCCTCCGCTGCTGCCGCCGCCGCCTGAGACTCCTGCTGCTGCGTGGTGGCTTCCGTCAGAGCGTTGATGGACTGGTTGAGAGCCTCCAGCTGCTGCTGCATCTCTGGGTTCGAGTGTACATTTAACAGCTGGGCCATCTGGGGGACGCTCAGATCAGTCTGGCTCTGCAGCAAGTTCAGTAGAACAGCTAGCTCGCTCTGATTCAGCTGCTGGGTGATGTCTCCAAGGCCTGCAGGAAACACGAGAAGCATCACAGAAAGGTCAGGGGAAGCCACGTCTCACCAGTCAGGAATCGCGGCGCTGCACCAGCCAACATCCTCTCCACGGGCCTGGGGAAGGCGTGGAATCCTCCTTCTGGAGCTCGAGGGATTGTTTGCTCAGATTTCCCCAGCAGCGTGCCCCCTCCAGCCTGCGATCAGCTCGGAACAGCGCTGCAGCAGCACCCCGTGGCACCGCTCACACACTGCACTCAGCCCCGGCTGCAGCTCTGCTCTGTTAGGAAGGGGGAGGCTTTGTCACTGCCCGCCCAAACCCAACAGAAGCATGCACGGCTGCTCGGTGACAGCAGCTCAGCCAAACCTCCCCCTCGGGGCCGTAAACTAACCGAGGTCATCCCAAAAATCACAGCAACTACACCACCGGTGGTGGCGGCAAGCCTGAGATGTGGGATGGAGACCTGAGCCCGTTTCAGAGGTGATGGGAGCAGCAAGTGAGGGCAGTCGGCTCCTCCCGAGGCCCCTGCAGCACTCCGTGGCCCAGAGCTAAGCTGCTATTTGGGATGGAAGAAGGGCGTGTTCCGCTGATGCAGCCAAATAAATTAGGTCAAGCTGAAAGCAATTCCTCACGAAAAGCTGGCCTGGGATCAGAGGGCTCCGTCCTGACCTGCGTGTTTGTCTGAAATACCTCCTTTAAATGGCATCGCCTCCCCTCCGCACCACGCAGGACCAGAGCCCTCCGAGTGGCACGGGTGTCCCTTTCACACCGACCTTGCCAGCCAAGCTCCTTGGCAAGCACGGTGCGCTGGGTTGGTTTTAGAAGCTTAAAATTAATCTTCCCTTACAAATTCAGCTTCCCTTACTGGTACACAAGCGATGCCCTGACTCTCGCTCCTCTCTCTGTTAATCCAAGCAGCACCTTTTGTCCATCTGCTGTGTTTCAGCGAACACATGGGTTGTGCATTCCCTGGAGCAAGAGCTGTCTTCCTTGCTACTTGTCTGTTCAACATTTGACACAAAGGAATCTTCAGCCCCCAGATGGGTTTTCCTGAGGCTTCTAGAGAACAATCGGAATGGTCTGGGCAGCTCTGTGCATCTCTGCATTCCTGGGAATCAACATCCCTCCCCCCTCCAACTATTTTTGGGACAACAGAAGGTCGAACGCGTTTTGGTAACCGCGCACAAGTGCCAGCCTTGAGGTCTTTAAGACCAGAGGATCTTTTCTCTAAGGAATAATGCTCAATAATACGCATTTTTGCCCACCAACCCCTGGTCTGCTATCTCCCATGCCTAAGCTTTATACAATTTGATCAACAGGATCAAACTCCAGTCCTTTTGCACGCTCTTCTGACGGCTGCTCCTGCCAGCCCGTTATCTGTTACTCTGCTGGCCACAGCGACTCCGGGATTCCTCAAATTATTCTTTGTGAAAGCTTAGGAGCCGATCACGTAACTCTGACTGCTGAAGCCCAGCCAGAATGCTCTGTAGCCAACAGTTTTCACAGAAGACAAAAAAAAAAACACAGGAAGATTCTGGAATGCCCCTTATGTAGAAATGTAGGTGAAAGAATCAGGTTGGCTTGAAGAGACTCAAGCGCCCCACATCCAGGGGAAACCACAGAGGGAAGGCAACGTATCAAGAGCAGCCCTTAACAGGCCAGACGAGGCACTGACCTACTGCATCTCCAACGCCAGGCTCTGTTTTGAGCTGGGCGGGCTGTGAGTGCACAGGACTGCTGTTGTTTTTGACAGTGTCTGTGCTTGTAACAGAGGTAGTTTCTTTCCGAGAAACTTTTGATAACGGTGGCTCCTCCACTGCAATCCCGCTCTGCCGCTGCCGCCGTCGCTTCTTGCTCCACAGCTCGTGGCAGTCCTGCCAGTGGGGAAGGCTGGAAGAGAACAAGACTTGGCAGGTAAGAAACGTGGCACCAAAAACCAAAAATACCTGAAGACCACAGAAAATTATTAGTCCCATCGGAGAAGCACGGATGTGCCTCTAACTGCAGCCCTGCTATGAAACCCAGAAGGGGCGAGTGCTAGAACCACGAAAGGCAGCTCCATTTCCTGCGAATCACGTAACCTGCACTGAGGTCGCACTCCTGAATGGACTGGGTTCGCTGCAGCACACGCACACCCATCACAAGCAAATTTATACCCAGCTTTGTGAGCGCAGTGGCTTTAAGAAAGCAACTCATTTACTAACTCAGAAGGAAGGGGAACCTCAGAAGCTACTTGCTGTACTCGTATGCAAAGTAGCTGGAGTAGAATTTTAGTCTGCCTAAATTGGGGTGGGAGAAAAGAGCTGCAAACAGCGGCTGCTGAACAGCGTTCACTCTCCTAGCCAACTAACAAGCCGGATAAACGAGGCCTGGCCAGTCCTCAATGGCACAGAGGACAGGGCTTTACTACATGCTGTTCTCATATCTCCCAAATTTTAGAGCTCCTTAGGAACATTATGCTGAGCTTTATAAAACCAGCCCCAGTTTCAGGCACAAGTGAAGAGACCACAAGAGCTGTCTGCTCAGCCACATCCAAATCCAGCGGCAGAGCTGAGAAACAAATCCAGAAATCCTAACTCAATTCTGAAAAAACAAGGCCAAGCCGGTGACTGCTTCCCAAAGCTCGTTAGCAGAGCCCACCACCGAGGAGGATGCCAGCTGGAACTTACTCTGGGGGTGCCATTTTGCTCAGGTCAACGTCCTTAAGGAAGTCACTCTGCAGGGCCTGTTCTGCTGTGCAGCGCTTGCCAGGGTCTAGCGTCAGCATGTGGTCCAGCAGGTCGAGAGCAGACGAGGGAATGCTGCACAGAGATGGAGACACGGCTGAGTTAAGGGGTTGTTCTGAACTGGGGGAGCTGCCAGCTTTCAGAGAGCCACCTCACGCCCAGAAGTCTGTATGTATTACTAAGGGATGCACAGCTCCAAGACATCGTGGCAGGAAACAGATCCACAATATTTTTAGCCTGATTTTTCCCATTTAGGAAGAGCAGCCCTGCCACAAGTCCCACAAGCTCATCACACGATTATCCTCTCCCCCCAGAGCGCACACCCCTGAAGTCACACAGCCTCAGCACCGGGACAGTGCCACGCCGCCAGGCGTGCCCTTCAGATACGGGCTGACAAGGCACGACCCAGCTTGAAGTGTCCCACGTGCACAGAGGCAGGGATTCCCTCTGGAAAGCACTCGTGGCAGATCAGCTATTTAGTGGACAGCGAGCCCCTTCCAGCCTTCCACGGATGGGAGAAGCCCTCACGGCTGCCTGAGGACACAGGATAAGCACGGGAAGCAGCGCTCCACCCTGCCAGGTACGCTACAGCCGAGGGATGGATCTGTCCCACAAGGTAACCCCCACGTGGCCGCTCATCCTCTCCTCAGTGGAAACTTACAAGGAGAACTCCTCACGCAGGCGCCTTCGGTATTGCTTCTTGGGTTTCATAGTGTTGAAGTAGGGCAACTTGATGACATCTGGCCACACTGCTGGGCAGGGGCTCCCACAGAGGCGGCTGAGAAGCAGAAAAAGCAGAGTAAAATCAGCAGGTGAAACGCAGCAAGAAGCAGAAGTGTCACTGAATCAAGCGAAGACGTTTCCTTTCTGAACAACTCGGCATACCGACAGCCTAGGTCTGTGCACGCTTTGACAAGGATTAGATGAACGACAGGTTAAAAAGATGGAACCAGGAAGAGGAAAAATGCTTCATAAGGCATCCAACAAAATGAATTTTCAGTGAGATGTAATTTAAGGTCATGATTTCTGCACTCAGCTAACTACAGCAAAGTTTACTGAGCGTGAATACCTAAGTGGTCAGACACTTGATAGCAGGAATGGACACCTAGATGCTTAACTACTCACTTTTGCAGTTACAGTCATTTACTGATCCTATTTTGCAGGCAGATTAGAGAGAGAGGGCTCTTATAACACAGTGACTATGTGCACAAGCAGTTTCTGCAGTACCTCTTCTCATAGGCATGCATGTGCAATGCTTTACCTGATTAATTCAAGCTGAGCCAGTTCCAGATTGGCTTGAAAAATAGGCTTCTTTGTAAACAGTTCCCCGAGGATACAGCTGGAAAGAGGAAAAGCAAGAGGTCACAACAGCAAACCCTTGGGATGATGGTTTGAACACTGCAGCATTTCTGTTCAGCAGCAGGTTTGCCTAAGGAGAGTTATTTGCATCAGGGCTTGTAGTTGAGGACTGACAAACTAACCTGCGTGTACAGTCACCAATTCCACGCAGCTGGGAAATAACACTCACTAGTCTGGTTAACACGTCACGGGCTTCACACTAACTCTTTGCAGGAAAAGTGGGATGTGCCCAGAGCTCAATAAGAAAAGCAGTCGGGCATCTTTATCCTCCAGGATCAGCCCTATTACCCTTCCAACTTTACTGCCCCAATGTGGGGGGATATCTGCGGGCCCAAATGCCCTCAGCTGCCAGGAGCCTGCTGTTTGTCACGGCCAAGCACAGAGTGCAGCCACAGAATGCACACACAGCACTCGCACAGCTGGAAGGGAAAGAGAAGGAGAGGGGACAGCTCTGGCTCAGTCAGTCCTTAACGTCTACCCCGGAGCCTTCTGGTAGGAATGACAATCAGTGCCAAATATAGCAGCAGACTGATAGAGGCACCTGTCTGCTGGCGCTGGGCTGACCCCACTCATTTGGCACAGGACTCCAAATAGCAACTGGACTTCATGGCCAAAGTTTCCAGAAGTAATTAGGAGGGCCTGCCTTCTACAATGCCTTTGTTGTTTGTGTACTAAGTTCCACCAAAAGTTTACCCATGCATATCACAATGGGATGCTCACGCTTCAAGAAATCCAGTCCCAATCCTAAATGTTGAATCCTCGAGATTTTGGTTCTGAATCACTTGGAAGTGTTTCTATCTTTGTGGCTGAACTGCCCAAAGATAGCTTTAGTTAGGTGGCAGCCACCTATTTACTTAAAGCACAGAGTTTGGGAAGTATTTCTGTACTATGACAGCACTCTGCCTAGCTGGTGCAGGAATTTTCAGAGATTAGCACAAGCCAGAGGCTACCCTCCATCAGAACCACTCCATTCACACGATGTTCCCAGCCCAAAGAGGACAGAAGATACAAACCAGGCACTTACCCACAGCTCCACACATCTATGGCCGGCGTGTAACGCTCCTCACCTAGCAGCAATTCTGGAGGTCGATACCATAACGTAATGACTTTATTTGTGTACGGACGGCTGGAATGGAAACAAATGTAAATTGTCATCAAGAACCATTAAAATCCTTCCAAAGGGCAATTACTAATTGCAAAGCGTAGAGTTAGGCATGTAAGTAGCAGCAGTGGGCCTTCAGGTGCCCAGACTTCCAGAGCACCTGACTGAGATAAAGAGAGCTGCTGAGATATCGCAGCTTTTATCATCTGCCTAAATGCACCAGGTTGTAGGTACTCAGGACTGAAAAATCCTGACCTGCAAGAGGCAGCAGCACACTGCCGCAACTGAATAGTGACCGACCTCAACAGCTCAGAGCAAAACGTGGTCCATGGCAGGCAGAGATGTTTCAGTTCCTCATGGGTGCGTCTGTCTAATGGGAGGCTATTAATACCAGCCAGGAGGATTTTCTCCTGACAGCTGGAACTGCTTTATACCACTTAGACCATGCTGGAAATCATTTCTCAGGCAATGCCAGGACTTCCAAGTGGAGGGACTGCGCAGGTATCAAGAACAGAGGAACTCATCCCAGCTAGGTAAGTCATTTCCCTTCTCCTCTACCCCAGCCTCACCTCTCCTCCGAGCTGTAGAGTCGGGCGAGTCCAAAATCTGCAAGTTTGATCTGCCCACTGAAAAGACAAAAACATTCACGTGCTGCAAGCAGTAAAATGGAAGGAAATCTCCCCACGGAGCAGAAAGGCCCAGTCAAGCAGTATTTGCAGCAATTACTTCTGGCTCTATCAGTTTTTCAGACCCCATTTCACACTTAAAAGAAATAAAAAGTAGTAATTCAGCCCTATTTCTCTCACCATCCCAACAGACCAATGTCTCAGAGACTTTTATATGCCAACCAGACACGCTGCTGAGTGCAGTATCACGCTTACAGGTTCAAAGTTTTCTTAAGGGTATCCAGACAGCAACTTGATAATTAACAGCAAATGAGTAACTGTAATGTATTCTGCAACAGGCCACGTTACTGCCGAACACTATCTGGAGAAGGGAGAATTCAGGCAGAGCTGCTGCTTTTGACCTTAACCCTCAGCGGTTTCCCTGCATACCAGCACTTCCAATAAACGGTAGTTCTGCCAGAATGCCATGGAGACCAAGGGCACAGGGAGATCCATTTAATTTAAGCTAACACAAAAGAAAGTTAAATACAAGAAGCTACAAAACAGCGAGCAGAGGGTCTGCTACTGGCAGCACGTTACATGGAGGCTCTTAGGGCTGTTCCCCCTTGCAGAAGGAGCTGTGCTCCCAGCCAGCTGCAGCACTCAGGAAAGCTAACACTAATTGCAGTCGTCTGTCACGCTGCTGGTGGAAACATGCAGGGCTGTATTCTTACAGCACCTCCTATTCCTAAGCTTACTCAAGGTGAAGACAACAACCGAGTGCTTCCAGCTGAACCCAGGGAGAATGCAGGGAAAGGAGCTTGGGAAGACCTGTGCCAGGGTACCTGTTGTTCAGTAAGATGTTGGAGCACTTAATATCTCGATGAAGGAAATTCTTCTTGTGACAGTAATCCAGACCTTCCATTAACTGTTTCATGAAAGACTTGATATGGTCCTCTGAGAAATGTACCAAGCCAGATTCTAGCAGCCCCATTAGGTCATGGTCCATGTACTCAAACACAAGGTAAAAGGCACCTGGTAAAATAAAGAGAAATCATTCAGACAAGAGAGAAGAGACCAAGGAAGAAAAAAAAGAATGAAAGCACACTGAGTTTTTGAAACGCTTTCCTTGGTGTTTTCAAGCTGAACATCTGAAATCCGGATGTCCAAATTCTGAACAAATCAGTTACCTCTGAAACACTCATGTTTATCCACCCAGATTTTATTTTTCAAGTTACTTTGTCGAAAAGTATTCTGCTACGCACGCCTTAAACTGGTGCTTCTATCGTCCCCTTCTCTCAGGATGGGGAAGTCCACAAACAAACCATGGCAGGCGGGATGCTGTTGCACCTTTCTTCCACAGTGGCAGAGGACAGAAAGCTTTCCACACTGTCGGTGACTTCGTCAGCGCTACTCAGTGTTAAGTGACCCCATAGAGGCTTTTTTGTTTCCCCCTAAAATTCCTTCTCTGGCTCTATAGGAAAAAACGCAATGCATCCTCTTAAGCCCGCGTCTACCTCTGCACTGCGACCACGCACAGTAACCAGAATCTGTCCTTTGGTCTAAGGCCAAATCTGGACGCCAAACTTGCTGGAAACGTGCGCTGAGGAGGAACGCAACAACAACAAAACCTACCAACAGCGGGAGTTTTAGTTTCACGCTAACAAACAAATGAAGTTGCAACACCTCTTGGGCTAATTGAAGCCACACCCGGCAGCAAATACTACCTTTGTCCTTCTTGAAATCCAGTGCATCTTGTTTGTCCGTGACAATTTCCTTCATGTTAACAACACTGCGATGGATCAGCTGCCGAAGAATTTTGATCTCGCGGATGGCTGTGATGGGGAAGCCTTCCTTTTCGTTGTCCAGTCGCACCTTCTTGAGAGCCACCAGTTCACCTGCCAGAACAAGGGGGCGTTAAAGCCTCCGCACGCATCCCTGCTAACACCTCGGAGCTTCCAGCAGGACGCTGAACGTCGCTCCAGGCCCGGCCACCATCCGCTCGGACACAGCGGAGCCGCGTTAGCTGCCACCCCACCATTTTTTGCTAGCACTGCTCTGCCAGAAGTTATCACACCAACACGAGACAGATGACACCAGGGCTCCTCCTAGTTTGCTTTAGTGGGAAATCAGACAGGCGAACTTAAATTACCCCAGGAACAGCCCCAGTCCCTTTCACCAGCTACAATACAACCCAACAAGGGCACGGCTTCAGTCGGCATCTGTGGCTGCCACGGTTGTGCCTACCACGACCATTTGACCACATTGTGCACACTGGACGCACGATTCCAGGAGCAGAGAGGGCAGCCGGGCACTCAGCAGCATGTCAGAGCCTGGAATGATCTTTACCTGTGTCCTTGTCCTTGGCTTTGTACACCTGCCCGTACGTCCCTTCTCCGATAATGCCGATGATATCGAACTTGTCCACGCAACGCTTCCCCCAGTCGCTTTCTGTCTGTCTCCTTTCCCCATATCGAGGGCAACAGATTCTGAAAGAGGCAAGAGGACTGTCAGCCAGCCGAGTGCTCCACCTCACCCCCCAACACCCCCATTCAACCGCTTCGGGCTCTGCCCTCAAAAACAACAGCAGAATTTCTCGATGCTCTCACATGCGAGGAGCGTGCCCTTTGTTTAATGAATTACGTGATCTCAGCCACTCCAGATCCCGGCCCTGTCACACAGGCAGATCATCCTTCTCCTCCAGAGACTGAGGCACCCCAGCCTGAACACTCTTAGGATCAGATCCTCCCCCTTCTTCTCCTCTTGAGGAGTTAAGGAGCGGAGCAGAGTGGAGAAGACGAGCGAAGCGGATGGCGTGCCACCTCAAATCCAGACTTTGAGACGGCAGAAGCACTTCGCTACAGCCGTCCTGGGGCACGCAGGTTACTACGCAGATCTCATTACAGACTTTGGAAGAACCAAAGCCGTATCTTTACCTCAGCTATCAAAGAATTACATTACAGCAAGACACAATTATTATTTGGAACTTTTGTTTCAAATAAAACCCAAATTTCCAGCGCTGATACAACGTGCAGCTAGCACCTCGTACGAAAATTACCAAGGGAGCTCGCTGTCTCGACAGTTGCACCAATTTTGCAATCAAGGGAAGTTGTGTGTGTGCCCTGCATACAGCCAGCTCCTCTCGGAGCTTCAGCGTGCACCACAGCACTGCCTCAGAGCTTTGGAGACCCAGGCTGCCATCTCTGAAGAAACACCAAACCTAACAACCAGAAAGAGCCGAAAAGAAAGAAAGGCAGCCTTACTTTGGTCTCTTCTTGAAGGGTTGCTGAGGTGGTGTGGCTGCCTTTGGTTCCGGGGAGTCAGGAGGAGATGGATCCCCCCCAGGGAGCTCTGGAGGGAGCGGGAGGTCCGTGAGTAAGTGTCGTGGTCTCTGCTCTCTATCTTTCTTCACAGGTTTTGGAGGAAGAATCTCTTTTGGACTAAACTCCGAAAAGTTAATACAACACAGGAATCAGACGTAATAGCCAATTAACAGACAAACAACAATTCTACTGTAGGACAAAAGCTCTCTATTCGAGAGGATAAAGCTAGGAGCCCAAATTTAAGTGCCCCAATTAGCATAGCCAAGCATAAAACTGGAAAATAGCCTTAAATTTCACAATGATAAGAGTCAGGAAGCGTTACGTTTGAATGCACCACCTTCCAATAAACAGGCGGCTCTCCACAACCAGAACTTGCCCAATCTGCACAAATAACCCAAGTAACCGCTGCTTCTCAAGTTCCTGCCCAACCGCCCAGGTTCGCGGCCAGCTCCCGCTCCCCGACCGTCCCTTCCCCTGTCCAGTCCCTTTACTGCCCTTGGTAAGGATCCCCGTAACCACAGCCCCAGAACCGCGTCTCCCTGGGAGCCTCTTAACCTCTTGGCGAGGGCGGACACGCAGCTCTAGCTTCTGCCAAGAAACCACAACTTTTCTTTTGTTGTTTTGCAGTTAAATTGCCAATGGCACCAGAAGCCCGTCCCTGCACATCGCTCGTGTACGTGGCAGGAAGAATTCCTAGGTGTGATTTGGCAGGAATTCTCCACGCAAATCTGTTTCACCAGGCAAAGAAAGAAAGGCTGAGAGGCACAAACCCCTGCCAGGGTTCATTTCTTTGGGTGGCCAGCGGGAGGTTTGCACTTTGTCAGCATCAGCAGGTCTATGCTCACCAGCACAGACACCTCTGCTTAGATGAACACCTCGAAGTGGGTCATTGGTCTGCTTTTCCTCCTAGAGGCTGCCCAGTTAACACGAGAAGCTCTTGTGAAATATAGGGAAGATACAAGCGAGGCAAAGCAAGGCACCGCGCTGGCACTGAGCTGTGTTCTGTAATGGATCGGTGCTACAGCAGCCACCACGAGTCACAGCAGCCAGGCCTCCGGAGGAAAACCTTCACCGGCAGGCGCTGCTGGGAGGAAGAAAACCAAGAAATGTCCGAGAAACAACAGGAGCAGGAGAGCTGGGCGTGCTGGGGCTCCATCCCCGTTATCCGGGGTGCCCGGGGGGGTCACCGTGAAGCAGGAGCCGCGGTGACCCCGAGAGGAGGTTCTGCAGAGCACACAGCTCTCGCCGCAGCTCTCACACGGGTGCTTGTAGCGCTGACCTGGTGTCGGGCCCTCGAGAGGTTTGCAGTGACAAGAAGGCAGCTCCTCACCTGCCTTCAGGTTTACTCCTCTTCTAACTGGCAGCCGTTTGCTTATGGCACTACAGAAACACCTCCTGCTAGAGGCCAGGCCCTGCGACCCTGCCAAGATCTCAGCCTCTTTCCAGACACACCAACATCAATTTTACCCAGAGACCTCCACGGGGAGGGCACAGGCGTGCCTGCGGGCTCCAGCCGCTGCTGGCGAGCCTCAGCTCCCTTCTCTCACTCCCAGCCCCTTGCTGTTGCCCTCTGTTAGCTGCTTTCAGCCGCTCGCCCTCGAGCCACGAGGTGGCCGCTGGACCTTCGATTGCCACCAGGCCGTTTGGGCTTCTCACCAGGCACTGAGAAGGCTGAACAGACGCTTCAGAGCTGCCCGAGGCCAAAAGCCGCCCCCTAACAAAGGCTCCCAGAAGCCACCTCCTGCCCTCCCCACCCCGAGGTAGCACCGACACCACCGGTCGGGTCTGTGTTTTTAACTCTTAGCGCGGGGAAGTCGGGCAGAGGTTCCCAAAAGCCTGCGCGAGCTGAAGGAGCTACGCCACAGACGATGCTCGTACCACTTCTTGTCTCTGCCCTCGCAGGGCAGCCCAAAGCTCACGCGCGGGGAGGTCTCACGAGCTCGGCCGGCACCAGGAGAGGCTGGGGAGTGACTGAAGGAAGTGGGATTTGTACTGGGGTGCTTCAAAGCTTGCTTCCAGAGCCTACGCCCAGCAGGGCCTCAGAGCAGGAGTGTTTTTCCGCTCCAAGCACGTGCAAACAAGAGGCTGCTTTGAACGGTTCTGCTCCGAAGAACGAAGCTGAGCAAGAGCCAACGGCTGCAGTGGTCGGTGCCATATGCAACCACCACTGGCCTCAGCAGATCAAGTGGCGTTTCCCCATCCTTTCATTGGGAAAAAAGTCCCCGAATCTGTCCCCTAAGCCATCGGCCAGCCCTGCCATCGGCCACCCTCCCGAGCTCACGCTGACGGCCGGGATGAAGCGCGCTTCCACGGCCCTGAGCCACACCTGGGCAGGGAAAAGGCGCTCGAGGCTGAAAAGTGGCTGAGAAGAAAGCACGCGGTGTTCGCAGAGCCCTTCCTGAGGCTGGGAGCAGGGGGACACAGCAGCAGGATCCCGCCGAGGCGTGCGTTTGAGTTGAAGAAGCCTGTCATCTATTAAAAGCTGCTGCTCGTCACGGGTGCGCTTCAATTAAACAGGCATTGGCTGAGCAGCGTTAAGGAGCTGAGGAAGGGCGACGCGAACGGGCACGAGCTCAACTTCTGCGCTGAGAGCAGGGACAGCAGGGACAGCATCACCCTCGTTTACACCAACACCAGGGTAACCCCTGAAAAATCAGGGAAATCCATCCGAGTATGCGTGTCCGCTCACAGCACAGGGTAACGAGAGCAAACCTGAACCCCCACGTAACACCCTCCTCGTTACCATCACGCAGCACCAACAGATGGGACACCCAGCGCGGCCTCAGCGGTGGCTGGAGACGGAAGCTGTTGGCAGAACCTGAGGCCAAGCAGAGAAATACCAGGAGCGAGCTCGTGTGCCCAGCACTACCGCGTACAGCTACAAAAGAAAATCAACGTGCTTTTCTGCTTCCACGTCAGGTGTGCGGCAGGGCTCCCCCCTTCTCCTGCCTGCCACAGCTGCAAACGTTACAGCGTAAGAGCTGATCTCAAGAGACCAGCCCTCAGACTCTGCTATATATATATTTAAGACAAAAAAGCTGAAGTTAGGCACACTTTCATGGTTCTCAAACAAGCCATGCCTGCTCCGTGATACATAAATACATCACTGCTCGGGTAACAGCCGAACCAATGCTGTTCTCTATGGGTGGGCACTGCGCAGGCACAGCTCTGGTTCGTGCTCCTGCATGGGAACTGTCGGATCCTCCCCAGCACTAAGAACAGGTTTGAGACATACGAAAATAAAAAGCAGCTTCAAAGCAAGTCCGTGCAAACGGCTGCGACACAGCGGGGGGCAAAATTCCAGAGCCGTGTTTTCACCGCTCTGAGAAACGTTAAGCAAAGCGGGACGGAATTTTTGCTAGCCAGGGTGAAGGCAGAAGCCAAGCCTCCGCTCCTCGCTGCGCCCGCACCTAACGACCTGCACAGCACCACAAAGGCTCCGCGGAGAGCTGACGAGGCAGGAGCGGGGCCAGCCCAGCAGCAGGGCACTCGTACAAGCGGCTCGGTCTTCAACGGACTCCGCAGGATGAGCCGGCGGCTGTCGGCCCACCCGGAGGAAGCGCGACCCTGCTCGCAAACACGACGAGGACGCCGCGTGACCTTACCTATCCAAGTCATCTTCCCCAACTAAAATAGGGGGGAGCGGAAGCGGAGGCAACGTTGAAGTTTTCAGGTGCGGGATAGCAGCCGTCACAGACACTTGTGGTTTCGCAGCGACTTGGACAGAGGACTGGGAGTTCACCTGAGAGGATAAAGTAGACGTCCTTGGGTGGGAAGAAGATGGCAAAGACGTCGGGACCGAAGTAGGGACCTGAACGGGGGTCTGTTGGGGCGGCGGCAACGGCGGGACCGCGGGTGACGGAGGCAAAGGTGGCAACGGTGGAGTTGGAGGTGGCGGCGTGGTCGTCGGCAGAGGCGGAGGAGGTGATTTTATGGAAGGTAGCGGGGGTGGGATCTCCTTCTCTGCCGCGTCCGGCTCTTTTGGAGACCGAAGGTCCTCTGCCGCTGCTACAGGCTTGGAGTCTTTTGTTCCCAGCTGTTTTGAATCTCTGACCGGAGCGGGGTGTTTCCTCTCCGAGTTCTCCTCCGCCTTGAGTTTTGTCGTCTCCGCAGGTGCTTTAGTCTCTGCGTTTGTACACGGTAAATTCACTAGCTCTGTATCCGAAGAAGATTTTTCAGATTTAACAGTTTTGGTGACCTTTTTAGATTCTGTTCCAGACTCCTTGAGTTCAGCTAAGCTGTTCTCCTTCCTCGACAGGAAAACCGGCGAGCCCTTTGCCTCCTTTCCATCCACCTTCGCGGCGGCTGCCGCCGCTGCCGCTCGTTCCTTTTTCTTCCTGCTGAGCTCTGCCCCCAGGCTGGAGTTGAGCGGCAGCCTCGTGGGCGATATGCTGGAATGGCGGCTGCGCGACCCAGACCTCTGCTTTTTGCTGTGAGATGAGTGCCTTGAGTAGCCGGGACTTCGGCTTCGGGACTTCACAGACTTCCTGCGGACAGAAGAGGGAGATAAATGAAAAAGCATCTCAGAGCCTCCGAGCTACTCACCAAAGGCACGGCTCCCTGAAAACGCCGCCGAGCCGTGATTTCCTGGTTCAGGTAGTCCGGCACTCCTGGCGGGAGAGACCGAAGTACCCAGAGTCGTTTACCAGCACGAGCTGCAGGTCGCCATCCAGCCTCCCAGCACCAAGCCCCTACAAACCACGGCGCTGAGACGAGGAGGAGCGGAGGAGCCCCCGGGTAAAGCTGAGAGCGGCGCACGGCCTGAACGGAAACCGAGTGAAGACCGGGAGCCGGCAGCACGCAGGCCTTTCGCAGTAATTGCGTACAGCTTCAGAGGAAACAACAGATAAAGTGCGTGCCCTCGTGGGAACGCCGCCTCAGGACACATCTGGCTTCAAGCTAATTTTTCCCCTGGTTCTTTTGAATCATCAGAACTTAAATTCGCATCCTGGGGGTCAGGGGAAGAAAAAGCGAGAATTTTAGTTCTGTTTGAGGTACGTTCAGAGGCTCTCGGACTTCATCTCCAAAAAAACGGGCTCTGGATTTGTTACATTTGTGCATGTGCAGAACGGAAAGCCCCCCTGAAACCCGGGGTGGTGACGGCAGCCAGGCAGGAAACGCCTCGCACACGCGGGGTGAACCTCGTCAGGAGACGGCCGGAACCTCAAACCCGCCCGAGACCGATTGGGAAACGAGATAAAAGTTAAATGGAAGCGGGCACCGGCACTGCCGGTGTACGCAGCAAAACTCCTGGCGGCACAGAGGGGCTCCCTCCACCTCGGGAGCAATGAGGCTGTTGCGGGGTACGAGGCGGCAACCACACGAGGGGCAGGCTTCGGCCCGAGGAGTGGCGGTAGCTGGCAGGGAAGATCTGAGAGCAGATGCTATGAATGCTGCGAGGGGAACCCCGCTGGAAGGTCATTTCCACTCCCTGGTTTCTTACGGGGAACGTAGCCCTGCAGATACAGAAGTCTCCCACAGCACAGCTGGCACTGCCCGAAGCGCCCTGTTCCAGACAGGTCCCAGCACAGCAGCCGCTGCCTCAGCTGGAAGCACGCAGGTAACCGCGGAGAGCGCTCCGCAGCCCAGCGTTACCCCGAGATAAACATTTGGGAAATAAGTGGGAAAACTGAGACAGAGCGATGCAAAGCTCCATGCCAGGCACCAGCAGTGCCTCGGAGCAGAGGCATCGCGGTGCCTGCGTGCCGCTGCCTGACCCGAGCCCTGCTCCTTGGTGCCCTCGCCACCGTAAGCGGGGCCCCTGGGCTCCAGCGAGCAGTGGGCAGAGCACCGGCACCGCACGTGGTCCTTCGTCAGCGACGGGAACGCTGCCTCGGGGTCCTGACCTTCCCCAAGGGCTCAGCGCACCGCCTGGCAGCGCCTCACCTGCCGCATCCCACCGTGAAGCTGCCAGGAGCTCAGGTGCCCTTGGGTTTTTGCCGTGCAGGCTAAAACGCTCCTGAGGAGCCCTGGGGGATGTCGTTGACCGCAGCCACAAGAGGTGCTGGGGTCAGCACTCCCCATCGCGTTATTTGGGGTCAGCACTCCCCAT
>CM021757.1:4768275-4827754 GCA_011075105.1 Heteronetta atricapilla
ACTCCCCATCGCGTTATTTGGGGTCAGCACTCCCCATCGCGTTATTTCGGGACGGGTTAGGAGGTGGCAGCACTCTGCCCCCTGCTCCCTCGCCCACCCGATCCCCACGGCCAAGATCGCTGTGCCCCCCTTCAGGGAAACCTCTCCAGGAGCACAAATCCTCCCGCGTTTCTCACGGGACACCAGAAGGGCACGGGGCTGGGCACGGAGGCGGCTCCGCGCCTTTCCAGCGGCTCGCCCGCCGCCGTTTCCCCCGGACCTGCTCCACTGCTCCCTCCCTGCCCCGCTCACCCTTTCCCGGCTCAGCCGTGTTGCAGAGCCCCCGCTCCTAAGCACGTCTCCCAGGCTGCCGTCCCCGGCTTTGTTCGGCCCGGGAAGAGGCATCCAGAAGCTCCTCGGCTTTGCAGCCCCATCAGGGGCACCGGTCCCGCGGCTGTACGACAAACCCAGCACCACCAGCAGCCCACCGGGGCCGGCTGCAGTGCAACAACGCTTCCACGGCGCTCCTTGCGCCACTGCTGCGTGTTCCAGCGGAGTTACAGGGACACAGGAGGTGCCCGGGCAGATTTTGCTTTTTAAAGCCGCTTCCTGCCCTCCACAACGATGTCCCCAGGTGTCCCCAGGTGTCCCCAGGGCTTCACCCGCGGCCATCCCGGCAGCCCCTGAACCCCCGCCGCTCCCGGAGCGCCTGCTGAAGTCATCAGGGATGGGCCGGGGGCGATTCGGCCGTACCAGCAGATCTCTGTGCAGATAAACGGGGTTAAAAACCGCCTGGTTGGCTCCATGACGCCGGGAACCAGAAATACCGGACGCCAACCGTGACCGGGACAGCACGAGGCTGTCAGCGATGAGGAACCACTTAAACACCCCAATTAAAAGAGCGTTAATTTCCTCCGATACGATCCAAGTTAGAACAGTCCCGGGAGGAGGGCGAGCTGCAAGCCTGCGGACCCGGCGCTGCGCGAAGGAGCAGGGCGAGGAGGAATTCCTTCCTCTGCTTTTAGCCGCGATGACAGCGGCTGCAAGGCACGGCAAGGCACATCCCACAGCCTCCCTCCCTCCCGAGCCATCCCCGAGCTCTGCGCTGCCGCCTGCAACGCGGCCGGTACCTCCTCCAAGCGGCACAGCGCTTCGCTGTCCTAACGCTGCGTTTGGGGCGTGGAAATTAAACACTGAGAGGAAAAAAAAAAAACCAAACCAGCCAGCAGAAGGAAAGCAGCGCCCCAGGAAGGCCCGCGTTGCGTCCCCGGGGGACTCCGGTCACAGCCGGGTGCTCGCGGCGTGCGCGCGCCATCGGAGGCGCTCCGAGGCTGCCCCTCGGAGCCGGCGCCCGACCGCGACCCGACTGCGAGGGCTTCGCCACGCCGGGGTTTGCCCAAGGCAGGGCAAACGCAGCCATTCCCTCCGACCCCCGGCCAGGATTCCCGTCAGGAGCGGGTTCCGGAGGCACGGCCCCGTCTTCCCTGGGTTGTGCTTGGGAAGAACGGGCGGCACCGTGAGGAACCGGCCCAGAGCGGAGCCGTCGGGCACCGCCTGAAGGCAGGGACCCAACGAAGCCGGCCCAGGCGGAGCACAGCCAGCGGCAGCCTGGGAACCTCTCCTGGTCCCGGCTCTGGCACCTCGTCAGGGAGTCACAGGCGCCCTGAGGAGCCTCCCAGGTGACTTTGTCACCCCGGGAGCGGCACAAGGCGCCGCTAAGCGGCTCCCGTGACGGGTGCAGAAGAGTCGCCGCGGCTTCTCAGGACGGATTCAACTCGGCGGTTACGGGGAGAGCAAGCGCCGGGCTCGCCGGGCACACACCACGCGGGGCAGAGCCCCCCTCACGCACCCCTTCGCTTCCCACGTGGTTTTCTCCCCGCGTGGGGCCGAACGCGGACGTTCGGCGGCTGCCCCGGCACACGGCCACGGCAGGAAGCCCGCCCGCGGCACGAAACCTTCACGGGCAGAGCCAGCACGGCAAAAAGCACCGAGGGCAGGGAGGGGACGGACGGCGGCCGGCCCCCGGTACCCCCCCGGGGCACACACAAGCAGCAGGGCACCGAAGCGCAGCCAGATTTCGCGACACAAAAGCAGGGCAGAACCCGCAGATTTCACCAAAACCGCTCCCGGGGTGCCGGAGACAACGCGCCTCTCACGGCGGACAAAGCCCCGAGCTCACCCCCACCGGGACACGTCGAAGAGAGGAGCTCTGGGGGTAAAACCTGAACTCCAAAGCCCCCCAAGCCCCCCCACCCGGCTCCCATTAGGAGCAGGGGATGCGGCGCGGGGCAGAGGCAGAGCCCTCCGCAGCTCTCACGTTCCAGGTGGGATCCGAATCGCCACGGAGCCGGCAGCAAAGCGCCGCAGCAGCCGTGGTGACACGGGGACCTCCCCGAGCACCAGAAAAACGTGAGGCCGCGGATTTGTGAGCGTAACGGGGACGTTAACGAGCACCTGAACCAAAGCGGAGCTGGCGCTGCTGCAAGGAACAGCTCCCTCCTGCAGCAAAGCGCTGTCTGAAGAAAAAAGTCAGTCCCAGTTAAGCCGAAATCCGGCAGTTCCTACACTCTTGCTCCCTGAACGCCCCGATTCCAGCTCCGAGAAAAAGTTCAGGCTGCAAAGATGGAGGTGGCACGGGGTCCTCTAATTCGGGGGAAGAAAAAAAACCACCCGAGTC
The DNA here is from genome assembly GCA_011075105.1 of Heteronetta atricapilla. Lineage (NCBI taxonomy): Eukaryota > Metazoa > Chordata > Aves > Anseriformes > Anatidae > Heteronetta > Heteronetta atricapilla. The sequence continues at coordinate 4,770,932 of CM021757.1, forward strand.
AGCTCGGGAAGGGCAAACCCCGCTCGAAACAAAGGCGGCTCCTCAACAGCCCGATCCGATTTCACAGCCAGCAAACAGAGGGAGGGCCCCGGAGACAGGTGGAAGAGGTGAGAGCCTCTGAGAGCCTCGCGCTGAGGAGCACAAAGCCGCCCACGAGGCCGTGCTCGGGGGCCACCTCCCTCCCGAGGGGACGGAATTCGACCCCCGAGCTCCTCCGAGCCCACCCGGGCGCTGCCGGGTGCCAGCCGGGGTCGGCTTATCCCGAAGCCCCGCTCCGCAGGGAGCCGCCAGGAGCCTCCCCGCAGCCTCCCCACGTGGATCGCTGCCCCGCTCCCACCCCACGGGGCACCCCCGTACCCAAGAGGGGGTCTCTGCCCCCCGTGCCCAGAGCCAGCCCGGGCCCCGTCCCCCCGTCCCCGCTCCCCAGGCGGCGCGGACAGCACGCACCTGGCGATGGGGCTTCGGCTGACGGAGCGCTTGGCGGCGAAGGGGCTGCTGGAGCGCCGGCGGCCGTAGGGGCTGGGCGACCTCCCGCTGTAGGAGCCGCTGCCTCGCTCGTAGCTGGAGGAGCGGCGCCTGTTGTAGGGGCTGACGGACCTCTGCCTGCGGCTGTAGGGGCTGGGCGAGCGGGCGTTGGACTGGTAAGCCGCCGGCTCCTTGTAGGGAGGGCTGAGGGACGGCCGGCGCGACGAGCCGCCGGGGCTCTTGCGGTAGGGCTCGTAGGTGCTGGACGTGTGCGAGCGCGGCGGGCTGAGGTCGTACTCCTGGATGTAGGAGGCTCCCGAGGGGCTGTCGTCCAGCTTGGGGCTGTCGGACCATTTCCTGTGGGGGCTCCTGGATTTCCGCTTGGGGCTGTCGATGGTTTTGTAGCTTTTGGGAGCCTCCCGCTTGCGGTGGCTCTTGCTGCGCTCCTTGTGGCTCGACTTGAGCTCCCGATCCTTCCTGGACTTCTCCTTGTGCGCCTTGCCCGAGCGGGACTCCTTGTTGCCGCTCTTGGAGGACAGCGCCTTGGGGTGCTCCTCGCTTTCCAGGAGCCTCTTGGAGGACCCCGACACCCTGTCCTTGGCCGCCCCGGCCCTGCTGGAGGCCTCCAGGCTCTTCTCCAGCTTCCTCTCCTTCTCCGCCTGCTTGCTCTTCAGCAGCTCGCGGACCCGCTTGTGCTGGTGGTGCCGGTGCTTCTGCGCCCTCTCGCTCCTCTCCGCCTTCCTCTCCTCGTTCTCCCTGCGCTCCGCCTTGAGGCCCGCATCGTCCGAGAAGGTGTCCGAGTCCGAGCTGATGTCGTCGTACTCCACCAGCGGCTTCAGCACGGCTCCCAGCGGGGCCGCCGCCGCCTCCTGCGCTGCCAGCACCGGCGGCGCCTCCTTGGAGTGCCGGGACTTGTGCCGCTTGTGCCTGGAGGCCGCCCGGTGCCTCTCCTTGCTGCCGGACCCGGCTCCGGACCCGTGCTGCGAGGCTCCCCCGCCGCCCCCGTCCTTCTTGCCGCCGTGCCTCTCCGGGTTGGGCATCCCTCCCCCGGGGGGCTGAGGGGGGGGGGGGCCGGCCCCGAACCCCCCCCCGGAGCTCAAAGTCGCCCGGCGGCCGCTCCGCCTCGCACCATGCACGGCCCCGGGCCCCCCGCTCACGGCCCCGGGGCGTGAGGGGAGGGGGGGGGGCGGGGAAGGGCCCGGCCTCAGCGCCTCATCCGAGGAGGGCCCGGGCCCGGAGGGCAGCGCCGCCGCCGCGGGGGAGCCCCGGGAAGACGGGGTCTGGGCCCGCGCCGCCTCCCACGCCTCGCCCTTGCCCCCCCCGGCCCCCTCCCGTAGCACCGGCCCCGGCCCCGCCGCCCCCGCCCCGCGCGGCCCGGCCCGGCCCGGCCCCGCCGCCCCCCGCTCACGGCCCAAAGCGAAACGGCTCCGGGGGGGGGGGGGGGGGCGCGCCCGGCAACTCTCGCGAGGCTCCCGGCAAGCCTCGCGAGACTCCGCGTAGCCTCTCGCGAGACTTCCTCCCCTTCCCCAGCGGCCGTCCTCTAGCTGAGCTCCGCGAGATTCCCGTCAGGGGAGGGGAGGAGCGGGGCGCGCGCGGCGTGCTCTCGCGAGAGCTCCGTCGGTGGGGCTTCCCCGCTCCCTGACGACAGGGGGCGGCGGCCAATCAGCGCTCGGCGGGTTGTACCGCGGGGGCGGGGCCTGCGCTCGGACGCCACCCAGCCCCTACGCCGTGAGGCCGCAGGCCCCGCCAGCTCCGCACGCTCTCCCCGCCTCTCGCGAGACTCGTGGTTCTCGCGAGACTCCGCGGCTCTCGCGAGAGGCGGCGCGGCCGGGAGATGGCGGCGGCCGGCGCTGTGTGAGGCGGGCGCGGAGCGGGCCCCGGCGGCCTCGGGGGCCTCGGGGGCCTCCCCCCGGCCCTTCCTCAGGCGACACCGGCGCCGCGACCCCTCCGCGGGCCGCCCCTCCCTGTCCTCCCGGCATGAAGGCGGCGCCGGGCGGCGCCGAGGGTGAGTAGTGCCGCCCAGCGACACCGGGCCGCGGGGGGCGGGGGGTGGCTGAGGGGAGGCCGCGGCCTACGCTGGGGGGGCGGGGGGGGGGGGGGGGTCCAACCGCCCTCCCTCAGCCCTCAGAGGGGTAACGGGCCCGGTGGCACCGGGCTGGGCCCACCCCAGAACCGTGCCCGCAGCTCGTGGGGCTGTTGGAGAGGGAAATGAGGAGAGAAATGGCCAGAAAGGGCCGGGAATTCTGGCCAGAAATTCCTGTCAGGAGGCGGGCAGGCGCTGGGGGGGGTTGGGCAGGAGGCGGTGGCGTCGCTGTGCCTTGGGGGGTTAAGGAAAGGCTGGGCGTGGTGCTGAGGGACGTGGTTATTGGTGACGTTGGTGGCAGGGGGGTCGTTGGACCAGATCTTGACGTTATTTTCCAAGTGTAGTGGTTCTGGGGAATAAAGGGAACGGCCTCGTCGTGGCTTGCCTGAAACCTGCCGGGGCACGGCCTCCCCCTACGCTGCGAGGGATCCGCTCTGTGAGCACAAACCTGCTGGGGAGAGGCAAGCACTTGCCAGGGGTTCCCAGCCACAAGGCAAGGGGCAGCAGACGCACAGGCAGCAGCGGCTGAGCACCAAAGCGCTTTGTTACCCTGTGGGTGCCTGAGTCCCCACGGGGCTGCCCGGAGCTGCTGGAGTCTCCTCTCTCTGGAGAAGTTCGGGAGCCAGCTGGACGTGGTCCTGGGTCCCCAGCCGGCCCTGCTGCAGCAGGGGTTGCTCTAGGTGGACCCAGGCGTCCTTGCCAGCAGCCAGCCTGTGCCTGGTACGTGGCTGGGAGGCGCCAAGAAAACATTCCCCAAGCACCCGGTTATTTTATACCCTTGCACTTGATGGTGCCAGCATCAGCTCTGCGAACTGTGCATCAGGAACGGGGACAAAGCCTTCAAGTTCTGCACCGGGGGCCTGCAGGGCTGCGTGCTGCGGCACTCAGCGTGTCACAGGCTCGCGTCTGCCTTGGAGCCAGTAGTGCCTGCGGCAGGGTTTGCTTTGGCACTGATGTCTGCTGCTGGCTTTGGGGTGTTTTTTTTTTTAATTTTTCTTTTAACAAATGCAACTGAAGGAAAAAAATAGCACGAAGAGGAGGGGAAAGCTAAGCTGTGGTAGGACCAGAGCCCACGTTCTCTTGTGTAAGGCTTTCGGTGAGGGAAGGGTCTCGCTGTACAAGAAGGTGGAAGAGGGAACAGGGAGGGGGAATCGTGGCAATTAAGCGTAGTGTCTCTTCTTTACCTCTCCATTCTTTGTTGTCTGGAAGCCTCCCCTTCAGGCCGTGCTGTCGCAGCCCCATACAGTCTGTCAGCCTATTCCTGTCGTGCCAGAACTTATCGTGACGGGGCCAGGTCATTTGGGGGGGGCTGTGCACAGAGCAGCCCTTCTCCAACAGGCCCTCAGGCCCTTCAGGGGGGTTTTGATGGCTGCTGATGCGTTCCTCACACTTATTTACCTTTAAAGCCTGGCTTGCAGGGATAAAACAGTAATCAATATGTTTTTTAAAGTCCTGCCTAGCTTAAAGGTGGGAAGCGTTCTCGGTACAGCTGCCGGGCTGCGTTGTGGGTAAAACCTGCAGGTATTGTCTCGCTGTCTCTCCTGAGCTGTGCCCCCGCTTCGTCTTGCAGATGCGGAGAAGCTGAACAAGATGAGCACTCTCTTAGAAAGACTGCACGCAAAGTACAACCAGAACAGACCCTGGACAGAAACCATGAAGCTGGTCCGTCAAGTCATGGTGAGGAGGGCTGGGACCCCAGCAGGAGGGCGCTGGGGTTTCTTTGCTGCTCGTTCTCTTGTCGCTTTGTTGGAGCTCCACAGAGCGCTTTGCGTTTTGCTCAAGCCTTGGCTTCCTTTTGGGTCGGCGTGGCTGAGGCGTGCTGGCCTCACCCAGCAGCGTGCGGGGGGTGGGGGATCCCCTTCTAGCGGGGTGAGGGTAGGGAGGAGCAGCAGGCAGGGCAGAGCTACTTCAAAGGCTGCTGCGTTTATCGTGGTGGTAGAAGTTGACCTCTCTGTTTCTGTCTCCTCGCACACAACGCACAAGCCTATTAGGAAGTTGTTGCAATCTGTTGTTCCACAGGAGCGAGTTGCTCAAAAAACCCACCACAATTCCAGGCCTTGCCTTTGTTACCTGCTTCCAGAATGGGTGCTGTTCTCGTACAGGAATCAAAATGAGGATGTAATTTCGGAATGAAATCTAATCTGCCTTTAATTACCCGAATAAACCTCCAGTGACTGAACAAAAGCTGCAGCGATTCCCTCTCACTGAGCGACGCGTAAAAAGGACATTTTTCTTCTCCCTGGCTTAGGAAAAACGAGTTGTGATGAACTCTGGGGGGCACCAGCATCTGGTGAGCTGCTTGGAGACGTTGCAGAAGGCATTAAAAGGTTGGTACCTTCCGTGCGTGCACTTCAGGAAATGCTTAGCAGTGATGTGGGGTGGAAATCCTCTGCAGCGCAGAAGCGAGGTGCTTGCTAGCGCATCTCGCTGTCTTCGTGGTGCTCACGTTTCCATAAGCGTGCTGCTGCCTTGTGACTCAGTATCAGTCAAGATCGCCTGTGTTATTTTTATGCTTAGTGCCCGCACCTGAATTGCACTCGAGGAAGAAATCCGTTCTCTCTCTGTACTTCTGAGAACGTTTGTTTCTCTCTGTACAAATTGTTCCCTTTCAGTTTTGAGTGCGGATGAGTTTAGAGATGCACGCGTTAAGGTGTGAGCAGACATGGGAGCGAGTAAGGAGCTGGGCTTGTTCTAGTGCCGCTGCCTCATGCCAGGGAAAATGTTGAATCCTTTCCCTGAGCCTTGTTTTGTGCTCTCTCCACCTAGTGTCTTCTCTGCCTGCCATGACGGATCGCCTGGAGTCTATAGCCCGACAAAACGGGTACGTCTCCTCCTTTGTTTCACGGCAAAGGCTTTTCCCGTTTATCTGTACGCATCGTAATCTCGCTGCTGGTTTGATTGTTTTTTGTGTGCATCTCATAGCAATTTTTGCTTTGTTTTGTATGTAAGCCTTGGATCTCACCTTAGTGCAAATGGCACTGAATGTTACATCACTTCAGACATGTTCTATGTGGAAGTCCAGTTAGATCCTACAGGGCTGCTCTGTGATGTCAAGGTGGCTCACCACGGAGAAAACCCTGTGGTACGTATTACTGAGAAAGACGAGCTCAATTCCTTTTTGGGGTTGGAACTGTGGTTTCGCCTCCCTTTTGTTTGAGCAGAGAAAAAAATCACCCTGAATGTCCGTCTGGACCTGGCGTTACGCCTGTGCTGCTCGCTTGTTCCAACGGAGGGTCAGAGCCCCCGTGGAGCAGCCTGCGGGGAGCGTTTGACTCACGGCCTCTCTTCTTTGAGCAGCGTTACAACCAGAAAAGTTATTTGAGGAAGTTTTTGGTTTGTTTCTGAGGATTTTATTTCTGGAGGAAGGATAGGGAAGTGAATCTTAGAAAACTGAAATCTGTGAAGGGAAAGCACCGAGATGTGGAACGTTACGGTTGAGATCCCGAAAGAAAGTGGCTTTACTTCCCTCCTCCACAAGTGCGGGAGTTTGAACTCGCTCTTTCAGTTGGTGTAGCTGCTCTTCTGAAAACAGGCCGTTTTATATCTCTGTGAGATCGTAGGCTTTCAGCCTATGGTGTTGAAGTTGAAAAGCTTATTCCAAATCAGTTCTTTAAGAAGAAAGACCATTGCTTGTATTTGTTCCAAAGGGGGTTGACAAGCAGAACTGGAAACGTAGCAAGGTGTAGGTGTGAGCATTTTGTTGCTTCTCATCTAAAGATGATGCTCAAAAACTGCATTGTAATATTTTACAGTTGCTGTGCTGCACAAAGACTTAAACTGCGTTTGACACTGATGTTGCTGCATGTTCTTTCCTTTTCAGAGTTGTCCAGAATTGGTGCAACATCTGAGGTAAGCATCAAGAACCGGTTGGTACATTTTCGGATTGCCTTCTCTTCGCAGTATTGGGGTGAGGCTACTTAATGCCTGCAAACACACAGGGTTTCAAAACTCTTCTTTCCTCGTAACGTGTCTTCTCTTAGGGGATTTTCTGGCTTTGGGTCAGGTGTTTCTGATCCTGACTGCCATGCCTGGCGGCTCGGAGCCACAGCATAACAGTCATCAGAACTGTTAAAGCTGGATCGCGCAAAGAAGGCATCGTTCAGCTCTCATGTAGCAAAAGTCTATGCTGAAGTGCCTTAATGTTTGTATTGATGTAACTTCTAAAAACAAAGCCTTATCTGCAACAAGTTTGAACACGTTACTTTTTCTCCTCCTTGCTTTCAGAGAGAAAAATTTTGATGAATTTTCTAAGCATCTGAGGGGACTTGTGAACCTGTATAAGTTGCCAGGAGACAAGTAAGTCTGGAATACGTATGATGTTTATGTCCGTGTATGTGCACTTAAACCTGCAAGCTTTTAGCTTTGTGTGCTTAAACTTCCATTGTTCTTGCTGCTCCTGTGATCCTGCTGATTTCACCACCCTGGCTTGCATGCGAACACAGGGGGCTGGAAGGATTTAATGCACAGAGGGGATGCAGATGGAGAAGTTAATTTCTCAGCGTTCAATCTGACAGGAAGCACTGTAGCTTGTCAGCCATCGGTTTGTGAGGTGCATTTCTTCACGTGGTTCCTTCTAATTTTTCTTATTTTTTTTTTCAGCAAACTTAAAACTAAAATGTACTTGGCTCTACAGTCCTTGGAGCTGGATCTCTCAAAAATGGCAGGGATGTATTGGTAAGAACATCTCTATGGGTACTGTTTTCTTTGTGTTTTTTTCCTAGTAACTGCTGTATCAGGTTGACTGATTGTAATAATGACAGCCTATATCCATGAAGTGTCACATCAGTCCCTATATATTGTGACTTTATCGCTAAAAAGCGCAATGCTGAGGCTGTAGAAGGATTATGCCAGCAGGAGAGTGATAAAGAGAGACAGAAAATTTGCTCAGAGCTTTCTGGAATTTACCATTGCCCTTTTTAACTACAGAATTCAACTGTAGGAAAGTCTGGAAGGCCAAAAACCGTTCATAATTAGATGGATTAGTGGTAACAATTGATTTACATTACAGTCAGAAATGAAGAAACATCTGACCACCTTTTACTGCTGTAGATTCAGGACGCAAATCGATATTGTAGAAATAAAAAGTAGCTTCTGCTTTGCCTATGACACTGCGAAGTTTAAAATAGCTGCTTCTGTGACTGAGCAGTGTGTGTGTATTGAGTTAAAACCTTAGACTGCCATCAGGACGTGAATTTTGGTTTCAGATATGGCTCTAGCTTGTTACAGACCTGTGATTGCCTCTCTTGCAGGCAAGCCACCAATGCAAATCCACTCGACAAGATTCTTCATGGCAGTGTTGGCTATCTCACCCCCAGGAGTGGAGGTACCTTTGATAAACGCTTAAAAAAGGAAAGAAAAAGTCGGTTTTGTTCAGGGTCCCCTTTATTAACGTTAGCTTGAAATTAACTGGTGGTAATAAAGAAAAATGCTAATCAAAGAGGGACGAGGTGGTTGAATATCTGTAAGTCCCACGTGACCCAGAAAGCCAGTCTTTACAAAGCGATGTCTGTGTCTTTGACGGCCGAGGACAGCTCTTTCGAGGTGCACTGGGAGCTCTGTGCAGCGTGTGCTGTGTTATAGTGCAAATACACGTGGTTACAGGGGTCGGTAATGATGGGGGTAACCTGGGGCACCAGGATGCCTGCTCATAAGCCTCTCTCTGCAGGTCTCCTTATGAATCTCAAGTATTACGTCTCGCCCTATGATTTATTTGAAGACGGCACTGGAGCCTCCGTTATTCTGCATGAGAACAATGGTAGGTCGCCTTTGGAAGCTACTGTGGACCTACTGCTGCTTGAAGGAGAGGAGAAAGCAGAATTCCAGGGGAGCAGTCTGGCTCCCCTCTGCTGTCACTCTAATACAAGGAGAGCAGAGGCTGCCTTACAGAGGACAGGGGTTTAATTAGTACATGAGTAAACGCCATCTGAGCTGAAAATCTTCATGAGCCTCGTGGCTGTTGTGCAGTTTGAACTGGGCTACTACCAGTGGTGGCAGTCTGCAGCCAGAGCCTTTGTCCTCGGGATGAATTTTGTTGTTAACCTGAGAGTTCTGTTATTGTCGGAATACTTGGGGATTCCCATCTGCTGCCTTACTGTAAGGTTCTTTTTCATGCGTGTGTGTGGGTATTTGTCTTGGTAAAACGACAAAACCCAGCAGCAGTTAAAATTGAGGCTGGGCGTGGAAAAGGATGCAATTGTCCAAAACCATTTATTGTTTTGCTTTGTAAGGAACATACTACAGACTGGCAAATGTATTTGAAATATCTTTTAAGAACTCTGCCACTGATCAACCTTGTAAGAAAAATAGTGTTAGGCAGCACAAGTACCTTGCTTGGCTGTAGTCCTTTTAGGGATAGCAGTGGATGCTGAGAACTCTCTGGGGAGGAAGCAATGTGTTCCCACCGTACTGATACGTAGTTCATAAAGGCTGCTTTGTTTTTTCATCACCTTATGGTGTTGTCTTTTTTTCTTGCCTTCTTTTGCAGTTCCTCGATCTCTAGGTATGAACGTGTCGGTAACAGTCGAGGGAACCATGGCGATGTACAAACTTCCAATTGCACCCCTGATTATGGGCTCACATCCAGTTGACAGCAAAGGGTAAGCAAAGGACCAGGTGGCTTTTCTCAGTGGCCTTGGTTAGATGCCAACTAAGCCCTCTCATGAAGCTGGAGTGGGGAGATGACTGTGTGATGTCGTAGCGTTATATGAAGCTGAGAAATGGGTATTTCAGGCACGTGACATGCTTTTGAGGACTGTCTTTTAATTTTTAAGAAGGTATAACAATGTACTGGTATCTGAGCAAACAGCAGATTGCACGGCTGGTGCTCACAATCATGGCCTGCATCTAAAAAGACCGTGTGTTAACTTGATTTTCTAGAACTCCATCTTTTTCATCAATCACCAGTGCCAACAGCGTGGACTTACCAGCTTGTTTCTTCTTGAAATTCCCACGTCCCATTCCAGTGTCTCGAGCTTTCATTCAGAAACTTCAGAGCTGCACAGGTGAGTGACAGATCTGTGAGATGGATACTCCCTAGGTTTTTATTAAAAAATTGCTGTTTTTAAAAGCATGCCATAAAACTTGCTTAAGGTTTTGTGCTGTTTTTGTTAAGAACCAGAGAGGTTTCTTTCAGTAGATAGTAACTCCTCTGGCATACCATCACCTTCCAGCTCCCAGTGCTACCGTTCTCTGCCATTTTTTTTCCTCAGGTATTCCACTGTTCGACACACCACCAACGTTTGTGCCCTTGTACGAGCTTATCACGCAGTTTGAACTGTCTAAGGAGGCTGATCCTGTACCGTTAAACCACAACATGCGCTTCTATGCAGTAAGTACGTCATTGCAACCAGGGCGTTATACTCGTAGTTGAGTGCTTTGGGGGGGGGTTCACCTGTTCTGGGTATTTTTCAAGCAGGATAAAGGAAATCGATACAGCATTTGTTCACGGGGAAAGCCTGTGCTACCCAGTCATTAGAATTCTGATACGGACATGACCACAGTAATTAGGAAAATAAACTATTTTGTCTTAAATGTGGATTTGTCATAACGTGCTCTCCCACAGAATTATTTATGTCTACATCTGGCCCGTTCTCTGATCTGAAAGATAGCTGCAAAGGCTGTTTGGTCACACCGGTGTGTGTGCTGATGTCTGAGGTTGCAGGGGTTGTTTTCTTTCTCTTTAGCTAAAATTGTATACCAGAAAGCTTTATGTGGACTGGGTGACTTAAATAAAGGTGAAAAGACGAGATCAAACCCTCAGTAAATGGCTTTAAATTTAGACACGTGCTTTAGTGAGTTGGCTCTTCAGAAGGTCTGTTGGCTGTTCTTGGGTAGCAGGTGAGACGAACACTGAAGGTAGCTGCAGCAGCGTTCTAGAGCCTAGATGGGGCTTGTGGGCAGACATCAGAATCCCCTGTGATGTTTGCCAATAAATATAAAATAGATGGAAAGCGACTTAGTAGTGAAAACTCCATTACAGTCAAAGTGCTGCTGCGATAATGACAGCACTGGACTGAGCATTGCCAGATTCTGTCCTTTCCTCTTTCTTTGGACTGTAATTTGTGGCTGAATCACTTGCATTGCTTGGGAGAAATCCTACTCCTTAAATTAGTCAGTGACAGATCTCCTATTAACTTCAGAGGATTTCTCTTTCCTGAGAAGGGATGCCATGCCACACGAAGCTGTTTAAGTGGAGGACAGTTAATGCTGTTTGGCAGTACTACTCCTGAGGAGCCAAAGTCCTGTCTTGCTTGTTTGGGTCTGCTTGTCGCTTAATGGAAGGAAGATGTCTTCATTGTCATTTTCAGCCAGAAAGGTGGCTTGGCATCATTTAGATCTGGAGCCTGCTCTTTCCTCCTTAGATGTCTGTTATCGCCTTGTACCCAGCACTGGCTGGAGTAAAGCAGAAATTGTTTGTCAGGCTCTTCCAGGACAGCAGCACTGCTACTTTCTGAACAAGGATGCGCCTCTCCCAGATGGAAGAAGCCTTCAAGGAACACTGATTAGTAAAATCGCCTTCCAGCACCCCGGACGGGTTCCCCTCATCCTTAACTTGATCAGACATCAGGTGGCATACAACACGCTGATCGGCAGCTGCGTCAAGCGAACAGTTTTAAAAGAAGGTGGGTACGGCATCAAGTGGAATATAATGTGGGGATAATAAGGAGCTGCGGGTGATTTTCCCAGGTGTAGGAATTAGCAATAAGGCCCATGCTGCCTCCCTTTTTCTTTCTTCTTCTATATGGGTATATTGACGTGGCGCCTCTGGTTCATCTCCTGCGTTCCCTAATTTAATAGTTCCCATGTCTTTCAGATTCTCCTGGGATTCTGCAGTTTGAAGTTTGTCCTCTCTCTGACTCCTGTTTCAGTGTATCCTTTCAGCACCCTGTGAATGACTCCCTGGTGTGTGGTAAGTGGACTCGCTAAAAGCATGATGTGTTTAGAGGCAGGACGGCAGGGCTTTCTTCCGCTGTAACCGGAATTTTTATCTCTTCTAAATGCCTTCTCTCTTTCAGTGGTAATGGATGTGCAAGACTCTACTCATGTGAACTGTAAGCTGTACAAAGGGCTATCTGATGCTCTTATCTGTACGGATGATTTCATTGCCAAAGTTGTTCAAAGGTGAGCTGGGTGGTTTTGTTCCGACGTTCCGTGTTGCTTACGGTGATGTTAGGAAGCCAATGTGCAGGAGCTTGCAAGTACGATGAATTCCAAATGCTCTTGATAACATCCCACCAAGGTTTTTATATTGCGGAAAATTCAGCTCTGAGGAGGAGAACTGACAACGCAAAACCAGGCTCCAAAAGTAACCGAGAAGCAGCAAAAATTAGTGGTTGAATAGCTAAAATTTAATTGCTTTCCCGTAGTTCCAGGATTCCTGTGTAATGATCAGGATAAGTGATTTCTATCCAGAGCGTTACCCAAAAGACTAAGTGTCGTTATCCCGGTTTCGTAACCGGGATGAGCTGAGGCGCAGGCAGACTGCGTGGCACGTCTGTGGTTACTCAGCCGAGCGGCGTCGGAGCCAAAGAGGTGGCTCAGACCTTCTGAGTCAGTCCCGGTGCCGTGCCTGTGGGACCGGGCTCTCAGGTTCACTCCTTTCTGTTTTACGAGCTGTAACAGAGCAGAGAGATTTCATGTTTAAGAACGTATTGGTGAGTACTGTGGCTTTAGTAATGGCATGCTTCTGTTCAGGGCAGTCCGACTCATATGGATGAACTCTGTTGTATTTCTGCTAGTTGTTTTTGGAGCCATTCTGCCTGCGAGTGAGTTTCACATGCGATTGTTTGGAGGAGAGGCAAACCTGGCAACCTACTGAAAATTCCATTCCAAACATTGAACCGTAGCTACTTACTTTTGGGCGTGTGTCCGAGGTGCCTGCCTGGTTATGCTTTCTCCTCTAGTGGGTTGCTTTCAAAGTCTTGTAAAATGTGAAAGAGCTCCCCTGCAGGTTGTCATTTACCCAGGTCTTTTATCAAGGTTACTCCACCCCAGCCACCACGGAGGCATGCAGAACGCAGCAGAATGTTAACAGTGCGCAGCGTAGACCTCTTGAGTGAGAATAGCTATTTTTATTTCAGAACATTATAGGGTAGTTGACCTTGAGTAGAATGTGAGAGTATCATTGATTTTTACAGGACTGCGGGAAGTGTAAGGCTTGCCAAGCTTAGCCAGAGGCGTTCCCTAGCAGAATCAGAGTAACAACCCGGACTGCATCCTGTGCTTTAACTACAAGATTATCATCTGTCAGCTATTAATTATTAGAGTTAGTTGATTGATTAATTATCCCTGCGTTTTGTGATTGCAAGGCACAATTGTCTCATGGCTGGATAAGCACGATGGGATAAGTACGAATACAGACAGCAGCAAGGCATTTACAGTGGCTGGACCTGTTGCTCTTGTGCTGAAGAGCTTCAGTGCTTGCTTTGTCTGGTGAAGGTGTTAAAACCGCTTCGGTGAGCGTTGCTGTAGGGCAGCGAGGTGCATGCTAAACCCTTTGTCTTGTGTCTTGCAGATGTATGTCCATTCCCGTGACCATGAGAGCAATTCGCAGAAAAGCAGAAACGATTCAAGCAGACACACCAGCCTTGTCCCTCATTGCAGAAACAGTAGAAGATATGGTGAAGAAAAACCTTCCCCCAGCCAGCAGCCCAGGGTATGGCATGACCACAGGCAGCAACCCAATGAGTGGTACCACTACCCCAACAAACACTTTTCCTGGGGGGCCCATCACTACTTTGTTTAACATGAGCATAAGCATGAAAGAGAGGCATGACTCGGTGGGCCATGGGGAGGACTTCAGCAAAGTGTCTCAGAACCCTATTCTCACTAGTTTGTTGCAGATCACAGGGAATGTGGGGTCTACCATTGGCTCAAGTCCAACCCCTCCCCATCACACACCACCACCAGTATCCTCACCAGCAAGCAACACCAAGAACCACCCCATGCTCATGAACCTTCTTAAAGAGAATCCCCCTCAGGATTTCTCCACTCTGTATGGGAGCAGCCCTCTCGAAAGGCAGAACTCTTCCTCTGGCTCTCCCAGAATGGAAATGGGCCCTGGGGGGAATAAGCAAAAGAAAAAAAAATCCCGCATGCCAGCCGACAAGCCCAAGCATCAGACTGAGGATGATTTCCAGAGGGAGCTCTTCTCAATGGATGTTGACTCCCAGAACCCCATTTTTGATGTCAACATGACTGCAGACACCCTGGACACCCCTCACATTACTCCAGCACCCAGCCAATGCAGCACTCCTCCTACTACATACCCGCAGCCTATACCTCACTCGCAGCCCAGTATTCAGAGAATGGTTCGACTCTCTAGTTCGGACAGCATTGGAGCCGATGTTACTGATATCCTCTCGGATATAGCAGAGGAGGCTTCCAAGCTACCCACCACTAATGAGGACTGCCCGCCCATTGGTACTCCAGTGAGAGACTCTTCTAGTTCAGGACATTCACAAAGTGCCCTCTTTGACCCCGATGTTTTTCAGACGAACAATAGCGAGAACCCGTACACAGACCCAGCAGACCTGATAGCAGATGCTGCTGTGAGCCCCAACAGTGATTCTTCAAACCATTTTTTTCCAGACGGGGTAGATTTCAATCCTGACTTGCTGAACAGTCAGAGCCAAAGCGGCTTTGGGGAGGAGTACTTTGATGAGAGTAGTCAGAGTGGAGACACAGATGATTTCAAGGGCTATGCATCCCAGGCTCTAAGTACTTTGGGGGTACAAGTATTAGGGGGCGATGGGGGGGAAAATAAATTTAAGGGAAGCAATCAGTCCGATACAGTAGATTTTAGTATTATTGCAGCTGCAAGCAAAGCACTGGGGTCCTCTGACATCATGGAGCACCACAGCGGGGGTCAGAGCCCCTTACTGAATACAGGGGATTTAGGAAAAGAAAAGTCTCAGAAACGGGTAAAGGAAGGCAATGGTTCTGGAGGTAACCTGGCAGGTCCTGGAATAGATGGGAAGCCGGGGAAGCGTAGCCGGACGCCATCCAGTGACGGCAAAAGCAAAGAGAAACTCCCGAAGCGGAAGAAGCAGGAGACAGACGGGAAATCTCCATCTCACAGTTCATCAAACAGGCCTTTCACGCCACCAGCGAGCACCGGTGGGTCCAAATCTCCTGGCAGTTCAGGCAGATCGCAGACTCCTCCCGGTGTGGCTACTCCTCCTATTCCAAAAATCACCATTCAGATCCCAAAAGGAACAGTGACTGTTGGCAAACCGTCTTCTCACGGCCAGTATACCAGTAGCGGCTCTGTCACCTCCTCCAGCAGCAAAAGCCATCATAGCCATTCTTCCTCCTCCTCTTCTTCCTCCTCCTCTTCAACCTCAGGCAAAATGAAAAGCAGCAAATCGGAAGGGTCTTCGGGCTCAAAGATGAGCAGCAGCCTCTACTCAAGCCAAGGTGGCTCAAGTTCAGGTCAGTCCAAAAGCTCGGCTCAGTCGGTGGGAAAGCCTGGCTCCTCCCCCATCACCAAGCACGGCCTCAGCAGTGGGTCTGGAAGTACCAAGATGAAACCTCAAGGAAAGCCATCGTCGCTTATGAACCCTTCCATGAGTAAACCAAACATCTCGCCGTCCCATTCTAGACCTTCGGGAGGTTCTGACAAGCTTGCTTCTCCCATGAAACCTGTTCCAGGTACTCCCCCGTCATCGAAGGCAAAGTCACCTATCAGTTCAGGTTCTGGAGGCTCTCACATGTCTGGGACTGGATCGAGCTCGAGTATGAAATCGTCTTCAGGAATGGGATCCTCTGGGTCCATGTCACAAAAGCCGCCTCCTTCATCGAATTCTTCCACGGCATCTTCATCTTCCTTTTCATCTAGCGGGTCTTCCATGTCTTCATCTCAAAACCAGCATGGAAGTTCCAAAGGCAAGTCTCCCAGCAGAAACAAGAAGCCATCGCTGACTGCAGTCATAGACAAACTGAAACACGGGGTTGTCACTAGCGGGCCTGGTGGAGATGACCCAATGGATGGACAAATGGGGCCAAGTTCCAATTCCTCAAGCCATACTATGTCCTCCAAACACAATATGTCTGGGGGGGAGTTCCAGGGCAAACGCGAGAAGAGTGACAAAGAGAAATCAAAAGTCTCTGTTTCCGGAGGATCCGTTGACTCTTCCAAGAAGAATTCAGATTCCAAAAACGTCGGAAGCACTGGAGTGGCCAAAATTATCATCAGCAAGCATGATGGTGGTTCCCCTAGTATTAAAGCCAAAGTCACTTTGCAGAAACCCGGGGAAGGAGGTGGGGATAGCTTAAGGCCTCAGATGGCTTCTTCCAAAAGCTACGGATCCCCTCTAATCAGTGGATCTACTCCAAAACACGAACGCTGCTCTCCCAGCCACAGTAAGTCACCAGCATACACTCCCCAAAACATAGACAGTGAGAGCGAGTCGGGCTCTTCCATAGCAGAGAAATCCTATCAGAACAGCCCCAGCTCTGACGATGGCATTAGGCCACTGCCTGAATATAGCTCAGAAAAACATAAGAAGCACAAAAAAGAGAAGAAAAAAGTGAAAGACAAAGACCGGGACAGAGACCGGGATCGGGACAAAGAAAGAGACAAGAAGAAATCTCACAGCATCAAGCCAGAGAGCTGGTCTAAGTCCCCCATTTCAGCTGACCAGTCTCTCTCCATGGCCAGCAGCGCTATGCTCTCGGCTGAGCGACCGTCCCGGGCCAGCCCTGAGTTCTTGATCGGGGAAGAAGACGATGATCTCATGGATGTTGCTCTGATTGGCAATTAATTTTCGTCGTATCTTTGAAAGATACTCGGTACGCAGGACCTGCAGGTTCTAGAGGTGGAAAGAAAGGAACCATTCGTTGCAAGCCTGCCACGCTGATGTCGATGAGGTGTTATAAGAGAAAAAAAAAAGTATTTCCAAGGATCTCCAAAGTTCACACAGAACGTGTGAGTGCCAGCAGCTCATTCTGCAAGCCAGGTTCCTGACTGTGGCCTTCATCCTACGGACACTTACACCCATTCTTAATTATTAAGTATTAATAGGCCCATTAGAGGTAATGGGTATAAAGCTAAGCGTGCGTGTAAGCGTGGGAGCAGACCTCCAACTGGTGCAAACAAACACAGGCTCTTGTGGGAGAACCGGAGCTCCTCTGCCCCTCTTCCCGCTCAGACAGAGTTGGTTTTGCTTTTAGGAAGTTTTAAGCTAATTATTTTAAGGCATGATTTCGGGTTGGGTTTTACTCTTTTAAAAAGGGTGGTCGGAGGAAAGGAAAAAAAAAAGTGCTTTTTAGATAGGATTATTTTTGTGGCATTTCTTCATTCATTGCCTGATTCAGAGCAGTGCTGAGGAGCTTTGCCTCTGGCGTGGGCTGCAGTCAGCCGCTGGGGGATAACGGCATTTTATTCCAGGTCGAAGCGATGAAGGAATGCTGTCCAAGTCTTTACTTCCCTTTCATTTTAGCTATTTATTTATGTCCGTATCCGCACACATTGTGCTGCTCGCTTTCATGCGATCTCCATTCTAATCGTATGACGGAGTCCAAAGGGACTTGAGAATTTGGGTAGAGCCTGTGGATTTGGGAAGCTCTGCACACGTGCAGCCACTGTAGCTTTGGTGAAGCTGGTAAAATTCTGGCGTGCGTTGGAGCAAATCTAAATTGAGCAGGAACTCCACTGTCTTAATCCGAGCGCTGCTGCCTTGTAAACCAAGCAGACAGAACGTCCCCAGGACCCCCGATGCTGCATTTGTAAAGAGAGAGACTGTAAGCCGCGCACGAGCCTCAGTCCTGACAACCCTTTAGAGCTGTGCTTAATCCATCCACAGCAAATGCTCCGATGGTGTCGGTAGGACAGCTCGTGCGCGGTCGTGGTTAAAAACGGGCCTTGTTTTCTCAAGCTGATTCTGTTGCCGAAGCGCTTAAGGTTTCTTTCTTTCTTTCTTTTTTTTTTTTCTTTTAACTTGCAGCACGCTTCTCAAATAGTAATTGTGGTAATGCACACAGGCATTCCCTTCTCTCTCTGGGAGGTGTTAGCCTAGCACTGTGAGTCAGTCACTTCCTCGTGTTAGCACTTACACTGCTGGAAAAGCAGACCCTAACTGCTTCACCTGGATAACAACTGCAGCAGAAGCAGTGGTTTCCTTAAGTGATGGATTTTCCCCTTTTGGCTGGAGTTAAGAGCGTGACTCAGGCATCCTCTGTGGTCTTGTCTTGTGGTCCCTGAAAGGAAAAGAGACTCAGGAGAGTGTTTTATTTGTAAAAGCAGTTAAATGTGATTTGCTGAAGAAGAAACGTGGGAAATCACAAGTTCTCCATTCAAATTTTGTGCTGGCAGAATCCTGCTCCCGCTGGATTTTGGCATTGACTCCTGGAGGCCAGGATTTCACCTGTGGGAATGAGATTATACTTCGCGTTTGGGGATGCAGCCTGAAAACATTTCAAGGATTTAAGTTTCTTTCTAAACACAGATTTCCAGTCCTGCTCACGGTCTGACCCCAGTGATGTTCCAGGCAAGCAGTTTCTTTTCTGGCTCGTTCAAAGCCATAGCAAGGTAGATGTCTTCTCAGGAGGGCGGCAACTACTCGGTTAATTGTAGGGGGTTTTCACCACTTCCTCCTGCCTTCAGCTTCATTCCCGGGTTCCTGTAGGATGCAGGAGCCCTGAATTTCCTAAAGCCACCCTGAACTCCGCAGGGCCGCCCTTTCTTGTATCTCCAGTCATCCTTTGCTCCTTGTGGTCTGCATACCATAGCTTCCCCCTCCCCAGTGCTCCCCTCTTCACGTGCTGAGATGATAGAAAAGTAGTGAATAAAGCCTAAACGTGGAGCAAATGACGTTATCTTACGCAGCATCGGACTCGTATGACTGCGGGGTGTCTCTGAAGAGGATGTAAGGAATGCAGCACCAGATGGCTTTATCTTGAGACCCTGCTACAGCGGCTGCGCCGGGGAAGTAAAACCTGCTCAGACTCCAGCAGGTTGTCAGCTGTTTTCATTCTGCCCCTCTCATTTTGTAAGTTACTTTTGTTTGTTTGTTTGTTCTTAAATAAGTTCTTTGATCTGTTTAGGGCTGTGTGAAGGTATAAACAGCCTTCAGAAAAGGCCCTCTTAAAAGCTGAATCAGGGCTGGGGATTTCACAGAGGAGCGTGCTGGACTTGTTGATCAGAGTAATGTTTCACCAATGCGAAACGCAGTAAAAGTTAAAAGGAAACACAGTTCAGCTTCAGCATTGACACAGAAATGCATTTGGAAAGGAAGAGCTGAACACGTTTCCTTCTCTGCTTGCCCAAGACCAAAGTTCAATACTCTAAATTTCTCCTGCGAAAGGTGGGCGTCGCCGACACCCGCAGAAGTACAGGGAACAAAGTCTCCTCCTCTCTCAGCCTCCGTGACACCGAGCGCTGCAAGAGAAACCGGGGCCTGAACTGCGGTCAGAGCAGACTGAAAGCTTTTGGATCCGTTTTGATGCACTGTACCCTTCCCCTTTGTACACCCTCCGTTTTGTATCGCGAGAGAGAGAGAGAGAGACCAGAGCCAGGCGCCAGCTGCATGATGCTTCTACCGCGGTGAGAGATGAGGTACACCCCTCCCTACACAGACGTTTTGTGTGTAAACGCTTGGTCTCTTACAAATGTTTTATTTTTAAAATATTTTTGCTTATTCTCGACGATATTTTACATCTTTCGGTATTGGAAAGATAAACGTGTAAACAAAATAAAAGCCAAACCTTTTAATCTCAGCTGCAGAAGCGTTACAGGGAGCCTAAAAGCTGTTCTTTCCCGGAGGGCCGGGCTGCAGCTCCGCGCCGTCAGCCCCGCTGGCTGCGGGGGCAGCCGTGGGACTGGCGCCGAGCTCCTTTTTCAGCCTCCTTTGCTCGTGGGGCTCCGTTCGGGCGCCCCCGATCGCTCCCCTCGCCCTCAGCGGCCTCGGCTCGGGGCGCGCCGCGGCGGCCACGCGGGATTTTCCCGCGGTAATGACGTCACCGCGGCGCGCCGCCAGCCGAGGCCCTGATTGGCCGGCGGTCCCCCCCTCCCAGCACACCCGGAAGGGAGTGGCGGGGCGGGGCCGTGCCCCCCTCGGAGCCCCCCCGCAACCCCCCTCGGGGCGGCCCCAGGTTGGGGGGGGGGGAGGGGGCGCCCCGCAGCCCCCCCCCGGTACCGGAGAAAGGGGGGGGAGGACCGCAGTCCCCCGGAAGTACCGGAGGGGGGGGGCGCACGGAGACCGGCGGCGGCGCCATGGGCGCGGCGGCCTGCGGGGTAGGTGGGCGCGGGGGGCGGGGGGGGGCGGCGCGCCGAGGGGTGGGGGGGGAGGGCGCGGCCCGTTCCCCTCCCCCCTCCCGTTCTTCGTCCCGGGGCGTCCCCGCCGCAGCGCCCCCCCCCCCCGCCGCGCGGCGCCGGCCAATGAGCGGACGCGTTGCTGGCAGGTGCCGTGTTTTTGTTTTGGGTCGAAGTTGAGGCCGGAGGAGGCGCCGCGGCGGCGGCGGGCGGAGGCCGCGAGGCACCGGGACCCCCCCCCCTTCCCCGTGGGACACCCCCACACCTCCCCCCCCTCCCGGTACCATCCCTCTCCGCCCCCCCCCAGCCCCCGGCCCCGCCATGCGGCGGGAGATGAACGGGGTCACCCGGAGCCGCTTCGAGGTGAGGCCGCGGGGGGGGGGCTCGAGGGGGGGTTGGGGAGAGGGGGGGCGGTGTCCTGCGGGACCCCCCCAGCGCCCATCGGTCACCGGGAGGGGGGGGGCGGAGGGTATCGGAGGGGGGGGAAGGGAAAGGGGAGGGGGGAAGACGGGGAGGGGAAGGGGGGGTCGGGAAGGGGAGGTCGGGAAGGGGAAGGGGGGGGTCGAGTTTTTCGGCCCCGGCCCCTGAGCGGGGGGGGGGGGCGCGTCTGGGATCCCCGGGCCCTGTGCGGCCTCCGGGGCCTTTGTCCGTGGCCAGGCCGGGCTCGGCCCCCCCCGGGGCTGTGCGGGATGGGGGGGGGGGGGTTGTGGGTTCGTGGTGTGGGGGCGGCGGGTTTCATGGCTCGGGGGGGGGTTCTGTGCCTCCCCCCCTCTTTGTGGTCACGGGGGGGGGCCGCTGGGGGTGGGAATTGAACCTTGAGACCCCCCCCGCCCCGAGACCCCCCCGCCCCGAGACCCCCTCGTGGCGTTTGTTGGGTTTTCTCTCCGTGCCCCCCACCCCGGGACGAGGCTCCGTGCCCTGCCCGCGGGGTGCAGCCCCGACCCCCTCCCCGCACCCCCTGCGAGCAGCCGCCTCGGGGCTGCCCTCGAGCGCTCGGCCGCCCCCCCCTCGGGGCTGGAAACCCTCCCCGCTCCCTCACAGACGCGTTTATTTCCCGGAGGGGCCGTGCCCGAAGTTGGGCCGTGCCGTCCTGACGGGCTCCCGGCGTCCCTGCCCTGCGAGCCG
Organism: Heteronetta atricapilla; assembly: GCA_011075105.1. Lineage (NCBI taxonomy): Eukaryota > Metazoa > Chordata > Aves > Anseriformes > Anatidae > Heteronetta > Heteronetta atricapilla. The sequence goes on from CM021757.1 coordinate 4,791,856, forward strand.
GGGGTTGTGGGGACATGGGGACAGCCGTGAGCGGGGCGCTGCGGGCGGGGGTCCTCGGGGAGCCTCGGCTCGGGGCGGGGGCTCAGCCCCAGCTCAGCCTCCAGGCCCCGGTAGCGCCCGGTGTGCCGGGGGGGGAGCCCCCTTGGTGCCCCCAGGACGAGGCGCGTGGTGCCCCGGTGAGCCGCGGGAGCAGGGCCCTGAGCCGCTGCGGTTCCAAAATCGCTCCCGAGGGGCTTCGGTAACGAGTTTATGCTGATAAGGCACCGGGGCGGGGGTCTGCTGGGGGGTTTCTGGTGCGTGAGCGGCCAGCCCTCCCCGGGGGGATCCAGGGGGCTCGTGGCCGAGCTCCCCTCCTGCCCAGCCCCTCGGAGCCTGTCCCAGAGGAGCCCCCTTACAGGAAGGGGGGCACGGGGAACGCGGCCGCTCGCTGCAGCAAAGCAAACAAAAGAGGGGAGCGTCCCCGGGGCCGGCTCCTGCCTCCCCCCCGGCGCTGCTTCGGTCGCGGCAAGGCCAACACACCGGGGCTCTGGGGTGGCTCTTCCCGGGCCCATCGGTTGGCTCGTCCCTCCCGGGGGTCTCTCTCAGCCCCCGGTGCCCACCACGGCTTCGATATTTCACCTCCTGGCTTAGGGCACAGCCTGGGGCAGGCGCCCCGCTGCCAGCGACCGAGGCGCAGTCGGGGCGGACGTGCTCGGGGTCGCTCGGTTTCGTGAGGAGCTGCTCAGCGCAGGGCTGCCCGAGCACGGTCGGGGGCGATGCTCCCTCCAAAACGGGGCTCCCTCGGGGTCCCGCATCCTTGGCACGGACGGATCCCCGCCGTTAGGATCCCCGTGCAGGGAGCTTCTGCCCCGCCGAGCTTCGTTGCACCGAGCCACGTTGTCAGGGCTGAATAATTACCGTTGGCTTTTCCAGGCTGCGAGCGACGCGCTGTCTCCTCCACGTCCTTAACCGAAAGCAAAACAACGCCGAGCGCCGGCCCTTCGGCCTCCCCCGGGAGCCGCCGAACCCCTCCCGGTAGCAGGAGCCGATTCGGGCTGCGAGCGGCCCTTCACCGGGCAGTGGAAGATCAAAAATAAACCCCCGGGGACGACGTGGCTGAGGAAGGGGCGCGTGTGGGGGCCGTGCAAACCCCGAGGCAGGCCAAGTGCTTCCATTCCGTGGCTTTGGATGTGTTTCCCCTCGGGTTTGGGGTGCTGAGTGCCAGGCAGCTCTGACGCCTCCGATCAACCCGCCTCGTTCCTGGGCCTTGCTTGGACTCGGACCCGCTGTGAGGGGCAGTGAGCTGGCAGCAGGGACGCTTGGAACGCCCCAGAGCCAAGCTGCCCTCCCACGGCCCCGTCTGCGCCCCAAAAACCGCGCTGCGGAGCCTCGCTTACCCCAAATCTGAATCCGTTCCCACCCCGGCTCTCGGTGCCCCCGTGCTCCGGCAGGGCTCGGCGCTGCGATGCGGAGCGGGTCCTTCCTGGGGCCGTTCCCTTCGCAGGGCTGCTCCTGCGCCGGGTCAGGGCTTTGTTACCTCGAGCCACGAGGTTGTGTAAACAGAGGGACCCGGGCAGGGCAGCGGGTGGCTGCTCGCGTCCCGCTCTTAGGGCCAAAGGAAAGAGGGGACGCTCCAGTGGGACCCGTTCGGTGCCAGCCGGTGCCCGGGGCTGTGGGGACAGCGGGACCGTGCTCGGTGCCCGGGTGCAGAGCTGATGCCCGAGCTTTTCCCGTCTGAGTCCGCTCCCCGCTCCCGCTGGCCGTTTCATTTCGGCCTTACCTTAAGGCCTCGCTTTGTGTTTTAAGGCAGCGCTTCTGCAGATGGGGGCTTTTTTGGGCGGCCGCCCGACACAGCGAGGCTGGCTGCCCGCGGAGCTGCGTGGAAGTTGAGCTAACGAGGGGGAAACGGCCACCGCTCACCTGCGGCTCGGCCCCGTGCTCCGGCCGAGGGGCTCGGCTGCCTTGGGAACCCCGAGGTGGGTTTGTTGAGCTCCCAACGCCGGGGTCAGGCTGCAGGGGCAGGAGGGGCCGGGGGGGGGGTCCCAGCCGCTCAGAATTTCTCCCCTGTGCTCCCCACCGGGCTGGTGCAGGGGAAGGCGTTTGGGGGTCCTCGCGGTCCTTGGGTAACTGGGGGCGGCGTTCGGGCTCCCTGCCCCGTCCAGCAGCACGTCCCTGCCGTAATTAGCACGGCCGGGCCGTAATTAGGCGGAGCGGCAGCTCTCGGAGGGGGATTAGGTGAGCCAGTGGGGGGGCTGTGGGAGCTGCTGGCCGCGGTGTCCCCCGTGTCCCCGTGTCCTCCTCCTGCTGCTTCCTCTGCCGGGAGCTGCTCGGGCAGGGGTGGAAGCGTTGAGTTTTCGGCAGGAAAGAGGCAGAAACGCCCCCGCCTGCGTTTCCTCCCCGGCTGTGCGCTGACACCGGGGCAGTGACGAGTGCTGGTCCCAGGCCTGGTCTGTGGGGGGGGGGTCCTGGCCTCATTTGTGGGGGGCACGGCCTCATTCTGGGGGTCTGCGGGGCGCTGCCCGTGGTTTCCTGCAGGCTGGGGCCATCGGGAAGCCCCCAGGGCCCCCCAGGAGAGGCGTTGGCCCGCGCCGTGCTCGGCAGGAGCAGGGCTGGCCGGCGTGCGGGGCTGTGCCTCGTTTCGTCGTGGGCGCTGCTAATTGGGGCCTGCACGGGGCAGCTAATTACTGTTTTCGCTGCTGGGTTCCCTCCCCGCGGCTTCCGTCTGAGTCACCCCGAGTCGGGAGCCGAGGTGGTGGCGTCGGGCCCCAGCCCGCCGCTGTGCGGGGCCGCCGGGGTCGCCCCCGTGCCCTTCTCGGCTCCGTCTGAGCGCTCGTGCCAGCCGTGTCACCGTCTGGGGGGGGTGACAAAGCCAGCACCCAGCAAGCCGCCGGCCACAAGCGCGGAGCTGAAGGCAGGGCAAGGAGCTGGGCCGTTGGTGCATCAAACCCGGGTCTGAGTCGGGCTGAGCTCGGGTAGGTCCGCGGGGAGCTGGAGGGCTCGCCTGGAGCCCGAAGTACCCGAGTGTGGCTCCGTAGAAGAAAAATCCGTTCGGGCGGTATTTGTAGCAAGCCGCTGACCTGCTAAAATAAGCTGCTAAAGGGGCCAAAGGAAAAAATAAACAGTGCTGCTGGCTGGCTCACAGCGCGGCTCATGGCCATGGCCCTGCAAAGCCAGGAAGCCTTTGTCGTGTTTCTGCTCTCCTTTGTTGCTCTTGGGTGTCTGTTTTTTATGGCCGGCCGTCTGCGTTTAAAGCTTTAAAGGGTGCGTGTGGGAAAGCAGCATGGTTTCAAATCAAATCTGTGTAATGGGTCCTAAAGTACCCGGACGGCCACTCGTGGGATGCTGAGGTTTTTAATGGAGCTTAAAAAAAGGGACGCCCAGAACCACACCTGATGACAGCGTAGGTGGCGTTTCTGCTTCTCGCTGTTTTCGCCACCTATTAAAATGAGATGCCAGCCGCCTCTGACCCCTGCAGCTCCCGGGTGTGCTGCCCGCGACGCTGTCAGCGCTCCTCATCCAGCTCCAGACAACTTCAGGGAGGGACGAAGACGAGGAACTGCCCGGCCTGGCCTCTGGGATGTGCCCCGGGGGGCTCCGGGTGGTGCCCTCCAGCCCCGCACCGAAACCCCAAAACCCCGTCAGCTTTTGGGTGCGGTCGTGGGCTGCTGCGTTGGTGGAAGCCGTCCTGGGGCCGGGGACAACCCAGAGGAGCAAAAAGCGCACGAATGCGCCCTCCTGGTAGCTGGCAGCAGGCTGGGGCTGTACGACAGGGTGCAGCGCGGGGTGTTCGCTGTGAAGTGGGGTTTGTGCACCAGATGTCCCCCTGTTTGTCACCTGCGCCGCTGCGTGCCCCACTTGAGGCTGTGCCCTCCGGGTGCGGCGCCCTCGCCAGCCACCTGCTGCGCTCGGGTGCCAGCGCTGCGCAGCTCTCAGGGGCCGCTTTCTGTAGGGCTTCACCGATCCCTTTCAGCGCTCTCACGCTCCCAGCGCTGCCAATTCAAGAAAAAACTAAAGGCCGTTAATTATTTCAGCCCCGTTCTGGGTGCAGGTGCCGGTCAGGCTGCGCTCCCCGTGCCCCGTCCGCTCCTCGCTGCCCGGCTCCCCTAACGCACCAACGGGGACGAAGCGCTCCGGAGGTGCGCCCCGAGTAAACTGCACTTGGAGCTATTTTTAGGGAGATTAAGCCCATAATCAGCCTTACCGGCCGGGGTCTGGCTCGTATCTCCTCGGTGCTGCTTAGTCACGGCCGTGGCCGGAGCCAGGCGGGCGCTGGCGGTGCCGCCGGAGCTGCCCCGGCACGGCGGCGGTGAGGGAGCTCGGCGCGGCAGCGCCTTTGTTCGGCAGCCAGCCATTTTCCTCGGAGACTTCGCACCGACTGAGCTGGATGGGATAAAACAAAACTTGCTGTGTAACCGCGGGCTGGCAGCGAAATTCCCCCGGTGTGGACACGTGTGTGTGTGGGGGGGGGGGAGGAGCCGTGGCTGTCGCCGTTTCTCTGCCGCCCGAGGACATCTCGGTGCCCCTGGCGAGGCTCAGCCTGCCCCAGCCTCTGCTTCCCCCGAGCCCCGTGCTGGGGTGAGGGGGCTGGGGGGGTTCCCCGAGCGTGCCGGTGACGCCGCGGGGGCTTCAGCCCTGTGGTCGTGTTTCCAGCAGAGCAGAACCAGAGGCGAGGTGTTGGTTGTGCTGCCAGCGGTCGTAAGAAATCACTTTGGGGCTTTGCTGAGCTTTTCCTGCGAAGCAGGCGCAGAATGGACTCCACGTCTCGGTTTTTATGCTCGGGTTTTGTCTCTTTTACTACCTGAGTGTGTGCGTGTGACGCGCTGGGTTTGACGTGCGCCTCTCGGCGGCTCTCCTGGGCTCGTTCCTCTCCGTGTGGCCGCCGGCAGACAGCAGTGGTGTAAATACCTCCGGTACCAACACCTGTAACGCTGGGCTCCTGGGGGCAGCCGGCAGCTGGGGAGCCCCAGCACCTCCCAGGGCACCTCTGACTCCCCAGCGTTTAAGCTCCTGGCACGAATTTGCACAGATGTTTCGCTTCTTTCCTTTCAGAGCAGCAAAAAGTTCCCTCGCGGCTCTGAGGGCTGATCTCAGAAACGTCTCAGCGCAGCCCGGGGAGGGATGTCATCCGGCAGAACGCGCCAGCTGCCTCGGTAATCCCTAATTTACGGCGGCAACTGTTGGTTCCCCACCTTGCCCAGCTCAAAAACAATTTCCAGAGCGCGTTGTTTATCCCCCGATAATTGCAGGCTGCTTTCTGCCTTGGTTTTAATCACTTCATTTCCTGCGAGCGGCCTTGGAGGGTCTGGTGCTGAGCTCCGGGTCCGAGCAGCAGCAAAACCTTCAGCCCCCGTTAACCTCCCTCCTTTCTTTGTGAGGCTGCTCCGAGGAGGTCTTAGGCCAGCCCTGTTGAACAGCTCCCAGCCTTTAAAAACGGCGTTCACGCGTGTTTCACGGGTCCGGGGAGGGCGTGTGTTTATCCTGTGTCTGTTCCACTGCGTTTGCTTCCTATCGAGGCACGAAACGCGTCCCGAGAACCCGCTGCCCATGGTGCTTGCGCTTGCGTTCGGGGAGATTTACAGCTTTAATTTCCTGCTGAGCACCTGCAGGGACGCGTCTCCTGCTCCCCGCGGGGCCGGGGGCTTTGTCCCTGGTCTGTGTGTCCGTCCGCACCGACCTGATCCCGCTGCCGTCTGCGGGTGCTCCCCGGGCTGCTCAGGATTTCGGGGCTCGCGGGCGCACCCCGTGTTCTGGGCACCCCAGTCCCACGTGCGAGTGCTTTTGTGCTGCCCCTTGCAGCGCGAAGTTTCCCGATAGCGGCGTCCCGTTTTCTCCGCTGGGCTTTAGAAGAAAAATGTTTGGGTCCAAAGTCCGCGTCCAGGCTGGCGCTGGGTGCTCGGGTGTCGGCTGGGCTCGGCACAGATGCTTCTGAAGTTAGGGCCTGGGGGATTGCTTTAATTAAAAATGGTTTATTTGGGAGCACGTGGAGGGGATGGAGCATCCGACCCCATCGGTGTCCCTGACGGCGGGTGCCTCAGTGCAGGAACGAGTCCTGCAAAGGGTCAGGCTGGGAGCGAAGGAGTCCTCGTGGCCAACCCCGGCTGATGTCAGTGAACCCCGGGGTTTGCCGAGGAGGCAGGATGCCTGCTGTGCCCGGCTCTCTGTGCCCAGGTAGGTCCTGGCCTTCCAGCCTCCGGGCACCCCGACCTCTGGCTGGGGTATGGCACCTCTGCTCCCTGCTTTTTGCTCCTCGCCTCCTCCGTGGGCAAAACTCCCTGGAACAAAGCGCTGGGGAGATGCTGGTGTTGGTCAGCGCCCGGCAAGGCGGCCGGGTATCTCGTTGTGTCCAGTCTGCACGTTTCTGGGGGAAGGAAAAGTCCCTGCCGCTGTTGTAGCCGCAAGCCTTCTCTTGGTATGTCGGGCGGGTTTGCTGCTGCTCGCTAAAAATGCAGGCAGCGAGTTCAGAGTTGCTTACGGAGAAATGTTTGGAATATTTAGAGCAAAGGAAAATGAAACGTGCTTTGTGTTCTCTCGCTGAATATTCCTCTTACTTCCAGTAAACTACAAATGCTGAGGCAACTCGGTCAAAAACTTCTCAAGTGTCTTTTTCTGATTGCAAAAAGGGAAAACCAAAGCTCCGGTTCCCCGTGGGCACGCCCAGCCCTTCCCAGGGGAACGGCGGCACCCCTGCCACATGCGGCGCCTGCAGGGAAGCCTCGAACCCTGCTGCCAGCCCCGTGCCTCCTCCAGGCCCCCCGCCATGGGCAGGGGGCAGCCCGGTGCCGGGGGCTTTCTGTAGGTCTGAGAATTTTGATGGCAGAGACTTCAAACCCTGAAGGCGAGCAGGAAGCACGCTCTCAAGCGGAGGAGCTCGTCCTCGCTCTCGCAGACTGAAGCAGCCCGATGCTGGAGCCTCCCTGAGCTCAGCTTCTTTTTCCCAGGTGGGAACGTCTAAAATACGGCGGGGTGGGGGCAGTGGGGGCTTCCTGGGAGGGGCTCTTGGTTCTCCAGCTTCTGGCGTCGCCCTGGTCTATGACACGTGGTGTGCTACGGGGAGAGGACGCGTGGTGGCTCCGAGCACGGCAGGGGGCTGAGTCCCGCGGTCCGACAGCTCCCGGGGCGAGGCAGAGCTGGGCTGCTCGGGGGCCCGGTGGGTGGCTGCAGGGATGACACAATGTCCTGCTTTGTCTTCTGGCTCAAATAATCCCTGCCTGCTTCGGGTTGCTTCACCCGGGGCTTGCGTCAGCTGTCGGTCACGTCCCTCTCGGCGTGCGTGCCGAGCACGGGGCATACCTGGGTGTCTCTCGTGCAGGGCCGGCGCTAATTACACGCTGTCATCGCCGCACGCCCGGCTGCGAAGGGCTGTCACCTTGCTCCTGCGTTGATGTCACACGCCGTGACCCAGTTGGGACTGCCGTGCCCTGCAGCAGGAGCTTGGCACGGCCGGAGCCTTGCAGCGGGTGGATCTGCTCCCGTGGGCGCTGCGCGGGGCACTTGCAGGCTGCTGCAGGGCTCCCCCCCCCAAGGAACGGAGCCAGCTTGCAAAATTAATATCCTGAGAAGGCAAGCAAAGAGTTACTAAGACAAAAAGGCAATCGATGCTAAGGGGCTTTGGTGTGAGGCGGTAAGAAGGGCGTTTTTTGGATGCTTTTGCCCTTTATGTTCCTGTGGTCTGGGTGCTGCTGGGCAGCAGTGCCCTGGAGGGAGGCCCAGCAGAGCCCACAGACACATCGCAGCAGCTTCCTGACCTCCGCATCCTCGTCTCCGGGGCATCTAATTGCCGTGCGAGGGAGCAGGAAAGGGTAATTGAATTTGGGGGCACCTGGTGAGGTCGTGAGAAGGACTGGCGGCCGGACGAGGAACCATTTTGGTCCTCGCTGCTGGGGCTGCCCGCTGCTCGCCGCCGTGCTGTGCAGGCACCCGGGGTGCACCTCGGTCCTGCCTGCACCAGCCTGCCCTCAACCGAGCCACCTGCTTGTAATTCCCCTTTTATTGCCCAGTAAATGTAAGCGGTGCATTAACATCTTAATTGGCTTGCCAGATAAAGGATTGACTTAAGGATTAAATCTCCCAGTTTCATCATTTCTTTGGGCTCGTGGAGGTGCTGCTGAACACTGAGGTCTCCATTAAATGGATTTAGTTCGTTCTCCCTTCTGAGCCCCTGTTTATCTGAAATACCTGGGATTTGCAGCGCTCTCCATTTTGAACGTTGTCCAGCTCTGGCACGCTGGCAGGACGTGTTTCCCTTACCCTTGCAGCAGGCTACAACAACCTGTGCTGCATTAATACAAAGCCTAAAGCCTAGCGCGCGCTTCCATGGCATTTGTTCTGGATCTGTCCCTCCTGTTCTAGCTAGAAAAGACGTGGCTCGAGCTCGAGGCACTGTGTCAGTGACCCTAATCTCATAAAAATAAATCTTGGGGTTACATTCTACCAAAGGCAAGAACCTCCTGAGCTGCCGGGCCCGTGGACGTCGTCGCTGTGGGGACTGCCCAGAGGGGGGAGGCTCTGGGCGGCTGAGCTCTGTGGCACGTGCAGGCTGCCAAATTTATGTGATAAGTGTGTGTCGTACTATATCCTGTCAAGAAGAACTTACTAGAAGAACATTTTCAGGCTCTCTTGGTTCTTTTGTGGGCTCGGTCCATCGGTGCACCGAGCTGGCCTCAGGGCCAGCCTGTCCTCGCCCAGCCTCTTGCCCTCCCCACAGCGGAGGGGTAAAAAAATCCAAGCAGCCGTCTGCGTTAGCACGGAGCTGCCTGTGAGCATCCCTGGTGGACCGTGGGGATGCTCACCAGGCTAACGACGGCCGTGGCGGCTGCCTGGGTTCTTGCAGTGAAAGGGGAATTCAGCCCGAGCCGTGCTGCCCGTGCCGGTGAGGCCTTGCTGCTGCTGGGGTCTGCTTTAACGCTCCCCGTCCTCTTCCAGGCCGGTTCCTTCGTGGAAGCGTCCGACCCCGGTCGCGTCTGCTCCTTGAATGTCTGCCCCCATTTCTTGTGAAGGGGGTGGAGGGCGCTGGCTCGGATGTCAGACTTGGCGTGGACAATAATGGGAAGGAGAGGACAGATAGGCCTATTTACTATTGTTCTTGGAATTGGGGGCAGACAAATCACGCTCGTTTTCCCGTGAATCGTTCCTCTGCGTTGCTCTTTCGTTAGCGCTTTCTCCAGAATTTCCTCCGCTTGCTGATCAAGCAAGCCCCCTAACGACGATGGGATCCCAGAGCTCAGCACCGTGGTGCCCATCCTGGTGCGGCAGAGGACCCGCGGGCACGGGACGTGCTCCTGCGCCCCGCTGCTGCCAGGCCCCGTGGTGCGCCTCAGCCGGGCAGCGGCAGCGCTTCCCCCCTGGTTATCTGCAAAAGGGGCTGAGAAGTCGCCCGTCGTCTCGTGGGCCATTTAGGACTTGCTAACTTGTGATATCTGCTGGTGGGAAGCGCTAAAAGCGTCTGCGGGGGAGAACGACACCTCTCGTCTGCGTGACATTTTGGGGAGGGAACGCTGAGAGTTCACGGCCCACTGCAGCAGCGCTTCGGTACCTCCAGATGATGAAAAGCAAAAAGCAAACCGTGGTTCAGAGCGGGTTTTGAGTTTCGCTCTGGCTCCAAGGGCACTGTCGTGTTCCTGTAATGGTGGAATCATCCTGGGATAGCCGCTGTGCTACCACCGACCGGGCTGTACTCAAAGGCATCGCAGCGGCAGCACGTCGGCTCCTCGCGCTGGGCTCTGCTGTCCCGCTGCTGGAGCTGGTGCCGGGTGGCCGCTGCCTCCAAACGGGGCCTTGCGCGCAGCCCTGTAAGCCACTAAGCCCTTACTTTCCTTTTTTAACTCTTAAATCTGATCCTCTGCCACTTAAGTGACCTGGCTGGAGCTGGTTTTGCCTGCGCCGTGTGCCTGCAACCCGCCTGATCGGGAGCGCTGCCTCGGCTGGTGGCAAGCAGCCTGCTCAGCCCGTAGTCCAGTAGCAGTTTGTACCAGGTGTGTAGCCCAGGAGGACCAGCTCGTAGTTCTCCAGGAGGCTGAAGGGAACCTTTATCAATACTAAAACTCCTTATCGTTCGCTGTCGGTGCTGGGGATGTTGGAGGCACGCCTCGAAGCGGAGCGAGGCGCTGCCGCTGCGCCGCTCACAGGGCGCTCTCATCATTCCTCCCACAGGCAGGAGCATGTGGAGGCTTTCTGTTTGTTTGTTTTTTCACCATGGCAAGACTATACAAAGTCTTTTAAATATATGTCGGTACTCCTTAAGAAACAAATGAGGCTTGGCAGTTGTTTTTTTTTGTGTGTGCGTATGACTCCTTGGGAAGGAGAAAGTTCTCCCCAGGCACTCTTTAGCCGGTCAGAAAGTCCATCCCGGATGGGTCCCATCCTGGACTGCTCCCGTTGCTGGCCAGTTTGCTGCAAGTTCCCATGAAATAGCTTATGGGACACAACGAAGTTCTGGGTTCAGGGCCTTGGAGAACACAGTTCTCTCCCAGAATCGCCTCTCCTCCCGACACAGCACCAAAGATCATGCCTCCCTTTAAGCCGTGCTTTGGGACTGCAAGAAATTCTGTTTGCCCTTCTCCCCAGGGCGCTGTGATACCGCTTCCTCAGGCCTCGGTTTCCTTTTGGGCTGCAGAAACCAGCCCTTCTCTCCAACCCGTTTGCTTGTGTCGCTGTTCTGAACTGAACGTGAAGGTTTGTCTTCACGGGGCTGTGGCACGGCTGGAGTGAACAGTCCCCGACGTGTTCCTGTAGGCAGTGCCAGCTCACAAGTACCTACCAATTAGCATTCACGTTAATAAATAAATAAAACTCTCCTTTGCACTTAATCTGCCAATCCACACAGCATTTTGGGGCCATTTAAAAAACACATGGGATGTAATATTAGCTGTGGTCTAATCCAGGAGTTTGAAGAGTTGAGCACAAAGTTTACCTTTGGAGAATTTATTGGGCCAGATGTCTCTGGAAATGGCCTCGTTAACCAGCAGTTTCTTCCCTAGAGTAAAGGTTTTGTTTCCTTAATGAAAATATATGGGTAAATTGTTGAATTGTTTTTGTTTACAGATGTTCTCCAACAACGACGAAGCTGTGATCAACAAAAAACTTCCAAAAGAGCTGCTGCTTCGGTAAGCCTTCTTGGTTTGCATTTCAGCTGCGTCGTGCTTTGTCATTTGCAGCCAGGAGCTGGTTTTGCTGGTATGCTCGTAAATCACGAGCCTGGATTGGGTCACTTACAAAGCCATGGACAAACAGGAGCAGATCAAAGGTCTGCATCAGTGGCAGTTTATGCTCAGTGTTATTAGGATTTGTTTTTTAAAATGTTAAATTAATTTGCTGGTTGCCTGTTTTGTAGATGGAAGGACTGTAGGACCGATCAGGCCTTTAATGAAAAGAGATGTTAAGTACAGGGTCACGTGTAGAACAGGATCCTGCCCATCTCTGTCAAGCGCCACATTTAAATAAAAATTGAAAATAAGAAGTTCAGCAGCTGGCAGCATGGTCCTGTTGGCCAGGATCAGAGGGATGGGGCTCGGAGGATGCTGGCGTGCTGCTCTGCCCGCTCCCCGTGCTGCCCTTTGCTCGTGCACACCCCTGCGTGCGGTTTGCCGTTTGCCTTCCCGGCGCGGGAGCAGCACGGCGGATGATGTGCGAGGGGCTCAGCCCTCCGTTCGGCATCTCCAGGCGAAGTCTTGCTCGTCAGCGCTTCGAGCTGAGATGCGAGACTGCAAGCGGTGACAAATTGTAGGTGGTGGCTTGAATTATTAACACGAACAAAATTCTCGAGCTGCAAGAAGCTGTGCAGTACTGTCAATGTTTAATGGTGCTAAAAGCCTGGGGAGAAGAGCTCTGGCACGAGAAGCATCTCCTAGCTCGCTCGTGAAATAAAGTGAATAGGAAAAAAAAATAATGAGTTTCTCTTTTGGCTGCACCATCTCCTGTATTTTCTGTAGCAGTATCTGTAGTTGGATTCAACTCCTTCCATGCCAATGTTACTCACCCAAATATCAAAAAAAAAAAAGTGAAGGTTGTGGGGATTGAGTTTAACTGAGGATGTGCATGGACCTCGGGGGCAGCGGTCTGCGGGCACTGGGCTCCCCTGGGGCAGGACCTTGCTGGAGCGTGGGCAAGCTTCTGGCAGCTCGGTCAAAGTGCCCAGGGAGCACTCAGGCAGCAGCCAGCGGCGTTGAGGAACGTCGCTGGATGGCTGGAGGAGGACTTGGGGTGAGCGAGGGAAGCTCCTGCACCACGCGGGACCTCGGTCAGTGCGAACCCCGTGGCTGGGTTCTCAGCAGTGCATGCGCTTCTGCAGCATGGGAACGCTTTGGGGACTTGTCTTGCTGTCACCGATCGTCCCAACGTGCTGTGGGAAGAGCAAGCACTCGGGATCGTGTGGAACCCAGGGAAAATCAGGAGGTGGAGTTTATAAATGTTAAAGTTCATAAGTAATAGTTTTGAGAGTTGGAATTCACTGTTAGCATACTGCAAAAATTAATTAGTGTGGATCGACAGTGCAGCCTTTGAACGAGAAACTTGGATGCGTTTATCTGCAGAAATCTCCTGTAAATGAGCGTCGCTGTCTACAAGACAAAGACTTATGTGTTTAAGCAGCGCCGCTGTGTAAAGGCTTGTTCTCTGGCGTGTTCGTTCTGCAGATGGCATTGATGTCTCATGTATGTGGTTGCAAAGTGGAAAGCTGTACTTGAGCAAAATAAAGAGTAGGAGGATACGCGAGAGGTGAACAGCAGTCGTTGTCGCGCCCCACGACAGAGAAGTGTGCGGCTCCAGGAGCGCTCTTGACTGGGAGGACGGGGTGGACGTGTAAAATGCCCGCGAGGCCGACCTCAGGAACTGTTCGTGCTTCAGCCGTCGAGTCCTGCCCGCCGTGTTACTGGCACGCCGCGATGTTTGTCTGAGCAGCACTCTTACACAAAGCTGTCCCGCAGCACCTGGGGCCAGAGACCAGCCGATGGCCCCGAGCCTTGTCCTACTGCTGCTGTTCCTGCCTCAGCCTTGCCTGCTCCTGCCCGCTGGGCTTCCAGGGGCTTGTGCGTGAGCTTCACGCTCTTAAAAATGAGCCAGGCCAGGAAAAAGCAGAATTCTGCTGGCTGTCTTGGTTACTTCAGTGCTGCCGGCTCCTCTCTGTGTCCCTTCCCCTGGTTTCCATCCACCGTGGCCTGCCCCACAGGTGCGTCCCCTCCGCTGCCGCCCAGGCCCGGGCCTTGAGGCGCCGCGGGTGCCTGCTGCTCTCAGCATGGCGTGGGGCTGCTGAAGTGCTGTGCCCATGGGGTGAAGTGGCCTCGGGAGCCGTCCATGTCCCCTCTGGGTGGCAGGCTGGCGGGCCAGGTCTCTCCTGGCATGAGCAGCTTTTGCTCCAGCTCTGCATCCTGACCTCCGCCAGCTGCTTGGAGCTCTGGATCCCTCTGGGGTGAGGAGGTGGCAGGGGGGCCATGGGGACACCGTCGTGTCCCCTCCTGGTCACCCCACCGCTAAAACGGGAAAGGAGAGAAATTCAGCTCAAGCAGTGGGCCCCTGGTGCTGGTGGTTTTGGAAGGTGAAGGTCCAGGCTGGCTCAGCCCAGAGCCTGCAGCTGCCAGGCACCTCATCAGTCTTGGCCCTAATCTAATTAGAGCGGCAGTGGGAAAGCGAGGAGCCCTTAGAAAATCCGCAGTAGATTAAGAGATTGAAACCTGAAAAATGCTCCAGCCGCAGTGTGTTTTAGCTAAATTGTCTGGTGCCGGGCCGTTCGGGCCTGTCCTTGCAGCGTGTTCCAAAGCCTGCTTGGCCCTGCAGCCTCATCACCGCCCGCAGCGGGGCCGCTTTGCAGCAGGATACTTTAATCTGACGCGGTGCCAGGCCTGTTTAACTCCCCTTGGGAGTGCTCGGTCTGCCGTTGGTCACCGCTGGATGATGAAGTGACCGGTGAGGTTAGTTTCTTACTGTTGGCTCCAATGAGCAGAAAGGCAGGAGGAGAGCAGTGCTGCAATCGCCCAGCTCCACGCCTGCTGCCCAAGGAAGGCAGGGCCAGGAAGCCATTATTCGAGCAGTACTCTTCAACCTGCTGTTGCTTGCTTTTTTTTCTGCTTTCTTTCACCAGAGAAGCGGAATCTGAGCAGAGCAGCAGATATATTTGCTAGGGATCTGGTGTCTTGGAACAGTCCCAAGGGGATGGCTGCTGTCTGGTGCCCTGCTACTGCTGGGTCTGGAGCTGACGTTTTTATCCAGATTTCCTGTCAGCCCAGGATGCTGCCTTGTCATCAGGCTTATTTGTAATTATTTCAAGTGACCGTGTAGGTTGCTTTGCTTTATCCTGTGCGGATTGCTGAAAAGAAACCCAACATTTATGTCCTATGCTGGACTCCTGTTGGATGAAGACGGCTGCTCGGACGCTGCTAGGGCGGGCAGCTTGGTGGTGGGTTTTGGGGTGGTTTGAGGTTCCCCAGCAGCTCCTCAGAGAAGCTGCAGCCTGTCCTTGGGGCTGCTTTAGAGAACTTGAGCCCATTGTGCCTGTGGGACTTGAGCTGTGCTCCTGCTGCTCCCAGCAGTTCGTGCGAGGGCTGTGGCTGGAGCCAGCTCTGAGGCGGCAGCGTGGCCACTGCTGCTGGAAGAGTGATTTTTTTTTGCAGCACATTCTGCTGAGTCACTGGCTAATATTCCCCAGCAAGCATCAGAGCAGTGCAGAAATGAGAAATGCTCTTAGGCTTTTCAGAGCAGAAGTCCCCAAATCCTGTTGGGTTCCGTGGGTTTCCTGCCGAGGTGCCGTGCAGGCTGGCACCCCAGCGCCCGGAGCAGCAGAATTTGTCCTTCCCCTCGGAGAGTTCAGCCTCACAGCGAGCAGGAGGGTGGGCTGTGCATCCCAGGAGCCCTCCAGCAGCAGGGGAGCTCCTGGTGAGGCTCAGAAATGTGAGCTTGGGAGGTGAGGGGCAAGCATTCAGTGCTGGCATCCCTTCTGCCGTGTGGGCAGGCTGGGAAGGGAGGAGCAGGAAGCAGAAAAGAATTTGGCCCTGACAGAGGGATGAGGGGGTTATTAATAGCCTGGGATTTCCACAGAGAAAGCGATTTTAATGAAAATATAGAAGTGTGCCTAGTTACTGACTTAGCCACCGTTCCCATGGAGGTGGTTTTTGTGCTCTTGTGCTGGGAATCCAGGGTAAAAGTAGGAATTTTCCCCAGCTTCTATCACTTCCCCAGGCTTTCCTTGTATTGTTGTTCGTTCATATTGTGCTAAATAAATCCTCAGCACTTGCATACGTGCACACATAAATAACGTTTATTTCAAGGGAAGACTTGTTCCTAGGCGGTGAGAAGTGAGCGTGGAACTGCAGATGTATCTGAAGTGCTTTGCGTCTACCTGCTAGGTCGGAAACCTTGAATCTCGTGTTTGCATCATGCAGCATCACCTCAGTCTTGCTTCTGTCCTCTCCTAAAATTTGGAAATCTGTTTTGCTGCTTGTACCTAGCACTGTGCGAGCACACGTGCGTGGCACGTTAACGTGCACGCTGCCACCGAGGTCTGGAGCGCAAGCCGAGGTAATCCTCCTCCTTTATCTCTGGGACAAAGTGCAGCTCGCCTGCGTGCACACGGTGTTTGTTGTTCCCAGCGCTCTCCCCCCCCCCCAACTTTATCAGCACTTGTGCTGTTTATTCAAACGCGTTCTTGGTAAATACCTGGGTAGCTGAGCACCTCCTACAGCTTTCCTCTTCAGCAGGAGAGTGTCAGGAAGCATTAGCGCAGGGCGTTTGGGTCTCATACACAAAGAACTCGCTGCTGGCAGCATCTCACCGGGGGCTCTTCCAGCACCCGCGGCTCTCCTGGGGACACAGGAGAGCTTGTGCTCGCCCTCCCAGCCCCATCACGTTGTGGGGAGGTGAATTGAGTGTGGTGGGTATCAAACAGCTCCTGGGCGTACGCTGTTCTTTTGAGAAAGTCTGGATTTTTTTGGAGCAGTGGAGCTCTGCTCATCCTCAGAATTTCTTCTGGATAGCTGTACCTTATCTGATGAATGTTTTAAGAAAGACTGAATGGCATTGGAACAAAATTGCTTGCCCCGAAGCCTTAACACTAACATCTGATAACGTTTTCCTTCTCTTCCTGGTGGTCTTCAGGTCTAAAACACTAAAGCACATGTGCAGGTGTGTTCCTGTAGCCAAAAACTTGTATTATCGGTTCAGTCGGGCCAGGTGGACTTGGAGGTCTTCTCCAACTTAATGATTCTACAGTTCTGTGATTTTCTTTATAAAACCATTGCATCCCATGGTTTTATAACTGCTGTCACAGAAAATTAAAATTTGCTAGCTTTCCACTAACCGCTTGGCCTCTTCTGTTTTTGATACGGGACCAAATAATGGTACACCACAAAATGATCCTATTGATAAAGATATATCGATAAAGATACGTGATTGATACAGATTTGGGAGCTTTAAATGGGCACGGTACTTCATGCCTTCAGACGGAGGTGCCCAAGATAAAAGCATCGACGTCTTACCCCGCTCTGGCACTACGAGTCTCACTGCCTAACTCCTTTATCCCAGTAAGTGGGAGGCCAGCAGTGTCGGGGTGTGGGCTGGAGCGTGGGGTGCGCCCGGCAGAGGAGCACGCGTAGCAGGGAGGGCTGGAGGAGCACGGAGCACGCCACGCCAGCACACGCCAGCACGCCGACACACGCCAGCACGCCGGCCGGCTGAGCGAGTCGCTTCACAGCACTGCAGAGCAAAACTCTCCTCCCAGCCCCGTGTTAATGACCCTTCGTGTTTAGCACAGCGGTGAGAGTAGGAAACAAGCCGTGCACCGAAACGGGGCCGTCGTGCTGCTCTGATTTATTGGCTGGTAATTAGCACGCTGCCCGCTTTTGGAGTGCGGTTGTTAAAGAGGATGGGTTTTGCTGTGCGGCAGCGCTGGGTACAGCTCTGCTCTCGTGTCAGAGAGGAGCCAGTGCAGCCAAAAGTGACTTTATTTGGCCATATCCTGACCTCGCCGGTTGTTTGCGCTCAGCTGTACGACGATACCTGCACCCATCTGCTTCAATGCCTGCTCACCCCGTTCACTGTCAGGGAATGCTGCCGGGGTAAGGTCAGTGCTCCCAGTACATCAGGGTCTGGTTCTGCTTTCATCTGTTAACTGCTAGGTTTGCACTTCCTTTCACAGTTCAGCTTTCGACTGATTTGCAAAGAAGTTTTGCTGTCTCCAGCCCTTTTTCTCCCATTGTTTGTTTTTTTTTTTCATGTTCCCTTTGTTATAAATGTGGATAACCAAAAAGGTATCTTTATTTCTGTTGCAGAATTTTCTCTTTCCTGGACGTGGTCACTCTGTGTCGCTGTGCTCAAGTCTCCAGGGTAAGAACCTTCCTCCTTGCTGGTGGATGTTCAGGGTCGTGGGACTGTTTGGGCTCTTGCTTCCAGCCCTCCCTGGCATTTCAGACCCCGGGGAATTTGTACAGGGGACCTTTGTGCTCAGAATGTTTCAACTATTGTTATTTAGCGTCCCGTATTAAAGGGGAATGCCAGAAGCTTCTGATGGCCGCTGAAATCAAAGCTTGAACACCGTTTCAACAGCAGCCAAAGCCCTGAGCGGGCTGTGAAAGGGAAGCAGCTGACTTTGACAGAGCTCTCCCAGCAACCTGGGTTTGTACAGGAGGCCTGCGCTGCTGCAAGCGCTGAACTTCAGCTGTGATGTGTGGATGAGTCTAAAACTTTCCTGTTTTTTGCTGAAAGTAAGGAACTTTTGATTCACAAGGATACTTGTACGGTCAGTGAGAGTTTACTTTCCTACCTGGATTTAGTTGATACAGGTGTAGAAGAAAAAACAAGTGTCTTGTTTACGCTGTTTTTTCCATAAGTATCTCTTAGTTCCGTGGGATTCAGGTAGCAAGACCTGGCTTGGGTTATTCACGTGGGAAAACTCCACCTGCAGGCCTGGCCATCCAAAGCTGTCCAATGTGTTCAGGTGCTTCATCGTGACAGAACCTGGTTCAGGTCAAAACTGAACCATAACTTTGCTCGTTACTCAGAGCATACGAAATACAGTATGCTTAAACATTTTTAATTGCATTTTTAAAAAGTCCTGTGACGTCCCAGCAGAGTGGTTACGATCCCACGTTCTCAGAATACCACAGCTCTTCTGGTGAAAGCTCTTCCAGCTGAAGTTCACTGCTCCAGCACTCACAGCCCGTTTTGGCCTAGCGTCCGTGCCGGTCTCAGGTTGTGCTCCCAGCTTTGTCACCGCCTTCTGCTTCCACAGGGCATCTGAGAGCAGGTCAGCCGCTGGCACTGCGTGTGTTGTAAAGGGCTCCGCAGAGCCACAGGATTTCGTGTGCAGAAATGCCTCCATCAGACATAAAAACACGCAGGGGTACAGCTTGCACCTGCTGATGGGTTCCTCTTCCACTGGAGCTGGTGGCTTTCTCCTGCCGCTAACCAGACGTGAAGACAAACGCCTGTAATGAGGTTACAAAGTCAGCCAGCACTCAGTTCTGTGAGCTGCTGTGAGTCCCTGCGTGACTTGCGCAAGAACTAATTAATTAGTATGTTGTGATGGGGATGTGGCTTAGTGCTTGTAAGAGGTGTAGTGCAGGAATGCGCCTGTATGCGCACACTCTCTCTTTCCCAATGAGGGACTCACAGCTGTTACGAGACTCAGCTGTTTACTTTGATTGTGCAATTAAAACTCCACGTACAGTATTAACAACTGTCTTCAACTCTGAAAACCTTGATTTATTAAGGGCACGATTACTGACTTTCAGTTCCTGGCTCTCATTTGTAACGTAAGCAATATAGCAATATGAGAGGTGGGTGGGTTTTTTTAATTATTATTTGTCCACCCCTGCCTGCTTAACAAACCAAAACCCCCTTAAGTCAGAGGTACTACAGCAGCGGTGCACGGCTCTCGGGAGCTGGATGCTTCACCTGGGCAGCTTACGAGGCTCTGAATTTGTCTGGGGGACGTGGCACTGATCTGTGGAAGAGCCTTGAGCACCTTTTCCTGCTGGAGGTAGGAGAAGGTGCGCAGGGTGCCAGCCTCCCCCACCTCTGAAGGGATCGGTTCTCCTTGTCGGCCGTAATCATTTGTTGGGTTTTCCCCCGAGACAGAATGTTGTTTCTGAAAGGAACGAACTGTGACTAGGTCCCCGCTGGCTTTTTTTTTTTCATATTAACAACACATTTACATTTTTTCCCCCGATAAAGGCATGGAATGTTCTGGCCCTGGATGGCAGTAACTGGCAGCGAATTGACCTGTTTGATTTCCAGAGGGATATTGAGGTATAATTAAGTGACATACAAACCCGTTTTTTCTTGTTAAAATGTAATTACAGCCTAGGATGGATTAATACTCCCAGCGTAACCCCTTCTACCTTCCCTGGAGATAGAAATCATTAATTTCAGTTCTTCTAAGCTTCAGGGAGTCTTTAAAGTCTTGGCAATCCATTCAGCTTTTGAAAATGGACAGAATTACATATCTGTATCAAGACTTAAAGATGGTAATAGAGGGAGAGGTTTTGCGCAAATGTGTTCTAAAACCAGAAATAAATAGGTATATTGAGGAAAATTACTTCTGCATAGCAGAATTCAGGCTGCTTTTCCTCTGATTCAAAAAAACCAAAGTCCTATCACAGCGCGGACTCGGACCATCACGACTCTGAACGTCTCTTGAAACGTGGCCCACAACATCTCTCTTTTCCCATCTGCCTTTAATGTAAAGAAATGCGATGTAAATGTGGCCGATTCGGGGGCACCAGGGGCAGAGTTGTCCCTAAAAGATGCAGCTTTAGAAGTGCTTCGCAGCTATTCTAAATCTGTTGGATGTTGCCTAGTTTTAGTGCCGACAGTCAGGGTGCTGCTGTCAGCCCCTTCGAAAAACTGAAATTGCGTTTATCAGGATAAGAGACCAAAACAAAACAACAAAAAAAAAGTTACAAGAAACTTGTTTCTTATCAGAATTCTTGGTTTCTTATCACAATATTCATATGCTCTTTGAAATGTTTTGGAGGAGGGAGATAGAGAGTGCATCGTTCGACTCACTATGGACGTGAAGCAGCAGGGAAATGCACACGGTGTTCACAGAGGAAGGCGTTAAAACCTTCCTGCCCTCTAAGCGAGATGCCCGGATAAAGTCACTGCCCTGTGGCACTGGGTGACTGCTGCCTGCCCGAAGGGGTCTGGCTGGGCTGGGACTCCTTGCAGGGAGTAAATGGTGCGATGTTGTTGTTGATAACAGGTGCTGATCTCTCACCGTGCCCTGGACGTGCCGGAGGTGTGCCATATCCCTCGCACAGAGGCGCAGCGCAGCCAGAGATGCCCGGTCTAGCAGGAAGCGTGGCCGCTGCGCTTGGTCTGTGTAGGAGGGAGAGCAGAGTGCTGTGGGCACGGCCTGCCTGCTCTATTTGACTGCTTTTTGCATGGTTTCCACGTCAAACACGTGTTCTCCCACGAGCCCCAGCCTCCCCTTTCAAAGGAAGGTGCCGCGGCGTGTTGCACCTAACCTCCAAGCACCTGCTGGGCCTCCCGATGTCCTCAGTGTTTTTGCTTTAAAGCAGTGCAAATCCAGCTGACGTAAATTGTGTTTATAATCTGACTTACTCAAATCTTCTCGTTCAAGCGTATGACTTCATAGGCTGGCCAGAGGAATCACAAAGGTACGCGTGCTGTTTGGGACCCTCCAGCCCTCCCATGCAGGTCAGGCTTTCAGCTGTTCCCACTGCCCCCCAGGGCCGGTGCCTGGGTGTTGGCAGGAGATCTGGTGGGGCCGGTGTCCCTCCTTCGGTCGTGGTATTACGTGGTGCCGAGCCTGATGCTTGATTCTCAGTTATTTTGGTTGGAAGAAGTTAGCAGGAGAACATCCTTGGCCCTACAGGGGGCTTAGATGCTGCCTTGAAGAACTGAGAGGAGTTCCTGTTGCGTGATAAACAACCGCAGAATGAAGTGGAGGGGAAGGTGCTGGGATTCCTGGGCGCTGATACTAATGGTCTCTCGGTGTCTTTTGCACTTCATTCAGTTGGAAATACCTGGCTAAATGCTGACTTGGCCTCGGGTCTTTGCGGACTGCCACCAATTGCAAATGTGGGAGGGAAAAATCCATTTCTCTAGATCTGTTGAACACAAACGTTTGGATCCCTTCTCTGCAAGAGGAAATCTCGTGGGCTAGTTCTGTCTCAGCCCTATTTTGAATAGAAATCGAAGTCTGTCCATTCACCACACGCTCTCTGTACTCGTTTGTCAGTCTTCTGCCCCGCTGTAGCAGCAGCACTGCTGCTCCCCTGCTGCTCGGGTAGTCTGCAGCAACATCCAGGGCTCTGGGCTGGAGGAAATCCTCAGCTGCCGGCCCGAACTCGCCTCCTCCGGCTTTAGGTGCCTTTTCTCTCCATCTTCAGAAGCTGAATAATTTCCCCGCTCCCTGCCTTAGATTATCACCATGGCACTTTGTGTTTTCTTAGCAATGTTTTACCTAGAGTAACAAACTGTTGTTAACGTGCAGAAGCTTGAACTCAGCTTTTTGAATGCTGAAGCCACTTGGGGTTCTTCCGGATTTTAACGTAGCTCTTTCTGTCTCCAACAGGGCCGCGTAGTTGAGAACATTTCCAAGAGATGTGGGGGGTTCTTGCGAAAGCTAAGCCTGCGTGGCTGTCTAGGAGTGGGAGACAATGCGTTAAGGTAATGGCACGGCTCGCTTCTGCTCGTAAAGGTAAAGCAGAGAGCAATTCGGTCTCTGCACCTACAGAAGGCTGATAGACAGGAACGCTTCTGAACTGAGATCTTAACCTGTGCCTGACCTAAAACACTGAGAGCAGTAACATATAAGCAATCTTTACCATTTCTTAACTTCGCTCACTGGTTGTTTTCATTGAACCAATACCGGCTGCGGCTACAGGCTAAGTAGTAATTGCTGCTAAATCACAAACTTTTGCCTTTGGGCTGTGAAATCTATGAATTTATTTCCATTCTATGAAATCCCAGGGCAAGATACAGGGCAATGTGAATTTACTTTTTGTTTGTTTATTTTGCTTGAGACAGTTTTACAAAATTTTACCTGATGCGTTAATCAATGCAGTAGAACACCTGGAAATGTATTGCCTGACAAGTACTGTGTTTTGCCTTTCATTCAATAAAGGACATTTGCACAGAACTGCAGAAATATTGAAGTATTGAACCTAAACGGCTGCACCAAGATCACAGATGCGTGAGTAATGATCTCTTCTGTTTTCCACTGCTGTCCCCCTTTTCTGGGTGCACCGTGTTATGTTCTCAGCTTCCTTTTTTAAGGGAAGGCCGGGCTTGTGCATGCAGCAGGTAATATAATGCATGTCGTGTGAAATGCATACGGCTTTGAATACGTCTGTCACGTCAGAGTGTCTCTTGTGTTCTCTTTCAGTACGTGTACCAGCCTCAGTAAGTTCTGCTCTAAGCTCAGGCACCTTGATTTGGCTTCCTGCACTTCCATAACCAACCTGTCCCTGAAAGCACTGAGGTAGGAGTTGCCAACGTTGACTTTTGCCCGTTGATTCCAGGTAGTGTGACGCGCTGCAGCCCCGTGTTCCTTGTGTGCCTTGGAGGAGACTGAAGTAGGCAGAGGTTTAACCGTGGTTAGAGTTCAGGCGTCCCCCAGCAGAGCTCAGTGTTCCCGTGTTGTGCCTCCTGGTTTGCAGAGAGAGGGGAGGAGGATGCAATAAAAGCTGCCCTTAAACTTGTTTGTATCCGTCCTGGCGATTATTAGCGGTAGAAGAATTACATTGCATTGAAGTCTTGGAGGAGGGATTGAGGGTGTAGGGGGAAAAAAAAAGGCTTAGTCAGTTTGCCTTCTTTAAATGTTCGTTTGCTATCAGCCAGCTTCTGCACTGTGAGTGTACCACTGCACACAGTGTTCACGTAGCCAGAGGGTGAACACCAGCATGTGACTTCTTTGTCTTTTCAAAGACATTTGTCTTTTCAAACTGCTTAGGAGACTTAAAACTGCTTAAATCTGCTAAATGGAATTGCCAAGTAATCTAGAAAAGGAAAGGAAAGAGACATTGGTAGGAAGATACTGGGACAGAGGAAAGGAGGCAAAAAAACGCTGATGGTAACGAGAGAGGCCGAGCTTTAAAAATAAAAAGTTTCAAGTGGCATCCCAGTAGAATAAAATAAAAGGGAAGCTGTATCACGCGGGAAGAAATGGAGGGTTCACCTAGGTACCAACAGAAAAATGTGGATTTAAAAGAACAAGTGAATGCTTGTGGTATTTTTGTGGCTACGTTAAAGTACTTTGAGCTTGTTTTTTCTTCCCTTGAGGGTCTTCGTCCCAGTCTCTCATTTCAAATGGTCAAACTTGTGCTGCAGCTATCTTAAATACCTGATAGCATCTATATTTCTTGACTGCCAATTGCGCTGAGCGTTACTCCTGCTGGCAGCTATTTGTAAAGGCAGAGTTAGATCTGGGAAGTCAGCAGCGGCATGGTGGCGATCAGCCTGATTTTTGGCTCTGGCTGCGTGTGATTTGGTTGTGTTTGGGTCCAGAAAGTGCATAAATTGTGTCTGGGTAGGAGCTGGGAGGTGCCCAGAAGGGGCTACGCTGCCCTTGTTTTGCCCTCCTAATGCCCTCCTCTAGAGCTCCTGACAGTGCCTCTGGAAAGTTGCTCCCACCTGGAGGTGTTTGCCAAGGAAGCGTTCCCCGTGGGGTGTGCATCTGTGCTCGTCTGGGTCCCAAAAACGGGGAATTCCTAGTTCTGTCTCGAAGCAGGGCATCCTTTGTAAAACCAAAAGTTGCCACACGCTTTTCCTTTCGCCTCCCAAGCGAGGGCTGCCCACTGCTGGAACAGCTGAATATCTCCTGGTGCGACCAAGTGACGAAGGACGGCATCCAGGCCCTGGTGAGAGGCTGCGGGGGGCTCAAAGCCCTGTTCCTGAAGGGCTGCACACAGGTACGGCCCCGCGGTGCTCCAAAGAGCCACAGCAGCTGGCGGACGTCTGCTGTGACCGAAAGCGTTGGCGATGAAGCGTTGTGGGGTTTTCTATTTCCAGAAATGTTGCGTTGCTGAAATTATTCACGGTATGTCTGGTGGAGATTAACTGCTTTTTTTTTGGGAAATTCTTTAATAGCCCAAGCTCAGGGTGAGCAGTGGGACAGCGAACAAATTGCCTATCGAGCTGTAGGATCGTTCTTCTTCCCCCCCGCATCGGGAACACACTGAGCAAACTTTTATTTTTTTTTCTAAAGAAAAGATAACTTTATTATTCGTGGCTAGACCCATCTGGTTTTGAAGGCTCGGAAAATTCTAGGGAGCGTGACAGGGCTTTCATCTGCAGCGGTGACAGAATTGCCTTGCCCTGTCATTTGGACCTTCCAGCTGGTCAGAGAAATCCCCGTGTGCGGGACCCGGCAGCTGGTGGCTCTCATCTGCTGGGTCCTCGTCCCCAGACACCATCGGCACTTGTTTGGTTTGGGTTTATTTTTTTTCTTGGGGCGGGCGTTCCTTAGGAGTGAGTCACTGAGTGCCATGTTCATCTGCATATAGACCAACAGCGATACGTTTCTATCTGACAAAAAAGCACATTTCTGCAAGGGCACAAAAGCCTGAAAGGTTTGTGCGATGGGCAAAGCAGCAACACGTCGTGCGTGCACAAGTGATAACCCTGGGGGCACGAGCAAGCCCAGCTGGAAGGGCAATAGTCGGCAATTTTCGTTAAATGATTATTGCTGTTGTTTTCTTCGACGTGTGAGGTGGGCACACGCGGCTGTCAAAATGGCTTGATTAAAGCTGATAACAATCTCAGCCTATTTTGAGGATTCAGGTCATGGAAACAGCTTGAGTTTCTAGTAATTTATAGAGTCATGAGTAATATTGATGGTAGTACATCCTTGTTATCAATTATTTGCCATCTGTTCGTATAGATTTAAGAATAGCAAGCTTTTTTTTTTATCATCAGAAAGCAACGTGGATGTGTTTGTGCTCCTCATGTCGAAATAATACTTTATTTTTTTTTGAGAGCTCCACTCTGGCAGTATGAAAGCAGTTCCTCGTGGGCCCTCGCTAGTGAAGCGTTGCCTTACTTCCCGTGAAGAGTTTCGGACTTCACGACTTGCTTTGTTAATCACACGTTCTTTAAATCAGTAACTTTGTGCTGTGGGTCTTTGAACTCCGTTCCTGGGGTTTGTACAAAACGGCAGGCACTTACTGCCGCGCGTTTTGAGACTGCATCGCCCTCCTCCCCCACAGCTGTCCCAGCCACAGACCTTTTATTGTTCTCAAAGCTTCCTTTGGAAGGTTGTTTCAAGTATTAACAGGTTGTTTCAGCCTCTCATTTTTTTTTTTCCAGCTTGAGGATGAAGCTCTCAAATACATCGGTGCACATTGTCCTGAACTGGTGACTTTAAACCTCCAGACGTGCTTAGTAAGTAAGCTGCCCTGAGACTTCCCGGCTCAGCCCGCGTGCGTTTTGAGGCCATCCCTCAGCAGAACCACGCAGAACGTACTCGATCCCAGAAACGTCATCTCTGCAGACAGGGCAGTCGTAAATTTACGAGACTCTTAAAAAACAGTTGATGAAAAACAGCTTTCTGGGAGTGCTCAGCTATGTTGAATAAGCCCCCAAAACAGTGTCACTGCATTCAGCTCGTCAGCTTTGTTTGTCTCCTTGCCCTGCCCGCAGGGCTTCTGAACTCCTTTGCAGGACTAGCTGGAGAAATTCTTTCCATGGGGCTGGAATGCCTGCGCGGCCTTCCAGCCAGCTTCCTCCCAGCTCCCCTCACCCTGAACCAAGAGGTGCGATTTCCCTGCTCGGGACTTTGAACCAGTTGCTCTGCAGGGCCAAAAATGTGTATTTACGCCCCAAATGAAACCGGAGCGGGCTCTTTGTGTGCAATATCCCGCAGTTGGACCGATGCAGTGGGGATGGGCAGTCCCGGCCCTCTCCCAGAGAGGTGGGCAAGGCCCCTGCGGGCCGTGGGGAGACAGAGCCTCGGTATCTGGGGACACAGCCGGGCTGCTGGAGTGGCCGTGGTGTGAGTTTGGCAGGGTCTGGGCCGCAAGGTGGGCTCTTAACTCTCACGTTGTGGTCCCCAAACGCTCCCGTGTTTGGTTTTTACAAGCCAGGGCTGCAGGGGTAGGAAGGAGATTCAGGCCAGGTGCTCCTGTGCCTCCCCCTGCCATCCACGTGGCCCAGCTCAAACCCATCCCCGTGCGTGTGGGAACGTTTACACGTCACCGCAGTGCGGCTCAGCCTGCTCCAGCTGCTCCAGTGAAACGCGTTTTTGGGTTGAAAGAAGCATAACTTGGCCTCGGTTAAGTTCCTGGTTGGAAATCTGAGAGGACGATGTGCAGCGTGTTGCTCTTCCCCCTCCTCCCTTGCGGCTTGTGATGTTGTTGTTGTTTCTCTGGTAGCAAATAACAGATGACGGGCTCATCACGATATGCAGAGGGTGCCACAAGCTGCAGTCCCTGTGTGCCTCGGGCTGCTGTAACATCACCGACGCCATCCTGAACGCCCTGGGACAGAACTGCCCCAGGCTGAGGTAAGCTCTCGGCGGGTACCTGGGCTTTGACGACCCCCGCGTGTGAGCAGAGGGTCCCGGGGACGCGGTCACGCCGTGCTTGAGCTGCTTCGGGCAGATAAATGCTAACGCTGTGAAGCAAACCCCTGCGGAGCTGCAGTAACTGCCCAGCAGAAGGCTCGTCTCTTGTCCCAGAAGCGGGCAGTTGGCCTCGGAGAAGACCTGAAGCTCTTCTATCAGGGCATGAAATACTTATTTTCGTGTCCCTCTGCTGGGTTGTTGTGCGTCCTGACTTGTATTGCTCGCTTTTCATGATGAGCTCTGTGCTTGGGGTAGAAAGCAGAGCACTGAAGTCTTTTTTTGAGCACCTTAGTCCAGCGTTTGTCAGCCCAGACCTGCCCTGCCTCGCAGCAGGCACGGACTGAGCGAGCCTCGGAGCTCCCCGTGAGCCTGACTTCTCCTTTTCTTCTCCTGTCACCCACGCTCAGGGTGGCTGCTCTGTGCAAATCATCCTCAGAGAGCACAGCCTAAACCGGGGCAGGCTTTTCTGGGTTGCTGGAGGCTTTTAATGAAACTCTGAAAAGCAAAACGACTCCACCATGGTTATGATCAATTCTTTCCGTGCAGAATATTAGAAGTTGCAAGGTGTTCTCAGCTAACAGATGTGGGCTTTACTACTCTAGCTAGGGTAAGTGCTCGTTTCCACTCTCCTTCAAGTACCTTTGCTTTCTTTTCATGATGGATATGAACGAACAGTAGCCTTCTCTCTCGGGTGTTGTAATGCTTTTCCTCTCGAAGTTTGGATGGAAGCTTGATTTTACGTAAGTTCTGATATCTTAAGAATTGTCCTGACCCACACAGCTTAGAGGACTTGCATCTGAACTAAGCAAAATGTTAAATACTTGGGAGCAACAAAATCAGATGTTTGTTCTAGATTAATCTGTGTTCTGTACAACTGACCCTGCATTAAACCCCTTTACTTTCTATGAATTTAAAAAAAAATCTCAATGCCTTTAATTGAGTGAAATTGCTAGATTTCCGTTACTATTTGGCGATGTTCATAAAGAAGCAGTGAACTTTCTTTTCCATCCCGCTGTTCCATGGAGAAAAACCTTTGTTGTTAAAAAGGGCTGCCTGTCTTGTGGGTGTCTTTGTGTTTGCTGCCTAAACTTCGCACTTAGTTCTGTGTTTGGTCTCTGCTTGTTCCTAGAACTGCCACGAGCTTGAAAAAATGGACCTGGAAGAGTGCGTCCAGGTAGGAGGGGCCACCTCTGGCCGTTACTTGTGGGTTTTTTTAGCACAATCACAGTGGTGTGGAAAGGTGGTGACAAAGCAGCAAGTTGTCTCCAAATGGGAGCTGGATTTAGGATCCCGAGGAAATCAGATTTCTTTGGACAAGAAAACGTTGACTTGGTAGTTTAATCCTTTGTTTGCATTTCATAGCAATAAATGCTACTGTAAGTGTAATAAAATAGATCTTTAGTAGTAGTTAGATGTGTCTAGGAGGTCACGTGTCAAAGGTCGTAACTCACACGACGATGCAAGATAAAGTCCCAGAACAAAATCTTTGCATGGAGGCAAGGTTTGTGCCATGTAATATTGCTAGGAATAAAGGAAGTTGGGTTGGTTGCTTTTTTTTCTTGGAGAAAAAAAAAAAAGCAGATTGTTGGGACAGCAGTGACTTTTGTACACGGGACGTGGAAACAACTTGGAATAAAACCGGGGTGCCCATTCTAGTCTCAGCCTTCCTCAGAGGCAGTGGAACACTGATTAGTGAGCCTGTTGTTGGCTGTGGACATCCCCGTGCCGCAGGTATTCTCATCAGGTCCAGGGCTGTGCTGTCCCGTAGGGACGTGCCACAAGCTGGTTACTGCTTCAGGGTCACTTTGGCAGGGAAAAATACTGGACGTTACTCAGGATCCCAGGACAAATTTCAGCCTTGGGGACAGATCTGAAGCTGATTGAGGTAACTGGGTTTTGCTTCCTGCGATGAGAACACGGCGACCCCGGCGTTCTGTGCTTCCTGGCGTTTACGGGGCAGCAATTCAGGAGGTCGTAGGAGGAAATGACAGTAGTCCAGACAGGAAGCGATTTAAAGTTAACCCAAAAAGGAAGAAGAAAAATTGGGCTGTGTCCTTGGGCTGCGTTGAGTAAAGGCAGCCCAGCGAGTTCCCTCTGAAAGCCTTCAGACGAGAAACCCATTGTGCTGAGTCGCTTTCTTCCTGAAGAAATAATGAAGAACAATTCAGCCCACGGAGCTGTTGGAAGGGCTTTGAGCACCCCTTGTGCTTCAGAGACATTTAGGAGTCGTCGTGTTTCTGCTCCCCTGCTTCACCAGAGCTGCTTCAGGAGGCTCAGAGCAACAGCAGTGCCCGTGCCCCAGCAGTCCTTGAAGGACGCGAGTTGATTTCTGTAAGGGAGCAGAGAAATGCCTACCTCTGAGGCTTGGTCACGCAGGAGATGAGTCCTGAGGAGCTCAGGACGATGCCTGTGGTGAACGCAGACGTGGATTAGGCAGAAATTTGCAGTTGGTCTTTGGTAGGGGGGTAAAAAGTCCTTGTGCCAAGCGCCCGACATGAAAAGGCTTTTCTCTTTTCCAGATAACAGACAGTACACTAATCCAGCTCTCCATACACTGTCCGCGGCTTCAGGTTCTGGTGAGTGTTATAAGAGAGACTTTGAGCATTTTCTTCCTACAAAGGGATTTCGAGCCCTGCCTGTGGGGATTTGTCTCTTTGGCTTCATTGATGTGTTGCGAAGTCTTGGAAGAATTCAGCTAGAAACTTGACCCCGGAGAACCTATTGTCCCTCCCCTGCTGCTAGCATGAATCGTGTGCCAGGCACCCACAGCTGCCTGAAAATGAGTTAGAGGACACTGAATTCTCCTGGTAGCAGCCTCTGGTTTTCCTCTACAAGCTTAGCAGAATCTGTCCACGAGGCAGGCTGTCAGGAGGTGTGTGGGAGAGGAGCCTGCAGCCCTGTAACACGGAGCTGGGCACCTGAGACCCGCAGTAACCTGTGCCCCTGTGAAAAGCAGCAGGCCGGTGCCCTCTCCTAGACCAAGCCCTCTTCCTCCTCCAGAACCTGTAACGTGCAGCCCAAAAAAAGCACCCAGCAGGTGGTGATGCTGCATTCCTGCTGCATTCCTGCTGCTTCTTACACCCAGCGCCAGGGTCCTGCCTGTGATGTGAGGCCACAGCTTTTACAAAAGAGGCTTCTTCAACAGCAGAGGCGTTTGTTCCGTTCCCTTGCAGTGAGCATCTGCTGTCCTGTCTCCTGGCCCTGGGCCTCGTCCTCCCCAGGCCGCCTTTCCCCTCGCCTTTCCCCAGGGGTGGCTCCAGCGCACGGAGAGCACCCGTGGGGCAAACTCATGGGTGTTGCACCTGCAGAACCTGGGCCAGGTTGTCTCTTGTCCCAAAACACCCCCGGCAGGGCCTTGGCTGCTGGCTGCTGGTGGCAGAGGCCGCTGACCATCTCCGTTTGGGTGCAGAGCTTGTCCCACTGCGAGCTGATCACGGACGACGGGATCCGCCACCTGGGGAACGGCGCCTGCGCGCACGACCGCCTGGAGGTGATCGAGCTGGACAACTGCCCGCTGATCACGGACGCCTCCCTGGAGCACCTGAAAAGCTGCCACAGCCTGGAGAGGATAGAACTGTACGACTGCCAGCAGATCACGCGGGCGGGGATCAAGAGACTCAGGGTAAAATTAATAATAATTAATAAAAACGCTGCTAGGGCTGTGACTTGGTTGCTTTATCTGGGGGGTTTTAGGTTCCTCATGGTCTGGTGCTTGTTCTTGTAAGTACTGAGATCCATCGTCTACCAAATTAACAGAATGAACAGCGCTCCTGTGCTCAGAAGTTTGCGTGGGGCTGGCTGCTCGGGGAGAAACGTAATTGCTGTGGCCGTTGGTTTTTTTGTAATTGCTACGTGGCCGTTTGGGTGGGCGAGGAGCCGGAGCAGCTCTGGCAGTAGCTGCAGGGCCGTCTGAGACGCCCTGAGCCCCGTGCCTCAGTTTCCCCACCCATAAAAGAGGGGTAGGAATCCTGGTTTGTTTGCAGAGAGCACGTGGGGCGGTGCAGTGGGGGTCTGTTCCCCCGAGTTCAGTGCAGGATTAATGTGGAGGGAAGGGTGTCACCGGTTCTTACTCCCTGCAGCGGTTTTCTGCTAACAGAATTTGCAGATCTGCGGTCTGTGGAAGTCACAGCAGTGAACTGAAGGAGTCCGACCCTGCTTTTTATAAGCCTTTTGCGTTTGTAGTCTTAGCAGAAGCGAACCAGGCCGGTTCCAACCTCTTTGCCCGGCCGCTGCCCTGCCTGTGCCGTTGTTACTCCCCAGGCTGTGTTTGTCGTTGCAGACCCACCTCCCCAACATCAAAGTCCATGCCTACTTCGCGCCCGTGACACCCCCTCCGTCGGTCGGGGGCAGCAGACAGCGCTTCTGCAGATGCTGCATCATCCTATGACGGCGGCGGCGGCCGGCCTCGCGGACTGAGTATTTAATGACACCCGTAGAGTCACGGCGGACACCAGTACCCTCGAGGAAAGCGATCCCAGTGTCATTCGCAAGGGCCAGTGACCAGGGCCGTGGCGCCAGGCCCCCGTAGCCACCCATACGCATACATCCACACCCCCACCTGCTCCAGCAAACCGCTGAACTCCGCGCCCCGGAGCTGGAGCTGTCGGCTTTTTCTGTAGGTGGACTGGGAGAACTCGGAACCATTCCTGCTGGGCATGCTCAGACAAAAGCGCTGCAGGAGAGGAGGGGAGGCTTTTGCGAACCCGAAAGGACTGCTGCTGCTGTTGAGGCTGGAGCGGTAACCGCAGCCCTTTGGAGCGCGGAGAGGGAGAGGAAGGATCGTGCTTTAACCCTGCATCCGCTGGCCAGGAGGGGGAAGAAAAAAAAAAAAAGAAAAGAAAACCCCAACGAGTTCCGTGTCCGTTTTTCAGTGAGGGGACGAACCAGCAGCTGCCGAGGCACGGCTTCCTCGTGCTCCTCCGCTTCCCGTTCCCGGCTGAGCGCCCTGAGCATGCTCACGTTGAAGGTTCATCCCCTTTGTGCTCGGTAGCATCCGGCTCAGCGGCTTCCTAGGTTGTTGTGATGTAGCTCGAGGTCTGTAACGTCAGGCTCAGTTGGTTTTGTTTTGTTTTTTTTTTTACCCTTCCCACATCCTGCTTTTTTTTTTTTTCCTACAGATTTATAATTCAGTAATTCTGACATCTACCAAACAAAAGTTACGGAAACAATTTAAACTATTTTGTTCCCACCGCTAGGAGCCTGAGCCTGTAGCGACCCGTTGGGAAGGTTTTCACACCGAAAGCGAGCTGCGCTGCTGGCTGCACTCGTAGGCTCCTGTTTCCCCCGGAGATTGGGTGTCTGAATTTGTTTTGCATTTCAGGTTTTACCCCCGCGATGGGAATATCCCCCTCCATGCAGGGGGACGAGTTAGAGTCCGTTCCAGTGACCGTAAGTCCCCCTGCTCTGCCCGTCCTTTCCCCCCCAATTCTCCATCCTAGCCCTGGAGGAAAAGCAAAGTAGGGAGGTAGGGTCTGCTGCTCCTTGCCCCGGCCAGGAGACAAGGACCCCGTAAGGCAGCGGGAGGAGCGGGGTCGTGCCCTGGATTATTTGCTTTGTGCCCCGGGTTGTTGGCTTTGTGCCCTGGGTCACGGTCACTCGGTGCTGCTCCGAGGTGCCGGGTGCTGTCTTGACTTCGGCATCTTCCGCAGGTAAGTGAAGGATGAAACAAATGCAACGGGATTTTTCCACGTGCCAGCTCTTCCCGGCTGCCAGGGGGTGCCCACAGCAGCCGCTTTTGGGGCGTTTTAGGTGGGATTGACCCCGGTGCTTCAGAGGAGGGTGGTCGGCCCAGGCCGGCTCTGCGCTCCCCGTGGCGCGGTGCTGGTGCCTCCACGGGCCCAGTACGAGACGGGAGCAGAGGGGGAGCTGCTGGGGGGGGACGGGGCAGGACTTGGTGAAACCGTAACGGGTTTGTGGGAGAGGAGCTGATGAGTAACCGTGCTGGTCCTGAGCCCTGGGATGGGAGGGAGAGCGCGTGGGCTTGTTCAGGAGCACGTCTGAAAGTCTGACATCAGCGCAGCCGAGGTTGGGGCTCCCCCCTCCTGCCCTGTCCTGCCGTGGGGAGGAGCTGGGCTGCAGCAGGAGCTCGTTGGGGTCCCCAGGGCTCAGTTTCACACCGGGAGCTTGCTTTGAGGATGCTCACTGCCACCAGCCCCCTGTAACTCAGCCTCCCCCCCGGGTGTGTTTAATGAAGGCTGTTGGAGGAAAGGCAGCGTGCCGCCTCTCCGAGGCTGCCACCAGCTCCTTCCGCAGGCTGCTTTCAGTCCCTGCTATTTATTCAAATCCTCTCCAGCACCGCGGCCTCTCCCTCCTCAGCCAGCACCTTCTGCGCCCCCCCTGCAGAGCTCCCCCCTGGTTTTTTTTTGGGGGGGGGGGGAGGGAGGCAGAGCGTGGGGTGCAGGCGGTGCTGAGCCAGGAGGAGCCAAAAGCGGGCTGCAGCCGCCTGCTGCCTTGTACCAGAGCAGCATTTTGGGGGAAAAAACTCCCGAGTCCAGAACCCAAAGCCTCTTCTGTTCTGTTTGGTTTTGTTTCTCGGGCAGGGTGACAGCGCAAGGTAGCTCGAATGCCTCGGCAGCGTCGTTTCGGTGGTTGTCTCCATGGACTCTTCCCGATGTTTGTATTTATAAGTACCAATAAACACCATTTTCCAAGCCTCGCCTTCCTCAGGCTGTGTTTTTTTTTTAAAAAAAGCATCACCCGTGCTTTTGGGCCATTAACTGGAGGCCGAGGGCTCCGTGCCCCCATCCTGAGCCCCTGCGCCCACCCACAGCCACCCCCCACGGCTCTGGGGGGCAGCAACGCGTCGGCCCCAGGTCCAGCAGGGCCCCTTTACACAGGTTTGGGACACGCTCAGGACCCACCTGTCCCCAAGAGCTCCCACCCTGTGTGCTCGGAGCCCCAGCTGGGCTCAGCCTCCTCTGGGGCCAGGGAGCTGTGGGCACTTCACCCCCAGTTCCTCCCCAGTTCACCCCCAGTTCCTCCCCAGTTCACCCCCAGTTCCTCCCCAGTTCACCCCCAGTTCCTTCCCCAGCCCCATGACAGCTCCGGCTGCCCCCCACGGAGCCACACGAGGCGCAGCAGCTCTGGAAGCGGCGTTTTATTGAGCCCCTGTGGATGGAAAGCACTATGTACACAAGCCAGACGGCGTTCACTTCTTGGTCTCCTCCTCCTTGGAGAGGGTCTTGATGATCTCCTCCTTCTTGGCTTGCAGGCGCTCCTCGCGGCGCTTCCGAGCCTCCTTGGTCTTGGACCTGCGAGCCTCAGCCTGGTCACTGCAAGAAACGAAGAGCTCGTGAACGCGCGTGGAAAATCCCCAAAACAGCCCAGAAAAAGCCTCCCCCGCTGGCCCTGCCCCCCCCTTTAGTGCTGGGAGCGGTGCTGAGCTGCTCCTGCCCTGGCACGGAGCGGGCTCTGCAGGCAGGGAGCCGGAGGGGGTACGAGGAGGGCTGCAAGCGCAGCTCCCCGAGGAGGACACCAGTGGTCTGAGTGCCCTTGAGCCCTTACGGCTCCCATCTTCACTAGGGGCCAAGGTAAGGACAGCAGCTTTGTTTTTCCAATCCAATACGCATCGGGATTTTTGGAAAAATACTGCCTCGTGCTTCCCCCCGTCAGTCAGTCACGGATCTAAGCGGCAGGGTCGGATCTCCCAGTTCACAGCAGCACAAGCAACGTTCACCTGGTCCCGCTGTGGAAGGCGCAGAGCTCTGCCAGGACGCCGCCCTGCTCTGCTTCCAGCCAGCCCTACCCAGCTCTGATTCTTCCCCAGGGCTCCAGACGGAGGCAGGAGCCCCCTGGAGTGACCTGCCCGCAGTTATTTAACAAAAATCACTCTCACAACCTAGAAAACAGAAGCTTAACAGCGAGGCAGCACTTACGCCAAGAGCTTCTTGCGAGCTTTATCTGCCTTGAGCTTGTGGATGTGCTCCATCAGGATGCGCTTGTTCTTGAACACGTTGCCCTTGACCTTCAGGTACAGGCTGTGATACCTGCAGGAACAGAACCATGAGAGGCTGCCCGGGGTCAAACCACTGCGGCTTCCAGGCACACGCGTATTTCTTTTCATCAGCAAGCTCCACGCCAAGCAGCTGGCTGCAAAGCTGCGTGCAACGAGGGAGACGCAGGTAAGCACGGGGACGCGCTCCCCACGACCCGAAGCTGGGTGCTGGTGCTGCAGGCTTACATGTGGCGGTCGATCTTCTTGGACTCCCTGTATCTGCGGAGCAGGCGCCTCAGGATCCGCATTCTCCTCATCCAGGTCACCTTCTCGGGCATACGAGCATTGGCCGTACCCTTCCTCTTCCCTAGGGGGAGGAAACGAGGTAAGGCGGTGAACCAGGCTTCTGCCAGGCGGGCACAGCGCCTCTGCTCGCATTTAATCCTCCTCTGCTAACAGCCAGCAAGATCTTTACACAACTCTGCTCGACTCAAGCTTGCAGGAGCACCGAGCACCACAGAAAGCGAACGTTCCCCTCAAAGCCAGCACTCACCGATGCCCATGTGCCTGCCCTTCCGGCGGGCCAAGGTGTTCTTCCTGCATCGAGCACGGGAGTGAACGGTCACAGGCTTGCGGATGATGAGACCATCCTTAATCAGCTTCCTGATTTGCTGACCTAGAGGAATAAACACATTCGACATCTTACGGGCTAAGAGAAACCACGTTGGGCAAACTGCAGTCCAGCTTGGGCACGGACACGCCAGACGTGACTCCGGCAACATGAAGGGGCTTTGGAGATGCTCTTTCCCCATCCCTTTTCTCCCTCGTTTCTCATCTCACAGAACACGTACTGAGCGTACCACCAGACGCTGCCGGGCACCACGTTCCCACGAACGTGATGGGGGAACTCTGCAAATCCTGGGGGTTTCTGAACTCCACTTTACAGCAGGCGGCAGCGGCCCAGATGTCAGAATTTTACCTGGGCTGCTACTGAGCAGCTCAAAAAGCCCCAAATCGCACACCCAAAACGTCCCTTTTCCCGAGGGACCCCACCTAGCCCACCCAACACCTCCCTTTTCCCCCGAGCGAGGTGTCCCACGCCCCCTTACGCGAGTTGGCGTTGGCGATCTCATTGGTCTCGTTGGGATCCAGCCAGACCTTCTTCTTGCCGCAGCGCAGGACGCTGGAGGCCAGCCTCTTCTGGAGCCGGAGCATACTGCGGGCAGGCGGGGGGCAGCTCAGCGGCCAGAGGGACCCCCCGAGCCCCCTCAGCCCCCCCAGCTCACCGAGGGCCCCCTCCAAGCCCCCGCTCAGGACTCCCGAGCCCCCTCAAGTCCCCTCAGCCCTCCCCAGAGCCCCCTCAGGACCCCTGAGCCCCCATCAGCTCCTCCCAGTCCCTCGAGGCCCCCCCCCAAGCCCCCCTCAGGACCCCCGAGCCCCCCCCAAGCCACCCCAGCCCCGCTCCCCCCCCTCCC
>CM021757.1:4842754-4925964 GCA_011075105.1 Heteronetta atricapilla
GAGCAGTGTGAGCAGTGCAAGCAGTGCGAGCAGTGCGAGCAGTGTGAGCAGTGCGAGCAGTGTGAGCAGTGCAAGCAGTGTGAGCAGTGTGAGCAGTGCAAGTAGTGTGAGCAGTGCAAGTAGTGTGAGCAGTGCGAGCAGTGTGAGCAGTGTGAGCAGTGCAAGTAGTGTGAGCAGTGCAAGCAGTGTGAGCAGTGTGAGCAGTGCATCCAGTGCTGCAGAGGCTGCACTGTGCAGGCTGCAGGCACCAGAGCAGCTCCGCAGCTCCCTCCCAGCAGAGGGGGTATAGCTCAGTGGTAGAGCATTTGACTGCAGATCAAGAGGTCCCCGGTTCAAATCCGGGTGCCCCCTTGTTTTGGGGGGATCCCCCCTTTTTGCACCCCCTTTATTTGCTCCCCAGCAGCAGCAGCGAGGGGACGTGGCGCTGCGTTGCCACCTGCCTCCTGCTGCCTCTGCATCACCGTGTCCCCGTTTCAGGACGCTTCTCTCTCTAGCCGAAGGAGGGATCCGGCTCTCCGGGTGCTGAGCACCTTCCCCACCCCATGGGCACCCAGCTGTGCCCCCCCCGGGGCCGGGCATCGCCCCCACTTCCCCTTCCAGGCAGCCGAGCCGCCGCAGGGCCCCGCAGCTCCGCTGCATCCCCGGGACTGGGGCTCGGGGTCACCCCGGGGCCCTCGGCACGGGGAGAGCACCCAGCACCTGCCCCAGCACCCCAGGGTGCCCCTGTCCCACTTGCCCCCCTCTTCTGGGGCTGAGCCAACCCCTGGGCACCCAACGCTGAGCCCCCAGCGGCTGCCCAAGTCACGGCGTGGTCACCACGTCCCCAGCACGGGACCAGCACCTCGCGTGGCCCCGGGGTCCACGGTGCCGGTGACACCCCTGACCCCGCTCCCCCAGCCCGGTTCCTCCTGGGGAACCCCCAACTCCCTCAGAAATCGGTTTTCCTGCACAAAAAAAAAAAAAGGAGGTTTGGGGAGCAAGCCCAGCCCGGGGCTCCGAGGGTGCGCTCCTGGCACTTTGCACCATGACCCACGGGGTCAGGTCCCAGCCAGGGGGGGAGCGGGGGGCGAGGGCTGGGGGGGGACACCTGCGCCCCCCAGAACAGCAGCTGCGCTCGCTGTGCTCGTCGTCCTCTTGCTGCTTGTCACTAGATGGCAGCTGGCCACGTGCCGGGCCGTGCGTGCCCCATGCGCTGCTTTTGGGGGGCCGTGGACCCCCCCTGGGGCTGGGAGAGGCTGGGGAGGGGGCGAGAAGATGAGCAAGGGGGGGGCTCAGCCCCAGCACCCCAGCACCAGGCCACTGCCCCCGGGGTTCGTGCAGTGGGGACGGGGTGGTGACACTCGTGGGCTCGGTGCCACCCGTGTCACCCTGCAGGGCTGGTGGCCCCCCAGGCCCCCGAGAAACGCTTCCCTGCGGAGAAACGCCCCGGGGACGAGCACGGGCACCGGGACGGGTGGCATCTGCTTGGCTGATTATTTAATTGGGGGGGGGAGGCCGTGCCTGGTGCCATCCGTCACCAGCTCCCGTCTCTGCCACGACAGCGGGGCTGGGGGCGCAGGGCTCTGCCCCAAGACCACCCCAGGATGGTTCTCAGGGGGCCACCGAGGGTAGGGAGGATGAGGGGGCCGGGGGCTGGAGGAGGCCACGAGGGGCCTGGGGGTGCTGCACGTGCAGGAGGCTGCGCTCCCACCCGTGGGCACGTGTGGGTGCAGCTGCTCGTCCGTGTGCGCACGGGTTCGGGGTGCACCCGTGGCTTGGGTGCACGAACGGCTTGGGGTGCGCACAGAACTTGGGGTGCACGGCTTGGGGTGCCTGCTCGGGGTGCAGGCTCTGTGCACCCCACGTGTGTTTGGGGGGGGGATCAGCCCCTCTCCCCTCCTGCCCCCGCTGCTCCCCCCGACCCCCCGACGGCTGCGGGAGCCCCTGGCCGGGGAGAGGCTCCGGAGCCCCCCCGCGGCACCCCCGGCTCTGCCCCGGGGCACCCCCGGCTCCATCCCCCGGGGCCGGGCGCTGCCTCCGGCCCCCTGCCCACCCCCGGCCCCACCCTCGGCTCCACCCCCGGCCCCTGCCCGGGCTCCGGTTCCCGGCTCCGGCTCCGGCGGCGGCTCGGGGGGGTGCCGGCGGCTCCTGGGGGGGGGGTGGCGGCCCATGGCGGGGCGCTGAGCCCCCAGCACAGCCGGGGCCGCGATGCGCTGGGGGGGCCTCATCCTGCTCTGCTTGCTGCCGGGCCCGCGGGGCGCAGGTAGGGGCCGGGAGCGTGCATGGCCGTGGGGGGGGGGGGGGGGGGCGGCGGGGGGGGGGGGGGGGGGGCGCCCCGCGCCCCCGGCCCCCCGG
The DNA here is from genome assembly GCA_011075105.1 of Heteronetta atricapilla. NCBI lineage: Eukaryota > Metazoa > Chordata > Aves > Anseriformes > Anatidae > Heteronetta > Heteronetta atricapilla. The sequence goes on from CM021757.1 coordinate 4,845,089, forward strand.
GGGCACCGGGAAGCGCCGCGCCCCGGTGCCGCAGCCCCCTGCCTGCCGCGGGGGTCCACGCGTGTCCGTGTCGTCGCCCCCCCCCCGTGCCCTTGGTGCCCCCACACCGGTGACCTGCCGGAGGCGTGGGGCTCCCCCCCCACCTACACCGTGGGGAAGGGGTTGGCGAGCGCGTCCTTGACCCGCGGAGACCCCCTCCCAGCCGGGTCCGCCCCGAGCCCCCCTGCCTCAGTTTCCCCTCCCGGAGGGGCTGGGGACGGGCCCTGCACGATGGCTCCGGGGGGGGCACCAGCAGATCGTTGGGCAGCAGCAAGCCTAGGGCGGCAGCTCCTGGCCCCACGGGAGGTTTTGGTCCCCCCACGGGAGGTTTTGGTCCCCCCATGGGTGGTTTTGCTCTCCCACGCATCCTGGCTCTGTCCCTGCCGTGGGTCCCCACGCCGTGGGCGAGCGCGTGCCGGCGGCGCTGCCCACGCGGTGCGGAGCTGCCAGGAAACCTCGTGAGCCTCCAGAGCTGGTCCCAAGCAGCTTCCTCATCCCCCCCCCCCAGCCGTGTTCTGGCCTTGGCAGCCTTGGGCAGGGATGCAGCAAGCAGGGACTTGGGGAAGGGGCCGCTGGGGTGGGCACCTGGAGCCCCCTGGGCAGCGGGGAGCTGGGGACTCACGGCCAGGGACGTCGCCGGCTCAGCCCCTCCTGCTCGGACAAGGCCACGGCCGTGCCACAGCCCCCCCCGTGGGGGCAGCCCCTCTGTGCTGCTGTCCCCAGGGCTTGGTGCCCCCTCCTCGTGCACTGCTGTGTGCAGGGTGGGAGCCGGGCAGGGGGCAGCTCTGTAGGTGTTTTTACCTCTTTTTGCCCCCCCCCTCCTTATCCTCCCCTGCCCGTGCCCCCCCCGTCCCTGTCCCCATGGCCACCCCTGACCCAAGGTGCCCCTTCCCCGCGTCCCCGTCGCCGTGCTGCTCGCTGGGGCCACCGGGCTCGCGACACCAGGCAGAGGTTGCCCTGCTGGGGGACAGGGCTGCTGCCAGCCTGGCCCCACGCTGACGCCTCCTTGTGCCCCCCTTCCCCTCCCAGGACGCCCCCCCCGGGAGCCCCGCGGCGGGCGAAGGGCGGCTCGGAGCTGGGGAGCCCTCGGCGGGGCCGGAGGGGACCCACATCAGCCAGGACCTGGTGGGGCGCAGCCTGGCCATCGACACGCTGCCGGCCAACGAGACGCGGATCGTGGTGAGTCGGGGTCCCGACGCTGCCCCCCCTGCACCCCCCGAGACAGGACCTGGCCCCGAGGCAGGATCCGGCCCCGCCACTGCCCTGAGCTATTTCCAGGCTGGGCAGGGAGCTGGCGGAGATGCTGGCCTTGATTTAACGCGTGGGGCTGGATCCTGGCAGCACGAGGGGGGGGGTAATTACAGCCTGCTGGGGAGGCGGCCGTGCCCGGGGGCTGCTCCGAGCCCTGCCAGGTCCCCGGGGGCACCCAAGGGCCAGCCCTGGGCTGGGCAGCTTGGGGACGCTCCGCTCGCCACGGTGCCACGTTGCAGCGGGGATGCTGCTGGGGACGAGGGGCTGTGCAGGGTTTTGGGGGGGGCTCTTGCTTTGTTTTTTACGGCCGGTGGTGGAAGCAAGTGGCAGCAGTGTCACCCCCAGGGAGGTGGCACCCAGCTCTCACCCCGCGGCTGTGCCTGACTCGTGCCCTGCGGTCAGCTCCCCGCTGCTTGGGGCAGGGCTGGGGGGGACGCGGGGGTCCCCACGCTGTGATGGGCTGGGAGGGGGATGATTTCCATGGGATGAGGACCCCGCTCTGGTGCCTTGTGACTCCTGGGGTTTCTGCTGGCAGCCGATGGTGGGTTCAGTGGGATTAGCTCATGGAGGAGGTGGCGCAGGAGAGAAGCGGTGGGAGAACAGAACTGAGCTGCTGGTAAAGGGACCCCCGGGGAGCTCCGCGGGGGCCCCCGCAAACCCCAGCGGGACTGGGGAGAGAGGGAGGGCAGCGGAGGAGGTGGAAGGTGAGCGAGGAATTGTTCTGAGGGGCTGCGAGGACGAGAGAAGCGATGGGAGAGGGGGGCGCAGGGCGAGGGGGGCGCAGGGAGCGCGGCTGCAGGGCTGGGGGGCCCCGGGCTGGCTCTGCTCCGCTCCAGCTCCCGCCCGGCCTCGCTGGTTGACCAGGGCTGGGGCCGGAGAAGGGCCAGCAGCCAGGAACATCCCTGATGTGGAAGCGTTTTTAAATCCCAGCCCGAGCAGCCCAACCACAGCACGGCACCAAAGGGCGCCGGGAAGCCGCAGGGAGGGCGCGGCAGCGCCTGTGGGTGCCGGTGAGGGGAAGGCAGCGATTCCCCAGGGCTTGGCGGTGTTGGGGGGCGAGCAGCACCCGCCCCAAGAGCAGGGCCGTGCTCCAGGCCAGGGACGCTGCTCCGCTGCCAGTCCCTGCCTCTCTCCGTGCCCCAGCTGCCGGAGCCCTTTGGAGAGCTTCTCGCCCCAAAATGCTTCGGGTTGAGGGCGCGGGAGCCGTGCGCTCCTGCGGCGCTGCACTGCCGCTTGTTTGCGTGTCCGAACCTCTCCCCAGCCCGTAACCGAAGCGAGGTGACAGGCGAGGACATCCCAGTGAGTCAGCGATGAGCTCAGGCGCTCGGCAGCCAGCTCCTCCGCGCTCCCATCCTGGCTCCTTCCCCCCCGGTTTATTGGGAACACATTGGGCAGGCGCGGGGGCCGAGGCTCGGTGTGGGGGCGCGTGGGTTTTGGGGCTGGACACCCAGCACCGCTCTGTCCCCGTGTCCCGGGGCCTTTGCACGGGGCCGTGTGCTGGGGTGAGCCGGTACCGGCACAGCTCCTCCGTGCCTCGGTTTCCCATCGGTGCCGAAGGGACTCCCCGGGCTGCGTCCGTCCCTCTGGGGACTCAATGGGGGCTGAAACGTTGGATTGCTGTAAGGGACGAGCACCGCCGCTGGGCTGCACCGAGCTCGGGGCTCTGAGCTGTGCCCGGGGGTTTTGTGTCCCCGGGGAGCAGCCGCACTGACACCGTCCCCGGTCCCCTCCCTGCTGCAGGAGGACAACCACAGCTACTACGTGTCCCGCACCTACGGCCCGGGGGATGCGCGCCTGCGGGGGCTGTGGGTCGACATGGCCGCGGCCAACAGGAGCCACGTGAAGATCCACGGGATCCTCTCCAACACGCACCGGCAGGCCTCGGTGAGCCCCCACGGGACCTGGCGCAGCCTGGGCTGTCCCCGGGTCCCCACTCCCAGCAGGGATTTTTCCCTGGGGGAGGCTGGCCCTGGGGTGGCAGCAGCCCCTCAGCATCTCCTGGTGGAGACGGAGGCGTGGGAAGTGTTTGGGCTTCCCCAGAGCCAGCCCTGAGGGGCAGAAGGGGACGAGCCGTGGGTGCTGGGTGCCTGCTCCCATCCCGCTCCCGTCCCTCCATGCACCGGCCCCGGGAGCTTGCTCCAAGGCAGGGCAGAGCCGATGCCGATGGGCACGGACCCGTCCCGGTGCCCGCACCCCACGCAGGCGTTTTCCACCACCAGCCTCCTGTTCTCACCCCCTTTTCCTCCGCAGAGAATCATCCTCTCCTTTGACTTCCCCTTCTACGGCCACCTCCTGCGGCAGGTGACGATCGCCACGGGAGGTGAGCTGGGGGCGGCCGGCGCGGCGTCCCCGTGGGACCTGGTTCGAGCTACGGCCTCGCGGCTCGCTTCACCCTCCTCTGCCCTCGCAGGGTTCATCTTCATGGGGGACGTCATCCACCGCATGCTCACGGCCACGCAGTACGTGGCACCCCTCATGGCCAACTTCAACCCCAGCTACTCGCGCAACTCCACCGTCCAGTACCTGGACAACGGTGAGCGCTGACCCCGCCGCCTCCTCGTGAAACTGGGCAAAACTCGGTTCTCGGGCCCAAATAACGGGGCTGGAGCTGGGTGGGGAAGGGGGACGGAGAAGCGGGGGCTGTTCAGTACGTGGGGACGCCAGGCGGGTTTGGGTAGGGGTGGCTGGGGTGTTCGGCAGGGGCTGTGCCCAGGGCGAGGTGTTGGGGACGGGGTGCTGGGTGTCGGGGAGCTTCGCAGGGCCACGATGGTAAATGGGGCTGTAGGGACACGGGGTGAGGAGAGGCAAGAGGGTGACCTGCTCCGTTCTGCCCCCAGGGACGGTGTTTGTGGTGCAGTGGGACAAGGTGTACCTGCAGGGCAAGGAGGACATGGGCAGCTTCACCTTCCAGGCCGCCCTGCACAGCACCGGGAGGATCGTCTTCGGGTACAAGGAGGTGAGAGGCGGGGAGGGCACGGTGGGACCCGGGGGTCCGGCTGGGCTGGGGGGGACCTGCAGGGCCCCGTGGGGATCCCGCAGGTCCGGGAGCAGATCGGGTCCGGGAACCATCGGTGCACCGAGCCTGGGCGTTCCCAGAGCCACCGAGGTGCCGGGGGCTCCGCGGAGCAGCCCCAGCCCGCAGCAGAGCCGGGCTCCGTCGCACCCTCTCCCCCCTGCAGATCCCGGTGCCCGTCCTGCAGATCAGTGCCACGCAGCACCCCGTGAAAGCCGGCCTGTCCGACGCCTTCATGATCCTCAACCCATCTCCCGAGGTGCCCGGTGAGTCGCTGCGGCAGGGACGGGGGCAGGCGGCTGTTGGGGCTGCTCTCGGGGTCCCCAGGGGTCCCCGACACTGTGGCTGGGGGGGTCAGGCGTGCAGGGAGCAGGGATGCCCTCATCCTCAGGGACCTGCATAGACAAGGATAGCAACGCTGCTCGCAGGCACGGTGGGGATGTCAGGAGCTGCACGGAACTGCCTGGGGATCCTCGTGTCCCATGTCCCCCGTGGGGCGCAGCTCTCCGGGGTCTTTCCCTGCTCGTGGCCCCAGCCCATGGACTCTGCGCTCCGGGAGCGTGCTGCAGGCAGAAGGGCTTCGGGCTTCTTGCTCGGAATCGCTGCCAGCAGCCGAGCATCGCCGCCTGGTTTCCAGCTGGTGAGGGGCAGAGCGGGTGCAAACGAGGCTGGAGACGGATGGGTGGGGTGCGGGGAGCCACCGGGGGCAGGAGCGGAGCCGCACCGCCGTGGCTTCGCGGTGTCCTCAGCCTCAGATCACGGTGCTGCAGGTGGGCTTGGGACCTGCACCACCACCAGCAGGACTCGGGGACACACGCGTGGCCACACGCTTGTTCCACGCGAGATGTGAGCTCCAGGCACAGGGTGAGCAGGATGCAAAGGCAGCTTCAGCCTCTCGCCTCCCCGACCACGCTCCTCCTGCCTCCCCGAGCTGTGCCGGTGTGCCTGCTTCTGCTCGTTATTTCTGGCACCTGCCATCTGGCCCTCGTTTGTTACCCACTCACCACAGTTTGTGTGAAAGCCTCAGCCCAGAGGGTCGCTGCCCCCGGGCTCCTGCTCCCCATGCCCAGGGGCTCACGGACCCCTGCCCGCTCCTCCCGCCTGCCCCGTGCAAGGGGAAGCAGCAGGGAAATGCAGGGGCTGGATGAGAAAACCTCACAGGGTGAAGAAATGAGGCTTGAAGGCGATGGGATGGGGGGAAGAGAGCCTTGTCCTGCTCGCCTGCTGCTCCCTGGGAGCGGAGCTGAGGAGCCGTGGCCGTGCTGGAGGGGTGCTTCTGCTCAGCCCCCCTGCGGCACGCGGCCGGGCCACCGTCGTGGTGTCACCACGGGGATGAGCAGCAGATGCGTGGGGGAACCCCGAGCCCAGGAGAGACCCCGGGAGAGTGGGGAAAGAGGAGGGGGGAGGCAGAGGCTGCAGGGATGGAGGCTGCAGAGCCCCGAGGAGCTCCGGGGGAGGCTGGCGAGCCCGTGAGTCACCGCCGAGCAATGTGCTGTGCAGCTCCCTGCTCGTTCGGGGCTGGACCACGTCCATCTCGGCATCTTCTGGTCAGGGAGAGGGGTCCGAGAGCTCCGAGCTCCTCCTCGGGATGAAGAGATCCGTGCCCTGACCCCAGCACCTCCTGCCCCTGCCTCCTGTGGCCTGGCAGCCACCGCTGCCCTCTCCTGCGTCCCGTTTGATTTCGGCTGGGAGCCGGCAGAGCCCCCGGTGCCGGGATTCCCGCGTGGGGCAGCGCCGTGGGGCCGGGCCCAGCCTCACGCGCAGTCGCTGCCTTTCAGAGTCCCGCCGCCGGACCATCTACGAGTACCACCGCGTGGAGCTGGACACCAGCAGGATCACCAGCATGTCGGCCGTGGAGTTCACCCCGCTGCCCAGTAAGTCGAGGGGGGCTCGGTTCCTTGTTTTCCCATCTCAAGGGCAGCCCGTCCCGCTGGCACCATCCCGGCATCTCCATCCCTCGGTGGGCACAGGGCCCATCCTGTGCTGGTCCTCAGCGTGTGCCTGCAGTCGTGCTGTTTGCAGGAGCCAGCAGGGCCGGGGGGCAAAAAGAAAGAGGAAAAGAGCCAAAGCAGCACAGGGGGCACGGGTGGCTCCTTCCACCTGCCCGGCCGCTGAGATTCCTGCTCTGTGCCCAGCAGGCAGTCCTGCTGGACCCTGCTTCCCCTCAGGCCTGGCCACGAGGCAGTTTCCGCGCCCCCACGGTGAAATGTCTCGAGCATCCCGCTAACCAGACCCATTCTTAGTGTTCAAAGCCAGGGATCCACGCTCACGAGGGAAAGTCGTCACGCGGTCTGTAAATACAGAGCGGGGAGTAAATCCGTCACGAGGACACCGAGGCTGTGCGTTCAGACAGCCTCCCCAGGGGATTTTGTGGCAATTCTGACAGCAGGCAGGGCTCCTGCAGAGCAGATCATAAATAAGCACTCTGCAATTTTATTTTCCTTTCCTTAAGGCTTCCTATTTTTGCTCCCCCTGGCAGCCAGGGCCGATGAGAGCAATGTCTTCAGAGGAGCCATGGGGTTAGCGGGTCTCAAGGTTCTCTTCAGGGCGGGGGAGTTAATTTTTGGCCTTAATGAGGCCAGAAGGGAGGCAGGGGCAAGTGTCCCCGTGGGAAAGGGGCGCTGCTGCCTTTAGGGACGGGAGCTGCTGGCGTTCTGCCTCCATCGCTGGCTCTCCCAAAGAGAAGTGCCCTGGGCGGGTGCCGGCGCCTTGCTGGTTCACCTCTCCTCCCTCCTTTGCAGCTTGTCTCCAGCATCAGAGCTGTGAAATGTGCGTGACCTCGGAGCTGACCTTCAACTGCAGCTGGTGCCACGTCCTGCAGAGGTAGCGTGGACGAGCCCCTTCCCACCCTTCCTCTCGCTGACGCTTGTGTAGCTGGGAGAGCAAGTGTCACTTGGGGGCTGACCTCCTGCCATGCCTCTGTTGCTGCTGCTGGCTTTTTTTTTTTTTTTTTCTTTTTTTTAAGTGGTTTTCCTTTTTTTTTCTCCTTTTTTTTTTATGAGAGCGCTGCTCTCACTGTCTCACAGCCAGTGATTAAGTGGCGGTCTGATCTCAGGTTGCAAGCAATTAGGAGGAGAGGCTTCCTGGGGCTGGCGTGCCCGGTCCCAGCGCTTTGATGCAGAAGCTGAGCAAGCTGGGGCGAGAAGTGAGGCCGAGGCTTTTGGCAGGGAGATTCGAGATGGGGGAAACCGGCCCTGGCTCGGGAGAGAGGGGGATCATGGACATCGAGGACGGGGACGCTGGCTGTGCTGGGAACACTGGCTGTGCTGGGAACACTGGCTGTGCTGGGGGATGCCGGCATGCCGCAGTCCCAGCGCTGCAGCCATCCCGTGCCCTGCTCTCCTTCAGCTGCAGCAGGAGAGCTTTTAATGAGGTTGTGCAGCCCTGGTTATGTAGAGCTGGTGGCAGGGGAGGGGACCCAGTAACACACATCCTCGGCTCGCCCCGTGCCGCCCCCTCCTCTCCGCAGCCTCCCCGGGCTGCGCTCGCTGGCGATTCCTGCGAGGAGCCGGGCAGGGACAGGGCAGCGGGGACAGGGACGGTCCGCAGGCATCGTGGAGGTGACCCCTCAGTCAGCACAGGCTGGGGCATCCCCAGAGCCAGGGGACGAGCGTTTTTCAGTGCCAATTGCCCGCCTGGTAGAGGATGTTGTGTCCTCGCCGCTGAGGGATGCGTGAAACCAGAGGTGGCTCCGGTCACGAACCCAGGCCTGGGATGCAGCAGCTTGGTCTGGGTCTGGTTTGGGCTGAAACCCCAGCATTTGAGCACTTTGTCACCCTGCTTGTTTCAAACCGACAGCGTTCACAAGCCTGATCTTCCCAAACCCGAGCTGCTGTCGCTTGTGTTTGCTCTCATCCCCTACAGCGTGGTGACTCCTCGGTGCTTTGCCCCGAACCCACGCGTGCTGCAGCTGCAACCGCACGTAGGCAGCTCGGTCCCGGAGAGCTTTGGTTACAAACGGAAAGCTCAGATGGCAAGGGCTTACATGTGCTGGAAATTGCAAGCTAGAGCAAGTCTACTCCCATCGTGTTGGCTTTCAGCTCTGCTGGTTTTGCAGAGCCAACGCAATCTTTCCAGGGAAGCTGGGAGGGTGGCTTCTAGGGTTTGGACTCACAGCCTGAGTCCAGCTCAGTGTTTTAACCCCCCAGCGTCCTTTCAGCTCTCTGCTGGGCAGTACAGTTTGCATTTTTGCTCATGCTGAGCCCCCAGTTGTCGCAGGAGCTCTGCCACAAAAGCGCTCAGCGACTCAGCAGGACCTGAAGTTCTTTGTGGCTTCTCCTCTTTTCTTGGTTGGTAGTTGGGAAAATTGCTGCTTGTACGAGCTGAGCCCGTGTTTCGTGTGTTGGTAGTCCCCAGAGGCTTCCCAAACGTCAGTGTACTGCTTTAGCTCCTCTGTTTCTGTAGCTGGTGCTTTCCCAGTGTCAGTTATAATTTCTTTAATGTGCTTTTCCTGTGCAGATGTTGTTGGGGAAAAAAAATAAAATCATGGAGATCTTGACCTTGCCCTGGCACAGAGTCCAGGGAATGGAAACTCAAGCTCAGTCTATATATTTTTCCTATTCCTCTGCTTCTCTGTTTTCCTTGGAGAAGAGGCGCTGACCGTTTTCCACCTCAGTAAAGAGGAACACTTGGGTCCTTCCAGCGCAGCTGTATTGGAAGCCCCGGGCTCGTGTGTCATCTTTCCACTCCTCTGCTCTGTGTTTGTACCTGCACGCAGTGCCCGTCGGGGTCACCTTTGGGGCTCCGGGGCTGCTCAGGAGCCGTCAGCACCCCACGCGTTGCCCGGGGGGTCCCTGCCCCGCGTTAACCCCACTTCTCGCCGCAGGTGTTCCAGCGGGTTCGACCGATACCGCGAGGAGTGGCTGTCCTACGGCTGCGGCCAGCAGGTGAGGCAGGGACCGGCCGCTGCCCGGTGCTGGGAGCGGTGCTGAGCGGTGGCAGCACCGCGGCCACGTCCCAGCTCCAGCAATGGGCTCTCAGCTCCGCTTGCCCCGTGCCGTGCTGGAGCAGGTGTGGTATCGCGTTAGGGACGTAGATGTTCCCGTTACAGCAGGGTAGGGACGTCTCCTCCCTGCTCCTGCAGCTAAAAGGTGGCCCAGCCACACCAGCACCAGTCCTCGCCTCGCTGCTCGGTGCTGGGTGCTCAGAGACCCCCCCAGGACAACGCCTGGTGCAGCCGGCAGGCTCCGGGATCGTTTTTCTCCACCTTCTGCAGTGGGACTCTTGCTCTCTCTGAAGCATGAAGAAATTAGTCCTTGGGATTTTTTTTATTATTGTTTTTTTTCTGTCCTTGTTAGCACAACTGCCTCCACGTTGGATGAACTCGTTTCTTTGTCTCAGTGAGATCAGCTCGAACAAAACATCTGTTTCTGCTTTGGTGCTTTGTTGTTTTGGTTTGCCTTTTTTTTCCCCCCGCTGAAAACTCATCTTTGTTCCCTGTTTACCGAGAGGGTTGAGCGAGGGAAAAGGAGGTCGGACCGTGGGACCTTGCCATTGCCATCCCCTAACTCAGCAGTCCCCAAACTCTTCCTCCTGTTCTCCAGCCCCTTCCCCTCCAGTTCTGGCACCCCGCACCACCTCCCCTTGTCCCACGCCAGTATCTGAAGCCCAACCAGCCCTCGGGCTGCGAAGCCCAGACCTTACCGCTGGCGCCCTGGTGCTCGTGCTGGAGGCTTTCTAGGGCCACCAGCCACTCCGTTTCCTTTTCAGTCCGATGAGAAGAGCTGCGAGGATTTGGCAGAGGACGACCACTACTCGCCCCCCCCCAGCAGCTCGCTCTCGCCGCTGGAGGAGGACGTCGCCGCCTCCACCTCCTCGCTCTTCGTTGACGGCCTCACTACGGAAGGTACGGGGCGATGGGGCCAACCCCTGCGGCACGGACACCCCGTCCCCGGGTTCCTCCATCCCAGCCGTGCCTCGTAGAGCCAGGCCACGTCCACCCAAGTCCCCTAAGGAGGCGTCCGTCCGAGCAGGGCGGGCAGAGGTGGGTGCTGGTGGCAGTGGGATAGGGAAGGAGCAGCCCAGGAGGCGAGACCCCGATGGGGAAAGGGACAGGGCAGCCCCCCGGTGCGGTGTTACAGGTGCATCGCTGCCTTTTTGTGCTTCGTCAGGGTCTGAGGAGGCGACAGACCAAAGCAGAAGGCCCTGGTGGTGGGGCTGCCAGCACCGTAATGGAGGTTAATGCTGCACACAGGGGGCTCACGTTTTCGATGTGCTTGGTTCTTGCTCAGGGCTGGCAGAGCTGTCAGCCTGGCAGTAACACGGCGGAGACGTGCGATTGCCCTCTGCTCACGAGCGGTGCTCGTCCCAGCATAGGAAGGCTCCAAATAAAGCCCCGTCCTCCCCCCGGGACACCCCTGTTCTGAAGCTTGATAATCCTATTAACGCAGGGCTCGCTCCTCGGGTCCTAGCGGCAGGTATCGCTTCAATATTGCTGCTTAATAGTCCCTAACGCAAACTGCTAATTAGAATAAATAGAAAGGAACATTAGTAATTGTCCTTCAGCGATGGGAAGGAGCTGGCAGGGGGAATGGAGCGCCTGGCTGACGGAGTTGACTTTGAAAGGAGCAATTAAAGGAAGGGGGAGTGCGACACCACCACGGAGATTATTTCCCAACTCATCGCCAATTCTTGGAAAAAGAACAAGAGGCTTTCTGTGACGTAGTCAAGCATGAAGTTAATTTGTAATCTTGGAAGGAAACAAACAGCCAGCTGCACCAGGCAGTGAACTTTATCTGGAGCAGCGCAGCGAAGGCAGAAGCCAAGCAGAGGCGTGGGTCCACCCCTCGAGGCCAGCCCGGCCGTGTCCCTGTGTGCTGGGGATGCTCGTGGCCGTGCCTCGTGGCCGTGCCTCGTGGCCACTCGTGGCCGCACTGTGGCTGAGCCAAGCCCAAGCCCAGCGGTAACAGTTCTGGCTCAGGGCTTCGGCTGGACTCCCGAGGGCACTGCAGGTGGGGAACATCAAGACCCAAAGTATTGTGCAACACCCAAGCCCTGTACAAGACATCTGGTGCTTCCAGAGTGAGATTTTTTATTTTTTATTTTTTACAAAAATGAATTGGATTTTGGGCTCCCATGGAAGGCATCCACAGAGCAACGTCCCCGTGATTTATTGGGGCTGTACTGGCAGCACAGCGCAGCAAATGCTGTCGTCTGAACGTGAGGTCATCCCTGACTATCCTGCCTTGCACACCAAGCATATTTAGGCCACTAAAGACTGTTAAAGACACATAAAGACTGTTTTCCTCGGATGTTTGTGCTCCATGTGCCACCTTTGTGAAGGAAGATGACCCACAAGGCACGTGCTTACACCACTGTGGTTTTTCCTCTGGGTGCCTTTCCCTTCTACCACACTCCGAGGCTGAAGACTGAGTAAATGTGTAATTGCTGTGTAAACGCTGTGCCAAGAGGTGTGTGCTGGCAGCATCCCTGCTAAAGAGGGATAAAAGAGGGTGGGAAGCACGGGGAATATTTCAGAAGGCTCCTAACTTTTTTGCTGTTGCTTTCTTTCAGATGACACGAAGCTCAGTCAGCACGCAGGGAGCGAAGGTAAGGCCCCGATCTTCTCTTCAGCTGCTCCTGCTCTGTTCCAGGTGGGAACAGGGCACACTGAAATAAAATCCAGAGGAGAGTTAGGATCAGCCAGATGGGTGGACAGGCGAAAGTGAGGTCGGAACGATGTAATCAGGATAAGAATCCCATTGTCCTTACCTTATTACTTTTTCAGGTTGTGAAACGTGAGGGCTGGGGCCAATCTGTTCTGCCCTGATGCTCTTTGTCCACCTCTCCCACTTTTCTCAGTCCTGCCAGGCGAACCACCATGATGGGTTTGCTCTCTTCGTGCGACTCCCTTTCCTTGCAATTTTTACATGAACACAGAGTCCTTTTTCTTTTGCAGTTCTCCAGTTGTGCCAAAAAGCCCTGTAAAACTCAAATGTAAAACGTGCCCTTCCCGTTAGCCCACCTCTGCCTTTTCCCTCTCTGTTCCCCTGGATCCCTGCTTGCTCTGGCTACCTGTCCGCCCCAGGGCAGGCTCTGAGCTCTTCCCAGTCTGCTCCTACTGATGCCAGGGCACGGGAGGGATCGGAGCCCTCTGCCTCTGGTGGCAGGCTGGCGAGGACTCGAGGACTGCAGCTACCACCCACCACTGGGTGGACAGCAGCTCCTGGAAGGCGAGGGGCTTTTGAAATGCCTGAGCTTCTCGATTTCAGCCCAATTGCTCCCCGAATGGCTGGTAACCTCACTGCTAACATGCCACACAGCACCTCTGTGGTGCTAAGAGCTGCTCTCGGCTTATGGCTCGTGGCTTTCTGTCCGAGCAACCAGCCAGTATGTAAGGGGTAGGGGTCGAGGAAGGGGGTCACTGCATGGGGGTTGTCCAATCTTTCAGACCAGCTATTGATGCCATCTGGAAGGGATGCTGGAGCCCAGACAACAGCTCTCTGTGCCTCCTGCTCTCTTACCCTCTTGTTGAGCAGCAGGCTAGGTGCTCAGTCCTGCTTGCAGGGCTCTCAGAGCATCGTGCCTTGCTTTTCCTTTCTGTCCTTCCTTTCCCTGAGGTCTCAGCCCAGTTCCAGACCCAGCTGGATTCTTTTTGCAGGTGTGGGAAGCAGCCTCCCTTCCAAGGACGTGGGTGCCCCGGTTCACACCGGTACGATCGTGGGGATCGTCCTGGCCGTGTTGCTCATCGCAGCCATTATCCTCGCTGGGATTTACATCAACAGCCACCCCACCTCGAACGCTGCCCTGTTCTTCATTGAGGTGAGTGGAGAACCTTTCCCTGGGTGGTTTTTCTCTTCCTCTGCCATCAGCACCACTCCTGCCCTTCCAGAGGTGGTGAGGAGAGAGGAGCTTGGATAGATCTCCCATCCAAGTTTCTTTCCGTGGCCCTGCAGTCCCAGCCCATCTCCCAGCTTCCAGCTGATGATGCTTTAAACTTAGGCTCCCTCCCTCCCACACTGTTTTATTTTGTACTCTTTCATACCTTCCCTTTCACACGTTGCCTTTTCTCCTCATACAACGTTAAGCATTTCCACCTGCCTCCATGAGCAGTTGTACACGGGGGGCTCGGTTGGAGCCACGACTTAACGGAGATCGCAGCCTCTTGAATTGCCCAGCTGGATTTTGTTGACTAAAATTGTCAGACTTTGCTGATAGATGTCATGCCATCAGCTACCGTGTGAGCGGTGGCGTGAAGGCTCTAAATGGAAGAATGTAATTCTCGGAAGGATGGGGGGTCCGACAGTCTCCATCTGCTGCTAAAAGCCAGGCGAGCGCTTGGTGCAGGCTCCCGAGGCAGGCAGCAGTGGGCTGAATCCTGGCACAGGAGCTGCTGTGGAGGGAGGGAGCAGCACGTGGCCCCCAGCCTCTCCTCACCACTCGCTAGCTCTGTCCTCGAGCCCTTCTCTTCCTTCTGGCTGTCTCCTTGGAAGGGCCAGACTCTGGAGGCTCAGTCCCCGTGCCCTTTACCAGCTCAGTACCCGAGCACCTGGCAGCGTTTGGTGCTTTTTTTCCTCGTAGCACCCTAGATCAGGCAGTGCTGCTGTCCCTCTACTGCTGGCAGAGGGGAGGCATGGAGGGGATGTGTTTGTGGTCACAGAGCCAGCCCGTGGCATTCCCAGTCCCCTCGTTCTGGGGCCAAAGTGAGCTTTTCCTTCGAGTTCCCCCTTCCGCCCCGCTCCCCATCTCGGCCCTACCACGGGGTGATCTCAGCACCACCGCCGCGTCGTAACGCGCTCTTTAAGGCATAAACGCGATTTTTCTCTTGTTAACAAAAAGCTGAGCCTTCCACAAAGCCAGCGCCGCTGCGGGCTGAGCTGCCCCTTTGCGGCAGGCCCGGCGCGAACGGCCTCCTCGCAGCTCCTGACGGCTCCTTGTCTCTGCCCGCAGCGGCGGCCGCACCGCTGGCCGGCCATGAAGTTCCGCAACCACGGCAGCCACGCGACGTACGCCGAGGTGGAGGCAGCCAGCCACGAGAAGGAGGGCTTCATGGAGGCAGAGCAGTGCTGAGCGCCGCTTCCCCCGCGCCTCTGACCGCCCCGTCCCACGCCTTGGGGGTCCTCTGTTACTGCAAAGTCTTTCCCCTCCTGGAAAAGAAAGAGCAAAGTAGAGGAAAGCGACCGGGTGGAGCATGAAAGGAAGGAGCCGGGGCGATGTGAGGATGGGACCTGCTGGGATTCCTCATGGGACAGCAGAGCCCGAAGCGGTGTCTTGACGTTGGCCTCTGCCTGCAGCCCGGCTCCGAAGCCCTTTGCGTGTCAGTAGAAAAGAGTGCGGCCCGATTTTTTTTTAGCTTGGCTTGGGTTTTTGTCTCCTGGTAGGGTTTTCTCCCCCTCTGTGTGGGGTTGACCTCTCTGCTCCTCCTCCAGGACTCTCGACATGGGCAGCACAGGAGGGCCCCATCTCGGCAGAGCCTGGGGTTTTCCCCCGGGGCCATGTGCTGCCCCGCGGAGGCTGGGACGGCGCTGGTGGCGGCTGTGGGGCTGTAAGGCTGGCTCGCCAGGGCTCACCTCTGTCCCATCCCATCTCCCCCAGCTCCCTCCCTTTCTCCTTTGCCTTCTTTTTAGGGGCAGTTTAATTTTAATTTTGCCTTCAGGGCTGAGAAGCCTCCTGGCCTCGCCTTCAGCCCGCAGTCGGTCTGCACCTCCATGGCTTCCATTCCCTGCCCTCCTCTCCCGTCCCAGTAACAGCTTCTTCCTCATGCTCTGGCAGGAAGGGAAACCCGATGTATTTTAAGGGCAAAAACCCCACTGAGGATTCAGCTTCAGGATGTTTGTGAGCCAGAGGCTCTGATGCACTTTCTCACATCCAATTAGTTTCCTCAATTACTAACTACAAACTTTACCCTAAAGGACTCAGAGGGTGAACAAATATCTTAGATTCCTTCAAGATGCGTCTTCACTGCACAGCTGCTCATCCAGCAGGAGTGGAGTAGGTTTTAAAGGCAGAGGATGGGGACAGAGCCCGAGCAAAAGCCGCGTTCTCCCATGGGCTACATCCATAAACCCTCCTTCATGGGAGCGTCCCATAAATAAAACACAACGGCCTTACATGCCTTGATCCATTGAAAATCTGGAAAATGCCTTGTTAGCATCATGGTATTCAGAGCCTCGAGTCAGTGGATTATTTTATTTTTTATTGTGTCTGTGATAGGCCCTGGTCTGCATTGGTACCGATACTGTGATTCCAGAATCTGACCCTACCTAAGGGCTTCAACACCAGACCTCTCAGGGTTCTTCTGCTCCTTCTGTGCAATCAAAGCCAAAACTAATCTGCAGAAATGCTTATCCTACTTCCACAGCCACCAGCCAGAGCAGGACTGGGCCCTAAACTGAGGACAGGTGGTATGAAAAAAAGCAGAGTCCAAAGTCCAGTGTCAGGTAACGTTTTTTTTTTTCCACCCATCAAAAACAGGTGTTGGTTGTATGGGCTTTTCTTTTTTCTTTTTTTATTTTTTCTTTTTTTTTTTTTTCCTCCTTCCCTGTTGATCCTCAGTTATTTATTCTGATATCATCTTTGGTGCATATTTTATCCACTGGCTGGTTCAGCTGTCACTGGTGGTGATTACTGCCAAAGGCAGGGTCTGTCTAATTAATGTCTTCCTTCTCATCTGCTGAATTTATATAGCCATTAAAGATAAATATGGATGCTTTGTGGCATTTAGACCCCAGATTATACTTTCTCATGTGTAGCCACAAGGGAGACTTTTGCTGCATCTTATTATGGCATAAAGGCACCAAAACGCTCTGACAGGGTAAGTCAGACCGAGCTGTGCCAAGCTGTTATGACCCAGACAGTCTCTCCTTAGATGTATTTTGAAGATAAACCTTATTCCCAAATAAAGCTTTTGACTGGAAAATTGTTTTTTTCCCTGTTTACCTGAAGAACTCAGAGGAATGCTGTCATCTATTTTTTTTCCCCCAGATCTTATCTTTGAAACAGTTATACGCTGGCAAGGACTTTTCTCTGGATTTAGATCTTTTCAAAAAATGACCTTGTTTTTCCTTTTTCTTGACATGCATACACAATAACAGCAAGATTTTTAGGTACTCCTCTTCTTCTACAGCCCCCAGAAATGCTAGGTAACATCCAACAAGCCTGAAAGGCTGCAAATTGAGAAAGAAAACAGACGTTAAATAGAGTGCAATTGAGCTGTACAAATCACTGCTGCGTTACCACAGCCAGAATCTTAAAAGATTTCAAAAGAGGATCGGATCCTCAGGTGGAGAAAAACAACATCCCCGTGCCCTAGCACAGAAACGGCTGAGATGCGTAAAATATACCACAGGACAGATGCCAAATTTGGAGTGCCTGGAGTCAGAAAGGCTTTTTTCCTTTTTTTTTTTTTTTTTTTTTTTCTTTACACAAAGAAACAAAACAAAGCAGGCTCTTCTGCATTCTGTAGTGGTTCAGTAGATGTCTGTTCTACCTTCTCCTGAGGAGTGTGGTGCGGGGTAGTGTCAGGTTAGCAGCTCCCATTGATCCCCAGGTGAGGTTCGTGCCCCAAGCTGAAGGTCTGGATCCCCCAGTCCAGGCTGCATAACTGGGCAGTGCTCAGCTCCCACTGCCTGCCCTGGCAAAGCAAGGCACTTGTGTCTCGAGGAGGAGGGAAAAACGAACATTTGTCCTACCTCTCAAGAGGTCTGGCTCTGGGCACAAGTCAGCTGGGAACAACCTCTTCCACATTGTCTGTGCTCGTGTCCTTGGTTGAAGAGGCGGTCCATTAAATTCCAGAAAACCCAACTGTAATGTTGCTGATGCCTAGAAGAAAATGAAACAAATGTCCTTACCACCACCAAGAGCTGCTCTGATGTCAGAGAAAACAGGAGAGCAGCACCAAGCCAAGCACATCCAGATCACCACTCCTCTCCGACCTGCGCAACTCTGACTTCAGGATGCCGGCTAATCTCACTAGTCTCGAGTGCCAAAGCAGGAACACGATGGTGACAACTACGACATAAAAAGGTTTTGGTTTTCCTTTTACTCACGGGGCTTCTCCAGCCGTGTCCGAAGGTGTTCTTCTGGATTCCAAGGCTCCCAGCACTGGAGCTTCGAAGCAGACTGCGTGACATCCACGTGTATACGGACCTGTCTGTTTTATAGCTCCGCCGTGGGCTGGGGCTGTCAGCCGTGCTCGGTCCCTTGCTCGGCAGCTTCCAAGGGGTGCCCACCACAACCAACTGCTGCCCCCCTCGCTCGTCTTCCCAAGCACGGTGCCCTCGCAGCCTGTGCAAGGCGACTGCTGTCATCGGGCACAAAGCGAGGTCACGGGGGGGGGGGGGGTCCTCGGCTGCTCAGCAGCTGTGAAAACACAACAGGGACTTCGGCAAAAACCAAGGTCTTGCTTCTGCTCCCACTAGAGCTGGGGCCAGCCCCCTCCATTTTTGGCATCAATGGGAGCAGGACCCAGATCAAAAAAATATTCTCCTACTAATTAAAGGCCTACTTTCCACATACTTGAATTTACAGCACAGTTGGACTGTTTGGGGGGACTACAGGCACTTTAACTGTCTTTTAATGCAATGTATTTACTATGGATAATCTGCATGGAATACAGTCTTAATATTAAAAAAAAAATCTTCCTTTTTGGACTGCTTTGTTTTCAAAATAAAACATGCAAAGGATTACTGGTCATGTTATGCAAACTTCTAGGCACAGTGGGGATTATTTTCACCTTGCATGCTTTTAATGGCCACTGTAAGAGTGCAAAGATCTTTTTTTAAAGCCATCCTTCGCTGGCTCAGTAATAACACACCTTACCAGGAGGTGTTCCCAGGACAGAGCTAGGATACAAAACTAACGTTATTGAGGCTTGAATCAAGACTATAATCTTCTTCTAATTTTATCTGCTCGGCTTATTTAGAATTTTAGCAGGCTTTTCAGTTTGAACAACGAAATTTGGTTTTTCCATTTGACTTTCTGACAGCAGCTAAGTGTTTGGACCTCTGCCTGAGTCCCAGATTATTCCATACGTGCACATTCCTGTAAAGGTTGTTGTCTGAGGCCCCTCTCATCCTCACCATCCCCTCTCATCCTGTTCATCCCCTCCTCTCCCAGAGTCTTTCCCAGGCTTGTGAGAAACGATGCTACCACAATACAGCGCCAAGTCAATTTAAGCATGATAACAGAATTCTACTGTCTCAGTTCTACTTATTTTTCTGAGCAGACAAGCAGGAGATATATAATTAGAATGTATATATATATATATATATATATATATATGTAAAGCAAATACTTCATGGTATCTAAATAAGCAAAAATGTAAAAAAAAATCAGCTCTCATTGACAAATAGTTTTCATAATAAGCATCATCCCTGAAACAGGGCAAAAATAGACTTTATGCAAATAAACAAGGGGCTGTATCCTGGAAATGCAGCTGCAACCTCAGGTCCACCAGCACGCTGAACTGTAATTAATAGCTCTGAAAGCAAGCAGGGAGCAGATTGCTACAAAAGGGCCTGTGGGTGGTGGAAGAAAACCTCAAAGAAGTGCACTGCTTGGAATCTGCATTTTACAAGTGCTGCGGAATTAAGCTTTAGTTACAACTGGGAACAGGGAATTAGGGCTCCCGAAGTCCTGGTATGTTAAATGTCTTTATGCCTTGGGTTTCCTCATCTAGAAAGGAGGGGTGGGAGTAATTTCATTTCTCACACACAAATTGTAAATCTGCTAATATTTGTAAAATACAGCTGCTTGGGGGAAAGGCGTTTTCAAGGGGAAAAAACAAAACAAAACAAACAAAAAAAACCATACTTGCTTAGGTGACAGCGAGCATCATACCTGTGTCCATCTCAGAAGCTGGTTGGGGCGTCCCTTACCTCTCACTCGAAGAATTTAGAGATCTTCCCAAGTCAGCCTTCAGGCCGAGAAGCGGGCGCTGGGGCACTCAGCCTGGCTGGGACACCGAGGGGCAGCAGGATGTGCCCCAGCCCTGGAACAGGTTTGTGGGGAGCTGCGAGTCTGGTGATCGTGCTGGGCTTTTCCTTACCTTTGGGAGGCGATTTTGTTAGGCTGCACAGAAGACATTTCCCTCTACTGGCTGCAAGAGACAGGTTTTTGATGTGGCTTCAGTGAAGGGGAATGCCTTCTCCCCCCTCGCCGTGGCACACCGCTGTTTTCCTTAGCAGAGGCTCACCCTCAGCTGATGGGATGCCTCCGAGGAGGCAGAAAACACCTGCACGTTCCCATCCGGCTACCAGCAGAGGATCCTGGCAATAACCTTCAGCTTTTCCCACCATTTCCTCATCACAAAGGAGTGAAGAAGAATCCGGGAGCCCAATTTATAGACTGTAAAACATACAAAAGATGGGCCTTTTTTTCCTTTTCTTTTCCCTTTTAAACCTCAGATCCTGATTGTTTAACAAGTAGGTCAGAGCAGACAGCAGACTGTCCTTTTCCTCAGAAAAACCGACCTACATTTTATTGACGGGGGGGCCCCCCCCCCCAGTTTGAAGTAAAAGTCACAAAACTCGACAGGTGGTTTTGTTACCTTTACAAAAAACCTGACCGTCTCCAGCACGTGCTGCCAGAAGGCACGCTGAGCCCTTTTCCTCTGCACAAAACACATAACCAATAACATTCCAGGGCTGCTTTGGTAAAGAAAAAAGAAAGCCTTTTAAATTTGTTTTCTTTCTTTAAGTACTGAAAAGAGCAGGTTTGCTATTCTCTTAAGAATAACGGTGGGCTCTGGGCTCCATGGCAAGCTGCACGCTAGGAGCTGCTGGTGGCCTGGCACCCGCTGCTGCGGGTTGGTTCAGCCTCTCCACTTCTCTGTACAAGGGTTTGTAACACCACTGGCACACAGACCCGTAGAACAATAAGCAAACCCACAGGGAGGCTCTCTTACCTCCTTCACCTCTTCCCCTGCTGCTCCCTGGCGCAGCGGTGGGGGTAACTCAGTGCTCCTGAGTGTCTGCAAAGAAATGGAGCTGTACTGCAGCTCCTGCTGCTGGCAAAGCAAGCCCGCGATGCCTGCAGGTTCCTGGGGCAGCCACAGAGCAGCTCGGGGCTGTGCGGGGGTCTGCAGGAGCCCCCAGTGCTCAGAGCTGCCTGCCACTGGCACCAGGGACTGCTCACCACGAGGCAATACGGAGTAAGGAAAGCTTGGAGCAATCACTGGTCAATACGTTTGGCATGTATGGTACCCCCTGCTATTGCACTTTCTTATCTCAGTGCCTCTGCTGCAGGCCAGATTTTCATTCCTCAACAGCCAGGAGAGCCTCCTCGGCTTCCGTGAAGCTGCTCTGCAACTCTGAAGAGCATTTGCATCTGATTTTGTGTGAACTTGAGTCCGTGGTGAATCAGGAAGCTTTTATCAAACAAATGTGAGACCGACAGGGTGAGCGGAGGAGGTGTTAAGAACTGATTTCTCTTCCCCTTATTAGGTGTTCCTAACCCCAAAATCTTTCAGGAATTCAGCTTTTTCTGAACCTCTACAAAATAGAAAGAAAATGTTAAGCATGAAGATTAACATGTTTGCATTTGTAGGATTTGGTGTTCAATAAAGTAAACAAAGTAAATCACAAAAGAGGCTGACTTCTTGTAAACCTACATGCACATTTCCCCCTCTGCCACAAAAAATACTCCAACAGCGATTATTATACTTCTTTTACACATTTCACCCAGAAAGATACCAGATTTCTGCCTCAACAGTGTCGGTAAGGTGTCGCCCTTCTGCTCGGCAAAACGCACGGACTCTGACATGGAGCACAGCGGCACTAATTGCGCACAGAGAGAGGAGAGGATAATTTAACGTGGCAGCAACAGCACATCTTCAGTGAAGACCAGGCCTAGGCGTGCAAAATGTAATTTTCCAGACTGAAGTATAAGGAGGAAACTTTGGGATTCACCGTCTGATTCCATACCCCGGGCCAGCACTTTGTAAGGACAAAAGCAAAGACTGCTCCTGGCTGATCCCATCCCCAGTTTCTTACAGAGCTACACAAACAGCTGCTACCACAGAGACGTGATTGGAAAGCTCAGTTATTTATCACGGTCTGATCTCCGTGCTTTGATATAAGGCAAACCCAAATACCCAAGGAAGATCAATTGCTGATTCATAAATCATCAGTGAACTTTTCCCTATGGAAACAAGGTTTTTCTTGGTGTTTCTTCGAAGGAATAATAGGGCCTACCAATATGCTCAGCCTGAGCAAACTGATAAGATCATAAAGCAGAGCGGTATTGGCTGCAGTAACTTCCTATCTGTTATGAAGCTTCCCATGGCTCAAACGGATAATTATCTCCATGTTGTGCTGACAGGTTCCCATCTGTTTAGGGCTGAACATTGCATCTTAAAAAGAAACAGAAAGGAATGGCACCAGTTACATTCTGACAGGTTTGCTCAGCTCTTCAGAAAACCCGAGGAACTTGATTTTCAGATGCTAATGAATTCTTAGTAATCCACTTTTTTTTTTTGTGCTGATATCTAGTATCTATTTCCTGCAAATCTGGAAGATGGAGAAACACCAAAGACAGGAATAATATAAGGAATATTTCTAGGGAAGGAGCAGACTGGAAAACACAGAGACCAGATCCTCAGCTAGGATTTAGGAACTGCCGAGGAACTACTCTGACTTGAGGGGGACCCTAAATGTCTGGATACGCGGGGCACAGACCTATACCACCTGTGTGTCCTCCGTTGTCTCAGTTTTACATCTCCTCCTTCAGCTCTGGAGTCTGCCTCAGAGCTGCCACGGGACTTCCAAGCAGCCTTGAGGCAGTCCCTCAGCTCCCTGCTCCAGCTTGGAGAGGCGAGGAAAAAATGGCAAGTCCTGGCATTAACTCTGTTTCTGCTCCCCTTCCTCACATGCCCCAGACTAAGACACTTAGGATCCAGAGAGGAACAGGGGCACTGGGAAGTTCTGTGTGGCAGTGAAGACCCTGTCATCATTTTCTGCAGCCCTGAGTTCAGTGGGATGCCACTTTGTGTTATGTTGAAGTGAGCACATGGACAATACAGCACCACAGAACTGCAGCAAGGATCAGGGCAGCCAGGCCAGGTATTACTCTTAATCATTTAGTACGTGGAATGTATTAATTTCTTTGTAATTTCTTACCCTGTTTGCCTATTTTTTATTGGACTTTCAATTATCTTTTTTTTTTTTTCCTTTTAATTCCTTCAGCTGCACCTCATCCATATTGCTGTGTTCTGCAAGCAAAATAACATGAAAATTGGACTTTGCATTATCAAAATTCTGATCACCTTCCAAGCAGATCAAACAGTTCCAGAGGTCTGGGCCAGGCCTCTGGACGTATACATTACTGTCCCTCTTAGACCTGTGCCATTCATCAGCCTTTCAACAGCCCTTAAATAGAACTGCAAACCAAAGAGGACATGGTGATTTTATCCGGAGAATTCATTAAAAGGGATGATACAAAACAGAGCCTTAATTCGCTCCATGTCCTTGCACAACGCATAGTAGAGCTCGCGCTGGATGAGTCAACAACCCCCCCACTAATTGTATGCTTTTCTCATTTCGTAACATGCCTTAAACTGCTCCATTTGAGTACAAATGAAAGACTGCATTGGAGCTCCTTAATAACATTTCAGAATTTCACTGAAACCTCAGGAGAGAATACACATTTGGCAAATGAGGAAAAATTTGATTTAAACAGAGTAAATACTGAAGAAATTTTACTGCCCAAGACTGCATATGAAGTGACATGAAACTTGGAAGCGCTTTGTCTTCTGTGGCTTATTATTATTATTATTATTTCCATTTTGTAATGTTTACAGTGCAGTAGATGCTGTTCTTATTAGTGCTGGTCCTAGTGGTGCAATTTTTCCACTACTCTCTTTTGAGTCCCACCACATTTGGAATTTTCTTTTAAAGCCCCAGCTCAATTCAAGAAACCACCAAAAAATGCCATGTCTCTGTCCATTGCTCAATAACTTTCTAGTCATTTTGTCAGAATCTAGCCCTTGTGGAGGTAGGGAAAATCGGAAGACATGAAGAACGTATATTCTACACTAAAAGGCAAAAAGAACACCTTAAATAAGTAATATATAAAGCCAGTTTTGGGAGGCTGAACATAATGGCTTGTCATTACTATCATGCACTTCCTGCCCTCAGAGGCTAAAATGTAAGAAGGCTTGCTTGAATGGGTTGGGGGAGCGAGACAGTCCTTCCCATACCCAGATCCTGGCATCACTGGGGCTGGACAGGGCCCCAGGGGCCTCCCCTTCCCCACCCTGAAGCACAAAATTCTTCCTCTCTTTTCTGTTCAGGTAACCCTAACTAACCGGTCTTATTTCCTATTTGCACCTAGTTACCCATTTAAATATAGCTAATGATCTTATCACAGGGTTCTGCCATGTTTTTTTCTTGAAAATCATGCACGTGTAATGAGTGAAAACTGTGCTGTTTTAATAGCAGCAAAGATTTAGGTCCTGCTACGCGAGCATTGCTGCGGAATTTAATGCCGTGCTGGAACACGGCTTCGGAGCATTCACATCTACCTCATAGCTTCCTATGAGTTTTGGATGCCTGACATGCCTTCGCTCCTCGGAAAATCTCACTAGCAGCTGTCTGCCGTCTAAACCCTACATATTTGAAAAGCTGACTCCATCGAAGTCCCGCTCCTGTCATTTAAATGTGCTGCCACCGTTGCTATCATTGGCACTAGCGGAGCACTCAAGACGCAACCGGTATTTTTACCAGACTTACATAACTCTGCTCACACATACAGCGTAGGCAGGGCAAAGATAAATTGGGTACACAAGACAAGGCCACTCATGCATAGAATAAGCAGTTAGCACTCGAGCAGAACCATTACCATAGTATATAAAACTCAATTGTACTTTTTTCCTTATTAGCTTTCATCCTGTCATCTCAGAACAGTTTACAAACATTGGCTAGGATTACAGAACCTCAAATAAAAAACACAACCGTGAGTCACTCATCCAATTTGAAACAAACATGAGATAATACTTTTACCACACAACACAATTTAATTGCCGAAGTTGGTGTCACTGTTACTACCATTAATTATGCCAGTCATTAAGTAGCCGGACATATTTCTGTAGGTTAGATCCACCAGTACACGTTTACCACAGGAATCTTGATGTACCCCCACCTCAGAAACCCTTAATTCACTGTCAGGCTCCAGAAAGTTGTTCCAGGGGAAGCATACTCCCTACATGCTCCATTTTCCATCTCCATTACCTGGTCACTAGGTACCAGTGTTTCTAGCATATGAACAAACAGAAAAGTGTGAAAGTCTTCACTCAGGCATCCCTAAAATGCATCTCTCTCTGTGGGAACACAGCAAGGCAAAACAGGAACGCATTCAGGAGGAAGAGGAGAATGTCACACATCCTCTGTGTGACAGAAATGCTGGAGGAGCTTACGGATGCAGAATGCAACTGCTATGGAATTGCATTACTTTTGCACACTTGTCTAATTCACCTTTTCAAGGTGAATATTGCAGTCACGGTTACATCACCGTGGCATTCCCTCTCTCATTGTCGTTAATTTAAGCAGCAGTTACCAGAGGGTGCCGGATTATTATGTTTGGGTTTGGCTCTTATTTGGTTGCTATTTCAGTTTTGCTACGGCATTTTTTTTCCTTCAATAAACTTACAGAGGAAAAAACAAAAACTGTGAAGAAAAGCCGACTGGGGAAAAGTCCTTCAAGGCAGCTGCAGCCCTCTGCTGCCATCGTATGGGAAGTGCCTTAGGAGCAGCAAGAAAACCTCTCCCCAGGGGTTCTGCGACTACCCCCAAAGAACGAGTTATTTAGAGAGCTGTTGCAGAAGCAGCAGTGAAAAGAAATAATAGTTCTAAAATCCGTTTTGTAGTGAATATGACCTGTTCACTGCTCCAACTGACAATGGCAGCTCGCTGTATTTTTCCCCAGTCATCCAGCACCCAGGAGGATGCTGTGCCCCACTCTTACGGTGCAGCGTAACAGCTTTCAGTGGCCGCACGGCAATTTGTAACCGCCTGTTGCAGCACAGCTTCCACTAGCAGTGTTTGCAGCTGGTATTGTGCCGTATTTCTGTTTTATAGTGCTACAGCTTTGCTCCAAGACATGCATTATGGCACTGTGTCTCGGTGCTGTGACATCTCTCCTCTGCAGCGTTGTTAATTTGCATGCAGGCTTCATGTCCTGTGTAACAAGCTTGTCCCAGAGCCTGCCTCCTTTGCTTGGGGTCAGGTTTTTCCCCTGGAGATGGAGGACGGGGCTTGGTGGGCCTGGCCTCTTAGGGGAACAACTTTGCACGATATCGGGGCTATGCAGTAACACAAGTGACAGGGAGCTGGGGGTTGGCCTCATGGGTTTCTCTCATGGTTTCTCTCACGGGTAACTAGTGATAGGAGCAGAAGGAATAGCCTCAGGTTGTGCCAGGGGAGGTTCAGGTTGGAAATGAGGAGACATTTCTTCTCAGAAAGAGCGGTCAGGCGTTGGGACGGGTTGCCCAGGGAGGTGGAGGAGTCACCAGCCCTGGGCTGGTGGTTCAAGGCAAGGCTGGACGTGGCGCTTAGGGACATGGTTTGGTGGGTGACATTGGTGGTAGCGGGGTGGTTGGACCAGGTGATGCTGGGGGGCTTTTCCAACCTTCATGATTCTGTGATTCTACTATAGCAACATGCACACAACACCTACAGCCATGTGGGTGCCCTAACATTCGCCACGTGCCCATGCCACAACCACAGGCTTCACATCCCACAGCAGTTGATTATTCATGAGGGGGCGTGGCCACACGACTGCCTGATTGAATATTCAAAAGGGGGCAGGGACAAGAAGGCGGGAAAGGCAAGCCCCCTGCCTGATGCTTCGTGCTGAAAGGGGCAGCAGGGAAAAAGGCAGTAAAATAATTATTGCAAGCCAAATAGCGCAATAATTTGTGCTAATAATTCCCACACAGACAGGAAGGGAGGAATTATTATTAATACTTTTGAAATACAGCTGAAATGAAGTGACGCAGTAATTTGTTCCCTCCAAAACATCTGTTGCTGCTTTTACTGCAGCAGCCATCGCCCCGTTGATAACCACCGCCCTGAAACTGATCATCTTTGCGCTGGGTTTACAAACAGCTCGGCTCCTGACCAAGACACACAGCCATAGGTGTGCCCCTGCCTGCGTGTGCATCTTGCTGTGTGCACAACCCTGCCCAGCCCCACCTTTGAACTCAAGTAAAGGAGGTGGTGATGCTCGACTTAAATAAGTTATGTTTTAAGTAATAAATAAATAAAATTAATTTCAGTGTTTTCTCTTCCCTCCAGGACACGTACGGTGTTCATTGCAGGCGGCAGGGCCTGCTCACCCACCACTGCCTCCGTTCCTCTGCCCGCTCCCCTCAGGCAGCCTGGCGGGTGGCCTGGCCCGGGGGTGCGTGTGAGGAAGGAATTTCCATGAGGTAAAACAGAGCTCATAAAGTCCTGTCTGTGGGTAGGTACGGACTGCGTGGCCTTCTCTATTAACTGGACGTGGGCGTGGAGGTGCAGGTCCCTGTTTTCAGGCAGCTAACCCGCATTTTGGAGAGCTGCACGTGAGAGCAGACGCAGAGTGCAGAGGAGAATGAGGCCTAGCGGGGTGCAGGGGGCTTGTCATTTGGCCTAAGGATCCCTCACACAATTTGACACAAAAGCACAGGTAAAAGGCCAAATATAACCCGTTCCATCCACCACTGCCGCCTGAGCAGCACGTGCAGCCTGGGCTGTGCCAAAAGAATCAGACATTGGCATTTCCCCTCTGAGGAATTCCCACAGGGATGAGGCCGAACCAGCAATCCCTCACAACACAGAAATCCCTGTCACCATCAGCAGTGGGATCAGGGTTCCCTGAACTATGCTTTCTCATCACAGTTATTCACAGATTTAGATGTTTATGGGTCTAGTTTGAACTACCAACCCAATGTTAGAACCTTCAGCACAAATATAAATACGCTTCCTGTAAATTGTCGGTGTAGGCCATGGGGTAACAAGTATTTACAAATATAAATACGCTTCCTGTAAGTTGTCGGTGTAGGCCACAGGGTAACAAGTATTTATGTACTCCGTGGCTGTGCTGGGTGCCCTGAGGTTTGTCATTTCTCACTGGAACTTGTATGTTTTTGTGTGTATTGACAAGGAAAAAGGAAAAATTCCTGTTAATATTTGAAGAGGTTCGTTTATGCAATTTGTGATGAAGAAAGGAAACAGAAATGCTCCAAACCAATCTCCAAAGTAAACAACCTTTTGTAATAAATGTTTGCCAAATGCTAACACATACTTAGAAAAATACTGATCAGGACAAAAGTGCATCAATTAGCAGGAGTTTAGCGACTACTTAAGGATAAGAAACATTGTATAGAAGATTGAAAGTTGGTGCTTTCTGGCTTGTAAACAAATCAGTTTATAGCAACAAATAAGATGACCCTTCCTGGCTAGTGTTATGGGTTCAGCTAGTTAAATATTTAACATTTACCTTGCAATTTCCAGTCTCGATTAAGTAGTTCTCTAAACAAGTGGTATTCCAGCAGCAGATGGAGGTGCACAGTCCATTGCACTGTTCTGGCTGAACTCCCTAAGAAATAAAAAACACATTAAGTCAGAGAGGAAGCAAATGGGAGCTTTCAGTAAAGTCTCTAAGCTTTGGCCTATGAAACTTCCTGCTTGTACTCATTTTTATTTACATTAATTTTATCTAGCCCTGCTCTAAGTTACAATAATGGTAGTCAACCCAACTTCAGTCGAGTTGAATAGAAACAGACTGGAATTGGCCGATTACTTCTGAAAACTTCCCTTGTGTTGAAGTATTCCCTCCCCCCTCTCTCCCCCCATCAGACCCAAGGCAAGCTTTTCAGAAAACACTTAAAGATGCCATAAATTCTTGAAGTATAGTCCTCTTAAAGACAGTAAGGGAAGCAGAGGAAGAAAATAAAGTAACATAGGATTACAACTTTTATTTCTAAATCGAGAATCAGAAATAGGTAACATTTAGCGTATCATGAACAAAATTTAGTGGCACCCTGTTTCTAAACTGGGCTGGAGTTACTTTGCATATTTTACACAAAACCTGGAATTTAAGTTGTTTTGAATCCACAGTTGTGTGTATAAAACTTCCACTGACTTTCAGACCACACTTTCTTTGCTTTTAAAAGATAAACATTTTTTTTTCATATAACTGTGTGTTTATCTATGGGTGATTTCTGGAAAGTTCTTAAAGGATTCTTGAAGGTTACATCAATTTTCTGTCTCTTGCTTAAGTAGCATAAAAGCCAAATGAAACACACATTCTAGGAGCAGTCACATTTGCTCATGAGCATTGGGAAAGTTTAAACTATAAGCTTCCTTAACGAGCTAGAATAATAACATACCTAAACTAAAAATGCTTCTGCCAAAGCAGAACTTCCTAACATTTCAGAGTAAGGAATGCGCTCTATACAGTGCACAAGCACCAGTCAAACCAGTTTGTAACACGGGTAAGGAAATGCCCCGTATTCTTCCAGTTGTCGGTATAAACAGTGCTTCCATTGTGGATGTGGCGACTCTGCTCAGTGGCATATTAGAGAGGCCTGGCTTGCATGCTTTAGCAATAAATATGAAGGATGTTTGGAACTTGTTTTCTGTAATTTTTGTAAATTTTTAATCTTTGAAACAATGAGGTCTATTCTCCGAGTGTATTTCCCGCTGATGGTAACAGAGATGTTGCAGTGCAGCTTGGACAGATTCCAGTTGTGATCCTACCAGTGCTGCCAGCTCTTGTAATTATACTGCAGCACTCATTCCCTTTGGCATTTTCGCTGAAGCCTCAGATGCTGGAATCAAAAAATAGTGTGAAAATCTCAGTTATTTTTTTTTTTAAGATGTAGTGAGTCTCATTGTTGTTTGACAACATGAGTGCACCAACTCTAGAGACTCAGAAACCAGAAGGTAAATCATTAAAACACATTTCTTGTTCTTTTAAAACTCTACTTTTCAGACCTTCATTTTGGGAAAACTTGTGTCACTGAATTTTTTGAGATGGCGATGTTACATCATTTGTTTATCACACATGTAGTTGTTATATGAAATTAAGCCATGTTAGATGCTGCAGGAAAAAGTTTCTCTCTCTTTCTATTTTCTCTCCAGAATTAATTAATGAGACTAACGGAACAATGACATCCACTGAAAGGACCAGCTTCACCTTGATTCCTAACCAGAAATACAGACGCAGTAACCGTCACTCCAGACAGCACTGCGACATCATGGATACAGATCCCCAAACTCTGTCAACACTTGGATATTTTAAAACACTGCCATTAGAGATATTTCAAATGCTATTGAATTATCTCTCAGGTGAGAATATAATAAGTCCATTAGAAATCTTTCAAATGCTATTGAATTATCTCTCAGGTGAGAATCTAGTAAGAAGGGTATTACTTCCAATAGCTGAAAATTACCACAAAAGTTTTCCATTTAGAAAAATGCATTATTATTTAAAATGTTTTACCT
This sequence comes from Heteronetta atricapilla, assembly GCA_011075105.1. Lineage (NCBI taxonomy): Eukaryota > Metazoa > Chordata > Aves > Anseriformes > Anatidae > Heteronetta > Heteronetta atricapilla. Next base: position 4,874,813 of record CM021757.1, read on the forward strand.
TTGAGATAGTAGAGTCATTTTATGTGACTTATTCTCTGAATTTTTATGTATGAAGAACCACATGACAAAAAAATAATTTATAATTGCAGACTATCTGAAGTTCTTTTTGCCCATTACATGGAAAGTATTCCTTAGATCTATCCATTTATAATTCTTACTGTCTGCTGGCAAAGGAGATAAACAGCAATACTTTATTACTATTATTACTTCTTGACCTATTTTTTATGTAAGATGAAGTTATTGACTACTGATCAGCATTTTTCTTGCAGTAAGAATTTACATGCGTACTGAATTTTGCCTTTTCAGTGAAGGATATCAGCATGCTGTGCATGGTGTCAAAAACCATCAGCAACCGCCTTATTACTTACATCTCAACCCCATCAGGAAACCGAAGGCTGTTATTGCAAGACTTTCATAACATTGAGCTACTTGGCAAGAGAGAAGGATCCTATATATTAGAGCACTACAAATCTCTAGGTGATCCTTTAATGCAAATGGTAACAATTACAGGAGAACCAAACTTGGTTAAAAGGTTTCTTCTGTTATATGCATTGATTGGTAAAATGCTGAGGATATGGCCCAAAACATTTGTGCAACTCTCTGTAAGATTGAAGTTCCTCCCCATGTCAAATGGCCTACTCAAATACCATTAAATCGGAGCGGAGTGGTTTTGCTTGAAATTATTCCAAAACCTTTTAGTTTTGGAGAAAATAATGTATGTTCTGCCTCATCCATGTTTATTTTTTTCATAGTAAATGGAAAGCAGGGTTTGAGCAGAGGAACTGGATCAGTTCTCAGTAGTAGGTTTTTCCAAATTTAGTTTATTTGGACACCACAACTGGAAACTGCAGCAGAAAGCACGACTCCCAGGCCCCACACTAGCTAAGGAATTTGGCTGTTCAGACTGCCTTCATGTATCACTTTGGACTAGCTTGCATTCCTCAGTCTGGGAACTGTAGCTGCAGTACTTAAACGCAGTCTAGCTCTGAAATGACCAACAACCATTTCCATCAGAAAGCCTGATAGTCTGCTGGCGATGTATTGCAGATCACATTCCGCTTCTTAGAAAAGAAGCATGCTCATCATGAAAATGTTATCACAGTTGTCACTGATCAGCATTCCCCTTGGCAGCCGTGTATCAGAGTTCAAAGTCTGAAATGGGCATGAAGAACACATTCTCCTCTCGCTCCTTGCTTATGTGGAACTGCCTGCTCTTTGGCTGTCATGGTATAACTCCTTCTGGATGGAAAGATTCAATTGTTCTCTCTTTCAGACCTCTTTTGGCACAACATAATAGTAAACCCAGATCACAATAACATAGGGTTGGTGGTAATTAAGAACACTGTACATTTTCATATTAGAAATGGTTTGCTTTCTGTTTTTTACTAATTTTTAAAAGACTGATTCTAACTCATTCAACCCATCACTCAGAAAAGGAACATTCTTTCTTCTGCATCTAGAAAGCTGATTTTTTTTTCACCCACCCACAATAAGCATTAATCAATCAGAAACAAATTAAATTAAATCCTAATTTTACCCATATCAATTAACTGTTATCTAGTTGATTAAAAAACACTGAGTTTATTTGGCAGGGAAATAAAATGGTGCCGTAGTTAGATGCAGAATTAGAGGTAGAAGTATGGTTTGAACTTAAGACATTAAATAAAGGTATACACAAAGTAGAGGAATACTGTTGCAGTCATTTAGACTTTAAAGACATCTTATTATAAGCAATCCATGTAGGTTTTGGGGTATCTTAAAATAATTTTAGCATTTGTTTTGTTTTTAAATTTAAACCTGATACTTTGAAACTGTTTTTAAAAAAATCTGAATTGATTTGGGCATTGTAGTAACCACATATGAAATGACAACTTGTTATTTAAATATAGGTGTGAACCATCACTGTAGTAGGCCTAATAATAAAAAACCATGACATATTTAGACTATATAGATCATTGACAATATCTATCTCATCAGTGGAAGGCTCAAGAAAATGTTTTTCTTAAGAGATCAGTTACAAAATCAATATTTACTTTACAGCAGGAAAGACTGGATTCAATGGGAAAAAATCATTCCTGTTCAGAGAGCCAGCACAGAGTCTATGTAATACATAAATCTCACTTAAACTTAGCGGAGTCAGGCTGCACTCTAGTGCATGGTAAAATCTTCCATTACTTGTAATGGGGTCAAAATTTCAGTGATTGTTTAAAATGGACTTGAATTATAACTGATTGTGGCACTGACCTTCAGCACAGAGGGGATTTTGCTGTACAAAACCAGGGGCAGTACATTTTGCTCAACCCTTTTAACTCAGCGTATTTTTTTTTTTCCCAAACTGATGGCTGTATTCCTATTTGCAACTGCATTGTCTTAACAGTTTCAACTACTCTTCAAGCGGTTCTCTCCAAAGTCTAACCTGGTCAACAGAAAATTGACTTTACTGAGCTTTGGACCATGTCCTAGGCTGATAAATAAATTATGTGTGTCATGGAAGAATGTTAACACGCTTCTAAGGAAAGAGTCAATTTAGAACCATGGTAACTGTATAAAGTACTTTTTGACATTGGAGAAGTTATGTATTTGTGGAGAGACTGACAGTTCAGGAAGAAAAGTAGCAGCTTTTCTATGGATTTGTTTGATTAATTAACAAGCTCTCTCTATATATTATCCTGGTAAAAGTTTTTGAAGAGCAAGCTGTTAACCCATTTTGTAATAGTTTAGAAAAAAAAAAAAAGCTTCTTAACAAACAGCTGTTCCACACTATAATGAACTCCAGACTTTGACGTCCTAAACACATACCATTTCAGCCCTGCATAGGAAAATAATTTTACCTCTTAGCTATGTTTTACATTAACGGAGTTTAGAGTATTTGCTTTTTAGAGCATGTGGTTATCTTGAAAAAAATTTGGAAGCTCAGCTTTCTATGATGTAAAGGAAAAGCGGAGTTCCTGGGGGGAATTGTTAATAGAGGTGCAACAAGCAACATTTATTTCCAATATTTTTAACAGCTGTAATTCTAAAAGCAATATAGTTATTTTAATAGGGATTAGTTGTGACTAATAGGGACTCTAAGACAACATATCAAACAAGCTGTGCTGTAGGAAGCTTACATACTTCCTGACAGCATTCCTTTTGTTAAAGGTACCCCTGCTACAAAGCATAGCCACTCTTTTTGCCTCAGCATTTTTTTCTCACATGCACGTGATGTGAATGCTTAAGGTAATTCAGAAGCGTACGTGCCGTGTATGTGTACTCACAGTTGTGTGTGTGTGTTCATTTTGTTCACAGGATTGTTGCTTAAAAGATGCACACTTCTATTACCTACAAAAGATAGGCTAAAGTATATACACAAGATACTCTCAGAAGTAAGTTCACGTTCCTTTCACTAGTGCTTTGAACTGTCACTTGCATTTCTAGAAGGTAGTTTTTAGTGGAATTGTCTTTTACTATCCCTTTGCTGGAGTTTATTACCACAGTATAATGAATTCATTGATTTGAAATCAGTCTCTTCTTAATAATAATAATAATAAAAAAGCCTAAACCAGCATATTGAACATGAGGCTGTTCTTCTGGGATTTTTTTTTCTGAGAAGCAATGCTGATTTAAGCAGTTCCTACATCCCCTTCTGCCACCCCATAACAGATCTGTCCCTCTTCCTCCTTGTCTCAGCTGAGCTAAACAAGTTATTTGTGGTACTACGTGGTGTGTTACATCAGGGAACTGATGGAGGATGAAAATCTGGGTTGGGGAGGAGAGTTGGAAGTGATTCATTACATCAATCTTAGCCCAAAACCTGCTGTCCCCAAATGTCTCAGCTGGGCTAATAAATTACATCACTTCTTCCCCAAAATATTTTCTGCCTCATATTCCAAGATCAGATGTTAACTTCTCTTCAGTTTGTGGATAACTAGAACTATTGTGGTGGAAGAGCACAGCTCTCCATAGAAATTTAAATCTCCTGCAAATAGCGTTGCTCTTCTTAGATACCCTTTGGCCACCCAGTTGACCCTGGTATTGAAATTAAAGCTAAACTATCTCATGTTTACTGAACGTGTTGCCTTGTACAAAAAGAGAAGGGACTCCTTCTGAATGCCCATAATCAGTATTGATGTACACAAGGAGTACTGAGTATCTTTCGTCTCAGGACAGTTACAATAAGTTACTAATGTTCTGTGCTTACAGGTTTCCTGCTTTAAACTTACTGGCTGTCCAAGTCCTTTGCATTGTTTAGGATTACAGTGCTACGGGGTGTTTTTACAGGTATGGTATCTCTCTGGAGAGAAGGCAAGTATCACAAATGTAAAAGAAAATTAAAATAGTTTTATAAATTAATCTGTGGCTTTGCAATATATTTAGAAGTACAAGACTGTTTTAAGGTTTAGGGATGGGGGAAGGGGGATTTATTCACTCAGTTCTCTGAATTTCCTTTGTGGTTGTTAAAGTTGCTGATTTGACTCTGGAGAATTCCTTGGTCTGGATTTCACTACCAAGCAGTCTGGATTTTGATTAGTGATTTATTATCTAAGAAGACATTGGAGAAGAGGGGCATTTTATTACAAAGCTTTGAATTCACAAACCAAGAGGAGAGATCGCTTAGCTTAAAAGTAAAGGATAAGACAATTACTTGTGCCAGGACATTTGTCTTTGTAGCAAATACTATTGTGTACTTTTCCACATAAGGGTAAAAAGTAAGATATTTGGCCTGAATGTGGAACACTGTTAGAGGCTTTTGATTCTTAAGCACGACCTCTGGTACAACGTACAGCACCCCTGTAGCAGATAATGGTTTCCCTACACTCATCAGGGAGCTGCTGTGCTGGCAGCCACACTCCAGGTATGCCATCTTCCCTTTGTATTCTTCTGATAAATTGTAGGACAGATTTAATGTATCTAATATGAGAAATTGCATTGTGATCTAAATCTATGGCTCAATCCATCTATTTTCCCCCCTTTCTTTTGTAATCTTCAGATCCTAACAGCAGGCTGGGATGAACTGGAGTGTCACCGGGTTTTTAACTTCCTCTGCGAGCTGAGCAATTTACCCCGTAAAGTACAGACAGTTGTCAGCAGCAAACCAGGTAATCATCAAAGCAGACAAAGGTCCTACTAAATCAAACTGCACTGTCATGGAGAAGGCAGAAAATGGATCTTGATTACTGCAAACAAGATGCATCTGGATTTGAGAACGTTTTAGTTCAGCTGATTCATACATATGTTGTTAGCTCCAGCATTATGCAGGAAGTGGCCATTTTAAAGTAAATGCTTTGCTCTCACATAGATAAATACATTTTTTCCCACCAAAAGCAAAGCTCAGTGCTTTTGTGTTTGACACATATCCTATAGTGAAGAAAGTTTTCTTGAGATCTTGTGTTGTTGTTTTTTTTTTTAAAAAAAAAAATCTTATTATTCCATTATCAAACCAGTGCATAAGTTATATAGAGCAAGAACAGCAACGTGGACTTGAATGTCTCCTCCTGTACAACAATGCCAGTGAATCAATGGGAAAGCAAAAAAGACAGAAATGTGGTAAAAAGTTAGGTTTAATATTTCTGAAATACTACACTGATGTGGCACATGCCTCTCAATAAATTCTTAAGTTAGCTAGCACAGAACCAGGCATTTCTGTGGAGCACTTTATACATGGCCATTCACACACTTCCTCCTATTGCCGCTTACTGATGCCATCAAAGAGAAAAGATCAGAGTAACCGAAAAAAACACAGCTGAGAGCCCTTGAATGCATACAGGAGATGCTGCAGAAAGGTACCAGAGGATGCACTGACAGAATCTGTGGCCTGAATTACTGCAATGTATTCAAAAGTGCCAAACTCAGGAAGTAACAGCTGAGAATTTTATGAACCCCTCGGATGTTCTTGGGCAGCCTTAAGAAATCCCTTCTCTCTCTTCCTATAAAATGTTTATCTGTATTGTGCAAAGCTTAATGGAGCTACATCTACATTCTTTTTCCCCAGGAAGTGCCCGAAAGCTGGAGCTGCGGATAAGGTTATTCTGTCGTAGTGTCTTGTTGAACCACTGGATTCATCGAAGTGATTCTGCATTTTGGTTGACTCGTATTTTAAAGCCATGGCCAATGGTTAATCAAGCTCGCCTATTGTATATCATCTTTGGGCCAGTGTCCTCTCTTGATGGTGAGTAGTTTCAGGGATTAATTTTCAAAGTTTGTTCCTTGAGAATGAGATTTTCCTGTAGGATGCAGCATGTCTGAATACCGGACTTTATGCAAAAACCTGTAATTGTATTGCCTAGAAAAAAAATCCTGCTGCTTAATCAGATCTGACCAATATGTGTGCGCATATATATATGTAGGCATAAAATACATATCCTCTCTGTGCACACACATCTATATACACTCATATTCCAATAAATAAATAAATAAAGTTACAATTCAAGTGAAGAAATGGCACCTCTCTTCCTCTCTTCTCCCGCACTTAGGGTAAAGTTAGCTTGAATGCACCTCAAAGAAGCGTCTGCTTCTCTGAAGAAAAGCCTCTTTCTTGCTTAAGTGTTAAACCAGGGTTTCTTTAAATCATTCTGTGATTCATGCTGCAACTACTAGTGTCCCTATTAAATGACAGGTGGAAAAAAATCTCACTGTCACAAAGGCTGAGTTATGTTACCTGAATTCCCCTCCCCTGACTCTGCTTTAAAACCCAGTTTAGTGCCTTCCTTGCTTAAAAATATTACTTTGTCACTTAATAGCAGTTGTGATTAATATTGCTCAGGACATGTGGTTTGGCAGAAAATGATAGAAGGACCAACAGATGAGACCAGTCTGAAAGGTCTAGCAGATGCAATTAAACTGCTGTATGATACAGAAGCTAGAGAATGGACAGCAGACGATGTTATCAGTCTTGTGGATGAGCTGTCAGGTGTGTTTTTGCCTTTATCATTAATCCATAGGATTATATGCTCGTGTCCTCCAAATCTGGCAGTAATTGTGTTTCAGACACACGGGTGCCTTGGGAAACTGCAATATTCCTTACAGTAGCTGAGGTGTGACTGGAAAAGTCATTACACTTGGAAGTCAGGCAGTAGCTGGGGAAGAAAGAAACCCAGCACTGGTTATAAATCCAGGCTTTCCCCTTTGTGAAGTATTTTAAGAATCTATGAAGAACCTTAAAATTCAAATCTTGTGCGAGCATTATGAAGGAAACATTGCCCAGGCTGGGTAAGCCAAACAATATTTGTTCTAACCAAAATTCTACAGAACAATGTTAACGTTTACACTCCAAGTTTGTTTTGGGTGAGATCACATCATAAAAGCTATTGTGAAGAGCTCTAACTGTAGTGCTAGTAAGAATTGCCTGTGTAACTTCATCGCTCTGTATGTCAGAGAGTATCCCCTCACAAATTCTGGTTAGCTATCAAAGCCAACAGGTTATAAATTCTTGTCTTCCAGAATGGTTTTTAATGGCACTCCTTCCTTTTAAAAAAATAATAATTTTAAAAAAAATCACTAAAATTCTCTCTATTTTATTGCAAAGTTGTTCCCCGGGAGTGGCTCATGGAGAACAATGCTCGGCTTCTTATTCTGAGTGGAAACAACATCTGCTTCACTTTCATGGCCAGCAAAGCTGTGAATGGAAGAGCTTTTGAGTTAGCCAGGCTTGTGGTCTTCCTGGCTTTGGTGAGTACTACTGAGCAGGGCCTTTTGTCTCTCTACACCCTGAATTGCTTTCTTAGACTTGAAAAAACTGTGTCCCTATCTACTCCTACAACCATGACTAGTCCAGCAAGAGTCTTTGTTCTCTTTCACCCTCTGGGCCCTGTCCAACACATCTCTGCAAGGTAGCAAGCATGCTCCTGAGGAGAAGGACCACTAGCAAAAGGCTGAGAAGTTCCTCATTAATGTGCCAACAATAAAAACAACCTGCATGTCCCCGTAACAAGCCTTAATTTTCCAGGGCATGCCTGTAACAAATTCAGTCATTCATTAGAATCAATAGTTAATTCTGAGATTTAATCTTGCCTTTTAAATGGTCATACTCATCGCAAAGAGCGTGTGAGTGTGTTCTAATATTTCCCGTGTATGTCAGGTCTGTGAGAAGGATCTGTACTGCATGGACTGGGCAGTAAAAATGATGCAGAAGGTCTGCAAAGTTTTCAGCACTCCAGGGGAGAGAAACAACTTCCTGCAGAGCGTGGAGAACGCCTTTGCTCATATGATCATGGACATGCTACAGGCAGTACTGTCTGGTAAGCCTGCAGGACTTTAATCAGGAGCTAGCACTGACCGAGACGTCAAGCAACACTGCTGATGTGGCATAACAACCTGCCCTCCAGCCCTTCCCCTCCAGGCAGAACGATACTGCAGTGCTTGAAGTTTTTGACAACATAGAGCAGTCGATCAATTACTGTAATCAGGAAAGGTGTTTGTTTTATCTGGGCTTGTCACCTCAAGTAGCGTGCATCTTTTCAAGGGATGCTAAAAGCATCCCCTGGTGCAGTTTCAAGGCAGGCACTATTTGTAGAAGTGAACGTGCAAGCAGCCGGTGCGAACACTCGCCCACAAATGCTAAAACAGGTAGATACACTTGGGGCGGGGACGAGTTGCAGAGACTCAAACTAAGAGAATCCTACGGCCACAGATGGTGAAACCAACAGTCCTTTAAAAATACATCCCACCAGAGCACTGGGCCTGAGCCCTTTCGGGCTGCTCTAAACACAGGCTTTGAGCAGCTGCCAGCCAGCCTGTTCAGCTCAACGAGCTGCAGTTGCTCCCTGTCCACAGCTTGTCAGTCCTGATAAGAACTCGAGACTGATTACGCTGGCAATCTGTACAGCTCAGTTAGGAGAGATTTTTGTCTTAATGCACAATTGTTCTTGTCCATCTTTGGACAAACTGATGAAGGAATTTTGGAGAGAGTCTCCTGTGTTATTCCACAGCTGTCCCACCATCAGGTGCAGTAGCTGATGTCTCGTAAATCTAAGCAGAAGTTGCTGATTCAGCCTCTGTTTAAAACACTGAATGAGTAAGATTTAGCTTCAAAGAAGCCATTTAGTTTCACTGACCATTCTTGACTGTTTTTGTTTGTGTTCGTAGGGGATCGCGATGAAGAGGACATCAGCTTTTTGAATTTGTTTCACCTCATAAATGCACAAGCTAACTTCCATAAGGAAATCCTGTACCTGACCATGAGAAGCAACAGCAACGCTATTTGATGCTCTGAATTGTACAGACTCTCGCTCTGCTCCTGCTGGATGTCTTTTCCCTTCATTTATTTCTATTTTACTTTTTTACATTTGCGTAGCAGAGCTTGGTTATTTCTCTAATTTCTACCCCCGTAAGAGCTGGAGTGACAGCAGGAGAAGCTAGTGGCATACATGTCGTAACAGCTGAATGAGCTCATGGAACGTATTGGGGGACCTCTAAGTGTTCAAAGGAGAGTTTTGCACATCAGGCTCCTCTGAGGCTGTGTTCAGACGTGCTGAGGAAGCGGGCTGGGGGCCTTGGGTTTGGGAACATAAACTGCATTCTTTTCCCACTGTGTATGTTTGCATACGCAATAAAAGTAACATGGTTTTCATATTTGATGCACATACACATAATAAAGAATGTTATCTTAGGTCAGAACCAAAAGCATTTTGATCTTTTAATTTTGTTTTCTCTTGGGAATCCAAGGAGAAAAAAATAAAATAAAAATAAGACAGCCATAATTAGAGAAGCACAGCTACATTTTTTCCAGTTAGCCTGGGTCTCTCTCTCACTAACTCTTCCATTCTGTGACAGAAGTGCTCCATAGATTGTATGTTCAGTTTTGGCAGAAAGAGTTGATTTGTGCAAACAATTTAACTGTTTTGATTAAGTAGTTTGATTTTTCTTTCCCTTCAAACTCCAGGTGCCTTTTAACCAATAAAGCAGAAGAAACTTCAAATCCCTCTCCCAGCCTACTGTAGGAACTGAACTGTTAGAGTGTATTTGCCTTTTATAGGACTTAGCTAAGTTGAAGATAAGTTAAATAAATACACGTAGGCTAAGGTCACCATTTCAGTAAAGTATATGAATGTTTGCTACTTACAAAAACCTTTGATTTTCTGCTATATTGCCTTCAAAACAAAAATACGTAATATGTAATAAAAAACACTTTACTGTGCATTGTTTACAACATGGTTATTTTCTATATGTTATAAAAGACGCTTCTTCCTCACCTGAATGACTTTCCAGATGTTTTAGCGTTCCTTTAGGACTGGATGTTAGCTGCAGATACCTATGATGAGCTTTTGAAAGCCCGTCTTCAACTGCTGGAAGCAGCTGAAGTGACACCCATTTATCTCAGCTGCCCTCACTTGATTTCGTCAGTAATGAGCTGACAACAACCCTGCGATGATTTGCTGGGAAGTCTGCGTGTTAAAAATTCCTGCGACATTTTTTGAATATGCGATTACAGCCAGGATTTGGGTACGGGAAGTAAATCCGCTGAGGATCTTTGTGGTGTGCCGGTAGATGGCAGAGGTGAAACCTTTCCCTGGGAGCAGGCGTGCCTGCTAGCAGTTGCTCCTAACATCCCTTTTTTCTAGCTGCTTGGAGGTTATATGGGCGAGCATGCCGCAGTACCACAATTGTGCTGTAGCTACCTACAGTTTGTGAAGTGAGCAAAATGCAAGATTCTTTGTCTGAAAGCCTCTCAGTGAACTGAATGCCCCCAGACTGATCACTAATGATCTCGGAATACGAGGGAAAACAGACTTGCAGTGCATGGAGTGGCAGGGAAACGTAGCCAAGAAGCAGCTGAGGCGGAACGCTCCAGCCCAGCTCGTTACCATCCCTCCCCTTGCAAGCAGCACTCGCTACCAATAAATAACCTCAGCAGATGAAATTCAGAATAATAGAGCAGAGCCTTCAGCTACCGCATCTCCTCGGCCCATTGTGTTTCTCGCGTGTGATGCTGCTCTGCTGTGCGGTGACACAAAGGGCCGCAGGACGGGTGGAGGTTCCCTGCCAGCGCGTCTCTGCTCCCGGGACCGAGTACAGAAGTGATAAATTTCAGCCCATCACAAGGAGTGCCATTATGCGAGCACAGCGATACGGGAAAAGTAAGTTCTTTGATTCACTGGCAGCAGCCGACAAAGATGAAATGTCAGCTCTGCCGGCACTAGCTCGCTCTTGCAGCAGATCCTCCAGGAATGCGAGTTCTATGTAGCTGCCAAACGTGAATTATTGATGGCTTTATTAGTTATTATTAATCACTGCTCTTTTTCTTACACACACAATAGCTCAGCAAGTGTTTGGCGTTAGTTTCGGGTTTCTGCAGCGTTCATACATGCGCCAACATTTCCACCAGACGAGGACTTTCCTTCCCAAAGGATCAAAGCTCAGACCCACCGGAGCGGTGCTTCCCGAACCAGATTTGTCTGAACTGGAAGACGACCCCCGCAGCCACGCTCCGCAGTATCCCCACCTGGTCACCTCCTGCAATTAAAACACCGCTGGGCTAACGGCAGCCAGGTGGGGAGCCCCGGGCCGCACAGCTGGAGCGGTGACAGTGACACTGCAGAACCTGCTGCGTCTTCCTCCGCTGCCTACTTTTAACTGCAGTCGTGGGGAGCCAACAACACCCCGCTGGCACGAGAAGCAAAATTCGCCCCGTGCTGGTATTGCCCTGGTGAGAGCAGGACCGATCCCGCCTGCAGCCGGAGCTGCGGAGGGCTGGAGGGCCAGAGGACCATACCCACACCGCTTTGGCTGTCCCGTGTCTGCCGTGGCCGTCCGTCTGTCCACAGACACCTCTCTGGCCCTGCTCAGCCCTCACACCTCACAGAGCAGCTGCCGGTCCCCAGCGCAGAGCTGGCTGATGTGGGGCGATTGTTATGCATAGCTGGCTGCTTCGTAAGGCCCTCGGAGGCGAGCAGAGCGCTCAGAGGAAGAGAAAATTATTGTGCCTGGTTTCACACTCAGCTGAGTTTCCATTCCACGCATTCCTCCTTACTCACTCTCTCTTAATCACTGCAGATGTTGACATCAGATACAGACTCACGAAGCGGAGCTTATCGAGAACATGACTTATGTTTGAAGAAATTCCTCCCAGAATATTTCAGGCTTCTGGTTTTCGACTATATTTGGTGTGGAGCGAGCAGAAACTGCTCCAGCATTGCAGGGTGGCTGGGGCTGAGGCCATGGCGCTGAGAGCGCCCTGGGAGCCGCAGGCAAAGTCACCAACCTCGCGTTCCTCTGGGAGCTTTAACAGGAAACCAGCCGCGTATGCAGCTGGCAGTGCTGACCGCATCCAGCATTCCCAACGCCACAACCCCTCTCCTTTCTGTAGCTCATCCTCCCAAAGGTCTCCCCTACCAGCTCCAGCGCGCCCGTGGGTGCCTGCGCTGCCCCTGCACCCGCGCTGGGCCCTGGCCTCTCCCAGCCACTTGCTGGGTGATGGATGAGGCGCGAGCAGCTTTCCCCGTTGGAGGTGTTTCAGGTGTTTATTGCTTATGAGGAAAAACTGTTCTGGGAGAGGCCAGGCGTGTAAAAACCTCATCTTCTGGAGGCTGAGACACGCGGCCTGCAAAGCGTCTGCGCGTGGCTGACGGCGTGAGGGCAGGGCTCAGTGGGGGGCTTCGTAAACGGGCAAGAAAAAATCCTGTGGGTGCCCCAACGCCTTCCCAGACCTCTCAAAGCTGGGGAAGATGAAGCTCTGAAACGGTCTTTCTGTCCCACAGAAATTTTCCATCGGGTTAAAAACGTTTCTTTTGTGCGCTGAGAAGACCACTGGGGGGGGGCACCCAAGGGAGGCTGAGCCCTGGCACGGCTGCTTGGGCACCCTCCAGGCCAGGTCAGGGACCCCAACGCCTCCGCTGTGGCTGCCCTCACGCCACGGTTTTGCCACCTCCTCGTCGTCCCCGCGGGCTGCAGGGTGCCCAGCACCTCTCCGAGGAGCAGGGTTTGTCCCTGGGGACAGCGGGAGGCGCATTTCAGCACAGCCCAGACACCACAGGTGCGCTCGCCTCCTCCCGTGTCATTCCTCCTTTTTATTTCATCTCTTCAAACATTTTTCACACACACAAAAATAAATAACAAGTGCTCTCCGAAACAGAACCCAAATCCTGGACCTTGGAAGTTCTCATCCCAAGGGGCCAACCCATGTGGGGGGGGTCAGGACCCTTCGCCCCTCTCCCGGGAGCATCCCTCAGTGGGGCAGCGGGCGTGCGGCATCCCCCCGCCGCCCCACCTCCCCTCCTTCACCCCCTCAGCCCCTCCAGGCAGTGCCAACCCCGCGCCGCTCCCTCCTCCGGCGTGGGGAGCCACTCGCTGGCGGGGTCTGACGCTGTTCCAGAAGGATCCGAGCGAGCTGGGCCAGGCGGCAGCTGTGGGAGAGAAAGGAGATGCTGGGGGTGAGCTGCACCCCGAGATGGGAGGGGGCAGGCATGGGGACGGGGAGGGGGCGGCAGCACGAGCACGCACAGGCAGCGGCAGCCCCCCCCACCACAAACACCACGAGCACAGGGAGCCCCCCGGCTGCTTATGGGGGGGGCACCAAGACCCCCCCAGCTCCTCTACAGTGATGCAACCCGGATCTCTCCTTGCGTCTCCCCAGCGCTGTTCCGTTTCTACCCCTCGCGGGGACAAAAGCCGTGGGCTCGCGCTGCAGGAGGGGAGGGAGCGCGGCGTTTTCCTCGTGGAAGGGGCCGAGGAGCCCCCGCAGGGAGCAAGCAGCGGCCGCGCGATGGCCGGCGCGTTGCGGCCTGCCTTGGAAACCCAACGCCGGTGCCCTCCTGCCAGCACCCAGCAGGAAACGGCTGCGCTGGGGCCGTCAGCCCGGCTGCTGCAGCCAAGCAAGGGGGAGCAGGAGCCGACGGCAATAATAAATAAATTATAATCCTCCCCCCTCTCCCCCCCCCCAGCCACGTCCCTCCCCAGGCATCAAAGCCTGGCCGGACGAGTCGCAGACGTCTCACCTGCTCCGCGCGCGGCTCGCCGGGCTGATGCCGAGCCGCCTCTCCCCCGGCATCGCTCTAGAGCATGTAAATGATGTAGGAGAGGATCACCAGGCCGACGATGGCAAAAAACATCAGGATGAAAATATCCAGCATGGTGAGCGGGCAGCCAGCGGGGCGGGGGCTGCCGGGGCTGCCTGCCGGGCGCAGCAGCACGGGGATGCTCGGCACAGCCGCGGCTGTTGCTCGCCGTCCCCGGCCCCGCTCGGGATGGAGATGACGCCGAGCTGACTGAGCCGCTCGCCAGCAGCCAGGCGGATGATAAAGGGATGAACGCGCGCGGTCAGATGGGGCTGCAGCCCTGCACGGGTGGAGGAGCGCTCACGCAGCGCGCACCGGGCTCCCTGGAGGCACCAGCTGCCTGCAGCGGGATTGCTTGGCCCCTGCTTGTTTCTGCCCAAACTGCTGCTTCATTTCTGGGGGGTGCCAATGGGAACGTGACCGAAAGGGCCCAGACTTTGGGGGGGGGCAGAGCAACAATGAGCCTCCTTCTCACAAAGCTGGTATTGATCGCCTGGGACTGCTTTGAGCGCTCGCCTTTTGGAGCCCAGCAGCCCCGGGCCAGGAGGCTGTAGCATCCTTGTGGCATCCTTTGCTCTGTGTCTGAACACCTGCGTCGGCGCTGTTTTAAGCGATGTCGCTGTCAGCGAGCAGCAACAGCCCCAGAGCCTTATTTTTTTCAGCTAATGCTGTGGATGTGATGAGCATCATCCTTCACTCACCTTCAGGGTTTTTTCTCCCAGCTCTAAACCCTGGTGCTGTTCAAAACCCCTCCTGGGGAGGATGCAGGAGCCAAGCTGAGCTGTTGCCGGCTGCTCCCATGCACGGGGCCTGGCGGAGCTGGGGGGGGGACCCAGCACCCCTTCCCCAGCCAGCTCAGCCCTTCTGTTCCAGCGGGGGCTTTCCCCTCCGTGGGGAAGGGGCTGGGGCCAGCCTGCACACCGCATGCCTGCAGCTGCCCCAGGAGGGCAGGAGCCGGGTCGTGGTGCCAGCACCGTGCTGCCCACAGGGGAGCCGTTTGCCCCCAGGTCAGGACTCTGGGCTGAACCCAAGCAGATCCCAGAGCCACGATGTAAGGGGAGCACTCGGCCTCCGATAGCAAGACCCCAAAAACAGGCTGGCATCTCTGCCCCAGGAGGGTTTCTCCACACTCCCCTGCTTGCAGCTGTATTTTCCCAGGCAGCAGTAGCCAGGGAATGTCGCCTTTGTGGGTCCCCGTTGTGGCCCTGGGTGCTCTCCGGGTGGCATCCGACTGTCCCTGTGCTCAGGGAGCCCCCCCAGACACCAAGCACACGCCTGGCATCAACAAGCTGCACCTGCTGACAGCGGTGCTCCCACCCCAGCCAGGCAGGGACAAGGACCAAGGACCCTGGCACCCGCAGCCCACCCCTGCCCCAAACCCACCCCCTGTGTCCCAGGGCAGCAAGAGAACGGATGGAAAACAGACAGAAAAGCAACCGCAATTAAACTCCAGAACAGTCGGCAGGTAAAAATTATACTTTTATTTTTGAGTAAACCAGGAAGGAGAATCAATTGGTTTGTTCCATTTGACAGTTCGGTTAAAAAGGCCAAATAATGTTTTATTCATGGGTGCTCAACCCGAGGGGAAGGAGTACACAAGGACAAACCCTAATCAAGCAACGGATCCGGAAGAAAACACGTTCTAAGCTCAGCACCGAGATGCAACCGGGGAAGCAAAGATGGATGAGGTCTATTTTACACATGATGAGAAGCAATTTAGCTTTTATTTTTTTTTATCATTTTATTTATTTATTTATTTTAAATACAGGTTTAGGTGCTTTTCAGCTATGAAAAAAGGCAAAAAAGTGCATAAGTTGAGAGAAAAGGCAGAAAACAAGCAGTAAGAGGTTTGTTTCCCACGGCTGGGGAGAGGGGGGGCAGGGCAGGGGCAGGGAGACTTAGGACAATGGTTTCCAGGTAGCATTAAAAAAAGGTCTGTATACCAAAACGTAATCGCCTGTGTTATTTGGTCCATTAAAAAACGGTTTATTCACATTGATGCTCTCCCCCCCTTCCCAGACAAGAACGTGATTGAGAACAGGGTGAGCAGGGAGAGACGCGGGCTCCTCCGCCCCCCGCCGCCCCCTCTCCCCTACCCTCGGGCTCACTCGTTTTAGCACCGACCGGGATTCCCATCCCGTGAAGCCCCCCCCCGGCTGCCTCTGGGGTCCCCAAAGGGACGGATGACAGTGCCAAGAACCCCGGCCACACTTCTCCTCCCGTTGCAGCCGGCTGGGAAATGAGCCAGGAGCAAGATGCTCGCCTCCCCCCACTCACACCCTGCTGTGGGTCTCTGGCCCCGCTGTGCCCCAAACCCCATCTTCGGTCACCCCAACCCCACAGCCCGGTGTGCTTTGAGAAAGGGGACCGCAAGCAGGAGGCACGGGGTCCTCTCCCACTCTGTGAGGCTGTCCCCATGGACGTGGCCCCAGAAGGAGCCAAGGAATGTCTGAACTCGGCCATTTTGGTCCCTCGGGGCAGGAGCTCCTCGCTCCTTCCTCCCTGCGCACAGGCTTCCAGTTATACCCGTCCCTGCTCAGCCCCAGGACCTCCGCAGCCCAAAGGAGAAGGGGACGGGGATGTGCTTTGAAATTTTGGTCTGTGATGCGATCCCAAGTCAGTGGTGGCCCCAAAAGCCACCACCGCTGGGGACCTGTGAGAGGTGGGGGGGCGGCGTGGGGGGCTCGGGGTGCCAAACCCATCTCTGCCTCTGCCACTCAGGGCTGGGCCACCGGAGGGGACAGGCCCCAGGATGCTCCCCAGCATGGTGGCAGAGGGGGAAGATCTTTCACGCTTGGCCCAGAAGAGGCACAGAGATGGGGACTGATCCTGCTGCCTCCCCAGGCCATCTGCCCAGCAGGTGGAGGGCTCAGGAGGGTCCCAAAAGCCCCGCAGCAGCAAGAGAAAAGCAGGAAGGGTCCAGGTGACCCCAGGGAACGACCGCTGCTGACAGCGGAAGAGGCTGCCCCCGGCATGCAGGGCCCCAAAGCAGAAATCTGGAGCCACAGGGGGGATGCGAGGCCCAGGCAGCGCAGTGATGGCAGCCCCTGGAGCCCTGCGGTTCCCCGGCCGCCCCCAGCACCTGCAGCAGCTCAGCCCTGTAGGAAGAGGGGAGCTGGGACAAGGCAGCCTGGCCCCGAGGCAGGAGCAGCGCCCAGGGCTGAATCCGCTCTGAATCCCAAGAAAAACAGATCTTGTTTACGACTTTAACTGCAAACGTTCTTCTGGTTTGCAACGTCGTGAGGACTGAAGAGAGAGAAGGCTGGATGGAAGCACCAAACCGGAGCTGGGAGAAGCAACGGGGCGAGCCAGAGCAAGAGCAGCGCAGGGTGGAGGCTGCCAGCTCATCTCCCCCCCACGTCAGCCCTCGGGATGAGCGCCCCTCCCTGCCCTTCTCCCTGCCTGGCCCGTCCCGGTGCGAGCTGGGGGGATTTGGTCCCAGCAGAGGGTCTGCTCCTCCCACAGCACCGGCTCCCAGCGACTCGGCTGCTTCCCCCAGTAACTGCCCGAGCACCTGGGAGGGGGGCCCCGGCTGGCACGGGTGCCCCCAGCCCCTCCGGAAGGCTAGAGAGGGGGGAGACTGAGGGAGAAGGAAAGCGACGGCCGTTTGGTCTCCCGAGCCCCCAACATCCCCTTGCAGACAGTCCCTCAGTCCCGACAGAGCGAGAACAAAGCTAAATTGGCAAGAGAAACCAGAGGCGGCTGCAGAAACACAAAGAAACCGAGATGTCGGCCCGCGGCTCCGGCGGGCAGCGGCAGAGCACGCTGGAGAAGGGGTGCTGGGTGGGAGGGAGGGAGACGCACACACACACACTGGGGCTGGCGCGGGCGGGGGGCTCGGCGGGGGGGGACCGCGCGCCCCGTCCCCTCCCGCGGCTCAGATGGCCTCCACGTAGTTGGCGGGGAGCATGCCCGTGTCGCCCGTGCGCTCCACCGTGCCGTACATCCACCCGTCATCGATCTGCTGCACGTTGATGATGGTGTCGCCGTCCTGGAAGGAGACCTCGTCTTCGTCGGCTGCGTTGTAGTCGTAGACGGCACGGAAACGCTTCTGTGGGAGAGAGAGAGGGGTCAGTGGGCACGGGGCTGGCTCCAGGAGGGTCCCAGGGCACGGAGTCCCGCCGAGCCCCCACGGGAGCTGTGCCGGACCCAGGAGGTCCTCACTGGGCACCACCGAGGGATGCCGGTGCCAGCAAGAGCCACGGCAAGCAGGAGCCCGGCACCCAGCACGGCACCCACAGGCACCTTCCAAAGTGTTCCTCCCCAGCACAGCCTGCGGGTGTGTGGAACAGCTTCCCAGCAGCAACCCCTGCCCCTCTGGGGATGGAAAGTGGTGGTGGGGTGGGCACGGTGGAGCCCTGGGTTGTACTCACCCCCCCCTCCAGAAGGAGCGTTGCGCTGCGTGGAGGCTGGTGCCGCGGGCTCCTTGTAGCCGTAGGACTGAGACGACATCTGCTGCTGCTGCTGCTGGTAGACTGGGAAGGAAAAGGAGCTGTCAGCCAGAGCTGTGGCTGGGTGCTGGGCTTTGGGGGGCACGCAAAGCCCCCCATGAGGGCATGCAAGGCTCTAGCAGCCGACAGGGCTGCGGCGGAGCAGAGCTGCCAGCCCTTCCCGGAGCCCTGCGCCGTACCTGGGTTGCTGGGCTGGACGTGATGAGACGGCTGCTGCTGCTGCTCGGCGGGTCTCCGGTAATTGGTGCTTTCCTGGGAGTTCCTGCGCTCCACCTCGGCGCCCTCGCTGGGGCTGGGGCCCATCCTGCTCCTCTCAAACTCTTCGTGGTACTTTATCTGCAGGGGCAGAAGAGAAAGAAGAGGTCAGGAGGAAAGGGTTAACCCAAGGGCCTAGGCACACAATTAATGGCCACTTGTGTTAATGAATACCCTGAATACACTGCCAAGGGAAGGCACCTGGAGCCCATTTGCCTGTTGGTTAAACAGTTACTGGAGGGCACTACGGGCTCCTGGCGCAGGTGGGAGCAAAGCCTGGAGCCGTCGCTTCCTGGGGAAGGGGAACGCTGCTGCCTGCAGTCCCTGCCCGGGTGCCTTTGGGACAGCACCTTCCAGCATCAGAGGCACGGGCTCAGCCTTTGCACGGCCCCATTCCCAGGAGCTTTCCTGACATGCAGAGGGTGGTGCGGGGGCACCGTGCTGCAGAGACCTTCACGCCGCTGCCGTCTCGCCGTGCAGCCCCTCTGAGCCCAGCTGCTCGCTCACCCTTCGGACTAAAACCCTGCCACGGAGCCAGGCTTTGTGCAGGGAGCGGGGCTGTTCCCACGCCTGCGCTAAGTGGGTCACCGCCACCCCAGGCTGGCGGCCAGCGGCCCCTGGGGAAGCAGCTCAGAACAGCTCCGTGGCTGGGACGGGGAGAAGGGGGCCGAGCAGCCCCTCGGGGTTGCCCGCAGCAGCCGTAACCCCTCGTGCTGCTGGTACTGAGCACCCCAAACCCTCCCCAGCGTCCCTCGGAAAGGAGAAGGCCACAGCCCCACACCACAGAGGGTGGAAGGGCCGCGTGGCCCCGGCTCAGAGCCCACCGAGAAGCAGCCCCCAGGGGAGATCTGCCAGCCAGGTCCTTTTTCCCCAGCGGGACCCTTCCCAGGCCTGCGCTGTCGTGGGGTTTGAGCGCAGATAACACCCTGCAGCTCCCCAGGGAGCGAGCACAGCGCTTGCCAGAGAACTGCACGATGAGATCAAAAGGCGAGGGAATAAACAACCCCCTCCCGCCCCGCCGGGCATTTCTGTGTTTGTGCACGCGTGGAGCTCCTTCGAGCGCGCTCCCTCGTGGGACGCAGGCACAAAACCTTCCCCCCCCCCGCGCACTGCTGCAAGCCCAGACCCTGCACCCCTGGGGGCAGCCGGCAGCTCCCACCACAGCCTTGTCCCCAAGGTAGACACTTGCTAAGGAGGGACGAGCTCCCCGGGCTGCACCCCAGAGCTGCAGCAAAGGGAGAGCGCAAAGGGGGGCTGCAGGGAAGGAGGAGGTGGGCTGGGTGCCGGGATAGGAGGGGCTGCGGGGAGCTTGGTGCCTGCCCCGCTCCCAAGCTCAGTCCCACCGGGTCCTGCTCTGGGCACCGCAGACCCCAAAGGGGGCAGGGGGCTCCCAGCAGCCGTCTGAAGGGAAACCCAAACCCGAGAGGTTTCCCATGCTCAGCTGCATCTCTGGGGGCAGGCTTCGTGGGGAGCAAGGAGCCAGCCTCCTGCCCTGCCGGCTGCTAGGCCGGGTTTTGCAACAGCTCGAGGTGGTTTGATAAGGAGCAAACACAACTTTCACTATCAGCGAAAGGTTAATTAACCCTCTGCACGCTGCTGAAGGCGGCCGAGCTCCCTTGCCACAATGCCTGCAGTACAGAGCCGAGCTTGGGAAGGGGAGAGGCTCCCAGCCTGACGCAGCAGCTACATGAGCACATCCTCCTCTCCCCATGGCAGCAGGCATCCATCCATCCACCCACCCGGGCTCATTTTATCACCTGCCAAAGAACCAGCACCTGGACGTGGACGGAGGGTGTGGGATGCAGCACAACCTGCGGGGCCAGCTGCCGCCCACCTTGGACACGGGTCTCCTCCTTTTGGAAGGGAGCTGGGTCCCTCGCAGACCCGGGAGGGAGCTCAGCTTCCAGGAGGCCAAGCGAGGGCAGAGGTGCTGCCACGTGCAGCCCTCAGAAGCCCCCACGTGTCGGCACCAAGGCAGGACGGTGACAGGAGGGGGACCTGCTGCTGCTTGCAATCAACATTTGAGCAGCCGGGTGGGTGTGAAGGACTTGATGCCTCTTTGGATGTGGCTACAGCCTCACCCGCTGGCTCCACCAGCCTTTGCAGAATGGAGGAGCTGGGAAACGTGCAGAAGGGACACAAGGAGCAGGACGGGTGTGCGAATGGAGGCTGTCGGCCTTTAAGGATGAGGCAGGCTTTAAGGTCAATGCAGCCCCGTGTGCGTGCGAGCAGCTCCGTGCTCCCCCCCGTGCAGCCGGGTGCCCCCCAGCCTCCTCGGCAGCGCAGTGGGAGGAAGGGCACAGCGACGCCGCAGCACGGAGATCAGAGGCTACTCACGTTGCTGATCTGATCCTGAGTCTTTTTGATTCTCTGCAGCTCCGGGGTGTCAGCCACCACGCTGAAGCCTTTTCCCTTGTTCTTCTCAAACTCCTCCTTGTAGCGAATCTGGGCGGAATAGAGAAAAAAAAAAACAGATTTAGCCATGGGGGAAACCCAGCGTGCGCAGCAGCTGTGTTCGACAAGACAAGACCTCACCGTGACCCATGCTCTTCGTGACAAGCAGCAGCTTTCTAACTGGGCCTCTGGCTTGCTCTGGAGACCCCCTCACGTATTCAGTAATAGCAAAATGGGGCATTGCCAAGAGCTGAGGCACAAACAGCTTCCTATGCATCTACTGCTCTGGTTTCTCTTTCAGCAGGGGCTGGGGTAACTTGGATTTACACTGAGTTTCCCGTGGCCTAGCAGAGCACAAGTCGCACAGATCAACTTATCCATGGCAATCCGCCTGACTGAGAGTCCCAAGGATTTCGTGAGCTACGCCCATACGAGAGCAGCTCTGTGTCGGGGGTGTTCGGCGTCCTCTGGAAAGGAAAACACCCAGCAGGGCTACAGCCAAGGCAGGGTGTGGGGACGGAGGCCAGCAGAACACAAGCATCCTCGTTTCTGTCTGCCAGACATTGACGTCAGCATCTCTCCCATCACACCCAGGAGCCGAAAAGTCCCATTTTTACTTGCTCCCCCCTCTTTTTTTTTTTTTTCCCTGCAATTTGAATAGCTCTACATGGCTTTAAGACCCAGGCTTCCAGCTGTCCTGCGGGAGGGAGCCAACGCAGCGCCCAGCCCAGACCCGCAGCCTCGGCCCCGGCTGTCGCTGCGCCCTCGCCCCACTGCTCCGGAAGCAGAAGCACCTTCTGCGGATGCCAAAACCCAACCGCTGACTCGATTGCTCCGAAAGGGAAGGAAACGCCGAGCAGCTGCTTGGCCCGCTCCGACGAGTGGCTTTGCTGACTTTCAGCCCCGAGCAGCCAGGGGCTGAGCTCGCCCCGCAGGCAGCCACGGATGGTCGCCAAAATAGAAAGGTCACCTCCGCCTCTGGGGCAGGAGGAATGAACCTCTCGCTATGTGATGGGGGCAGAGCAGCCTGGCTGTGTGCATACAACAGGGGTTGTGATGGGGAAGCAGAGCAGCCGCCTCCCCGATGGAGAGGGCTGGGAGGGACCGGACCCGCTGCTCCCCGGGTAAGAGCTGGGAAGCACTCGTCCCAGTAGGGCCAGACACCGGCACGCGTGTGGCCGGCTTCCTGCAAGCCTTCCCGTCCCGCAGCGGGATGGCTGCCCGCCAGACAGACGGACGGACAGCCGGGAATTCGGGCTGGCCCCACAAAGGAGCGTGTAGGAGCAGAGCTGAGCCTGCAGATCGGCCCCACGGACACACGTGGCTCTGAGATAAGGGAGGCAGCGCCACGGCGGAGGCAGGATAACGCTGATTTCTCCCCAAAACGCTGCCAATGAGGCGCTGCTCCAAGCCTCGCCGGGTCGTGTCCTGCTGAGCCTGGGAGCACCTTGCAGGAGAGGCTGCCAAGCGTTTTGTGTCACCGTCTGCAGAAGCCGAGGGGCCACAAGGCGCCTCCTGCTGCCCTCCAGAGCCCCGCCAGCTCCAGAGGGGAGGTGCAGGGCTCAGACCCCACAGCTTCGACCCCCGTAGGGGACTCTGGAAGGAGGTAGAGGTGGCTTGGGGGCCACATAGAGGCACAGCAACGAGTCAGGTTAGATTTCCAGCTCAAAAGTGACATTAGAAGGCAAAGGTTTAATGAACCAGGCTGCAGTGCCTACCGGGGGAGGAGGTTAATGAAACCAAGATGCCAAAGCACATCGGAGAGGAACGCAGGAGACTGATTTCGAGGCAGAAGCCTCGACTTGAAGCAGTAAGAAGCGTAGAAAAACTTCACCGGCTGGGGTGAGGAACCCATCTCAACCATGATGAGGTGGGAAGCAGCAGCCTCACGGCGCTGAGCACCAGGCACAAGGAGCCAGACATTAAGGGAGCTGCTACAAAACCCGTGGGACCCCTGGAGGGGGGGGCAGGAGGGGTGAAGTCACCAGCCCCAGGGAGCGGGCAGGGGGCTGCGTTTGTCCTTCATCCGCACTGCTTTTCCTCCAGGCTCTTTTCTTTCGGATCTCCGCAGCCTGGCCGCGGGATGCTGTCCCTGCCAGCGTGCCGGAGATGCTGCTCAGAACAGCACCAAACCCCCAGCCCTCCGCTCAGCCCCCCCAGGAGGGGTCAGCGGGTACCAGCACCGGCTGCAAACGCACAAGCGAGGAGCTTTCAGAAAGCCAGGCAAGAGAAAGAAGCTTCAGGCGAGAAGCCGATCACGAGGCTAAGCGGTTCCTCTGACAGGTCCCATGCGTTTACCCTCCTAAATCTCACCCCCTGCATTCTCCCCGTTTCCCCCCTGCCCTGTAAGATTTGGGATATGGCAGCCTGGCCCTACAAACTGATGCGTGGGGGTGCCCGATGCTGGTCCCCGGGGCAGGTTAACTCAGGACGTGTGCTGGGAGCTGGCAGCACACCAGGCCCTGTGCCACAAGGTCCGAGCACAGCCCGAGCCCTGGGGACAGCACCGGGAGCAGGAGAGGAAGAGCAGGGGTCGGGGGCCCGGGGGGAGCCGCGGCCCTTCCTGGCTCTGCTGCAGCACGGCCAGGTCCTGCGGGGCCGCAGCCACGGCCGGAAAGGAGGGAGGAAGTGCTCAGAAACGGCGATTTTCTGCTGCTCCCTGCCCTTATATGGGCAGCGGCGCTGCCTGCGCCGGGCCGGGCGAGATCTGGGCACCCACCGCAGGGCAGGGGGCCGAGGGGCAGAGGAACCCCCTCCACAGCCTGGCTGCCTGCAAGAGGCACGGGTCCTCACCTCACCCGTCCACAAAGAGCACGGCCGCGTGCCTGGCATCCTGCTCGCCTCGATCCCTCAAGATCTCGAGCCCAGGCGACCCTGGGTGATGGAGGGAGATAAGTGTAGGGAGCCTGCCTGCTCCTGCTGCTGCCCACCCGCTGCTCACCGCCATCATCCTGGCTCAGAGCTGCCTTTCATCCAGATGCTGTATTTATTTAAGAGCTGAGTGACACAGACAGTGAGTGCCAGGGCCGTCAGACTTCCAGACCCATACCCTCTGCACATCGCAGCCCCTCGTGGGGGCTGGGACCCCCCTCGTGGGTCCCAGCTCAAGCAAATTAAACCAGTGCCCCTACCCACATCGCTGCCAGCAGCTCCCTGAGGTGACAGCCGTGCTGCTGCAGGAAGGAAACGCTGGGGACGGGACGGGACAGGAGAGCTACCTGCCTCCCACACCCCCAGAGCCTCCACCCTCGGGCAGGAAAGGCTGCCTCCGGAGATACCAATTTTAGGAGTTTGAGAGGAGCCACAGAATGGGAACCCTGCAATTTTCTTGCCACACGTGGGCTGCAAGAGGAGGCTGCAGGCGTAAAAGCTGTCACTTTGGGGACTTATTTAGCTGCACGAGGTATTATTACCCAGCGTCTGCCAGTGACCGGAACAGAAGACGCCCTCTCGGCACACAGAGGAGGGCATCGGGATGTGCACGAAGCTGCTCCAGCTCCACCAAGCTGTCCTGACACCACCCTGTGCGTGCAGTGGCTCCGGAGCACAGCCGACTCCTCCAGCCGTACCAGGGTGGGACAGGAGCGTTTTCGGTGGATCGACCTCCTCAGGGATACCTGCAAGCACAGCAGCTCTGCAGGAAGGGCGAAGCTGCTGGGGAGCAGGGAACGATGCTCCCGCGGTCAGAACCCCCTGTGGAGGACACGGCCCCACCAATTTTCCTTGCCCTAAAGCAGCTCCCAGCCACAGCACCTCTGCAGGGATGTGATGAGGGAAGCCTCACCCCAGGGTCTGCAGGCTGAGTTTGGCTGGTAAATGCTGGCGTGAAGGCGAGCTGTGGCTGTTCACATCACCCTGACCTCTCTCCACGAGGGATTTTACCACTCCCACCTGCGTGCAGAGCCCTGCCTGCCCCAGCAGCGTTAGCCAGGATGCACTTTTGAGGTGGCATTCGAACCTTTGAGGTGGCATTTGAACCGGCAACCTGCAGCACAAAAGCCTCCCAGCTAGGCTGTCATCACAGCACAGCCAGCAAGCTCTTCGCAAGCCTCTCCCCGCGTCAGCTAACAGCTCCAGTTTGCAGGGCTGAGCCCTGCTGCCTGCTCTGGAGGGGCTGGAGGTGACCTTTGCTGGTCCAGGAGGGTTTGCTCAGCTCCTGCAGGTACCACCAAGAGGCTGTCAATGAAACGGAGAGGCTGCATATTAGCTAGAGTGCTTCAAGAAACACCAACGTTTGCCTCTTGGAAAATAGGTGACTCCCTTTGTAGGAAGAACAAAGGCAGAGAGGAATTAAGATCTTATCTGAAGTGATTCAGGATCTATCCTCCCTGGAGGGAGGAGGCAGTTTCCACCTGATTTGGCTGCACCATCGCACACCGTCACCTCCATCTCTGTCCCTGTCACCTCAGTCCCCATCTCCATCCCCTCCTCCTGGGCTGCCCGTGCCCACAGCACCCTGGCAGCCTCCTCCCACTCACACGAGTTGTATTTTCAACACATCCTGGTGTGAGACCAGCACCAAAAAGGTGTGGTGCTGGTGTCCAAGGGGCTGCAAGACCCTGTCTGCATCCCAGCCCCTCTTCTGTTCACGTGCAGCCAGGCGCAGAAGGCTCCCGCACCCCTGCTCCTGCCCGTGTTTTTGCCAGGCAGGTCAAGGGGAGCAGGGACAGCAGCTGGCACCTCCTCGAGTGCTCTGGCACCTCCTGCAGCTGTGTTTCAGCCCCTTGGTCCTGCCCTGACACCAGCCCCGTGGCACTGTCCCCAAGGAGCCCGTGCAGAGGGCTGTCCCCGTCACAGCGCCCTTACCCAGCCCCAGCGGTGCCGAGAGCCGTGCTCAGAGCTCTGCTGCACCTCCCACAAGGAACAGCAGTTGCCAAGCATTTGGGAACTTTAAGACGGTATAAAATGTCTGTTCCAGCTCCCTCCTTTAAAAGGGGCCAGGCACACGATGCACTGGAAGCTGCCGTGCTGGTCGGCTGCCTTTTGGTGCTGCGCAGGAACGGGATGCAGCTCCATCAGGGCTCTCCCCCTGCTCAGGGCACCGTCTCCGTAACCTCCTCTGCTCCCGGGCAGCCGCTCCAGTCGGGCACAGATGTCTGGGTCTCTGCACGGCTCCCCAGACACTTGGTTAACAGGGAAATGGGGTGAGTAAGGCCCTGCAACAACCTCACAGAGAGAAACCTAGTTTTGCTTCCAGCACAGCACACACCACAAGGAGCAGAAAGTCCCAGCAAGCTACAGAAAAGCCCCGGCAGCGCGGAGCACGCTCCCTCCCTCCCTAGGGTGTCCTTTAATAAGCAAGAACTAATGAAGAGCCTGAGTTCATTGTAAAAACAGCACTGGATACTCCAGAGCATTTGGTACAGCGTTATCTTGATTGTTACCATGGAAAAGCAGCCGTGTCCCCTTAGCAGCTCTGTGAAGCACAAAGCAAGCCCCGGGCTGAGCCCTAGCTCCCTGCTCGAGCCAAGCTGCGTTTGTGCAAGCCAGGAGCTGTTGGGCAACCCGCTCCGAGGAGCAGACCTTGCCAAAGCAGAGGTTTCAAAACTCGGCGCTGGCTGTGTGGGCACCACCAGCTCTGTCTGCTAACAGGTGAGGTCCCGATTTCCCCCTCCTCCAGCAGGAAGCACGCCCGAGCAGTTTGCTTTCCAGCTCCTGGCACTCCCAGGCTAATGGGGAAGAAAGGAAGGTCGCTGTGTCCTTCAGAGCACAGCCGGGAGAGGAACGCGCTGATCCCAGATGTCTGCTCACCCTGAGCCCACCACCAGGACAAATCCTGTGCCATTCACCCTCTGTCCAGACCTTCTGTGGACTAACACTGTTGGAACACTGAGCTGAGCCAACACGCCTTGCTGACAGCTCTCCGGGCAGTCTTTTTGCCCCTTCCCATTGAAGGAAAAATAATTAAATAGATTCCCAGAGCAGTTGCCACATCCTGTGTTCTCCTCAGAGACGGTGACTCAAGCCAAAATTGCCCCTGGATGCGTTTTCTTCCACTGCAGCATACTCTGAGCACACATCTGCAGCTGTACAACGAAGCTCACGACCACAGCTCAGGACCACGTCGGGTGCTTCGGGCTCAGCCGTGCCCCAAGAACGCCAATTCTTGGTGCAGTGAAGTCTCACAAAGAGAGGCCATCTACCAAGGCCGCCTGTCCTGTGCTAATCTTGCCCTTTTGAGGGACAAAGCTTCTTTGCAGAAGTGTCACTCACAGCTCCCTCTCATATTCTCAGTGCCCTGGAGGAGGAAGGAAAGCAGACTGCTCCTGCACCCCCCCCAAAAGCCAAGCAGTTCCCCCTGCACCACCAGAAGTTATCAGGGCGAGCACCCAGCCCAGAGCCATGCGTCAGGGCTGGGGACTTTTGCTGACCAAGGGACACCTTGAGGGTACAGAACAGGACACGCCTGGACAACACCCTTCTCAAACAGGCTCCTCTCTTCCCTCTAGAGAAAGAGATCTTGGTCTGTGCCAGTCGTTATCCCTTCTATCTGTTTATTTCTGCTTGCCAGAGCTTTCCAGCCCTACAACACCTGGGTTTACCTGAAATACTCGCCCACAGAGTCTGTCCAGATGAGGCCGTTTGCCATTTCACCTGATTGTGTTGCTGGATGCCAGCAGGGGAAAAAAAAACACAACAGTGCAAGACGTGGACGTGACTGGGAGAGGCAAACCGTGGGCCGGACCCTTCCCACCACCAGGGACAAACAGAACAGCAAAAGCTCAGATGTGTGGAACACGAGAAGAGGAGCCCAGCCCCCAGCTCGTTGTGCAAGGGCACTGGGGAAGCACCAGCGCGCTCACCTGGCTCTGCAGCTCGCTCTGCTGCTTCAGACGCAGGTTCTCAGGAGTGTCTGCCACCATGGTGAAGGACTGCTTCGGGTAGTGTCTGAGGAGGGAAAGCAGATTGTTAACCTACGGTGCTCCTGCGGGCCACCTCCACCCCACCGACCCCATGAGAGCTCCGACACGGGGCCATGGCCATGGGACAGCAGCGATGGCCACCGGGTGTGCTCCCCTGCACCCCCAGAGCAGGCACGTTTCTTACATTAGCTGCAGCTAAAGTCCGACAGCAGTTTTATCAGGAAAAGGGGAATGGGAGAATTTCCTCCCCCTTAGACGGGGATGGCTTTCTAGGGCTGTACCCGTCTGGTTTCTGGACAGACCCTAGCACATCTTCATCGAGACCTTCAATTTGTCATTAAACAGTCCTCAGGGTAACATCAGGCCAAGTAAATGCTACTAATGCCCTGGTTTTACACGACTTTGCTCCTGCTTCAGTGTTTCTGTTGGGAAGGGTCAGAGGGAGGAGGGCGACTCCGCTTGCTGATTTTACCGAAGTCTCAGCCACGCAGACCTCACATCACGGCCCGCTGCCTGCAGAGCATCACGGCCCCAGCATAAACC
Organism: Heteronetta atricapilla; assembly: GCA_011075105.1. Taxonomy (NCBI): domain Eukaryota; kingdom Metazoa; phylum Chordata; class Aves; order Anseriformes; family Anatidae; genus Heteronetta; species Heteronetta atricapilla. The sequence goes on from CM021757.1 coordinate 4,903,289, forward strand.
ATGTCAGCACAGCCGCGCCTGTCCTGGGGGCACGGGCTGTGCTCCTTATCTACTCCAGTTCTGCGTGTTCAGTGAACGCTCAGGGCACGCCTGAAATGGGAGCGTGAGGCAGGAGACCTCCGCCGCGGCCTGGCTACGAGCCCAGCAGCTATTATTCTGAAGTGCCATGGAGCAGTTTCTGAAAAGCACACACAGCCCTTGCTGCGGACATAAATTAGCAGTTGGAAGAGCTCAAGCACTGGCAGAAAGTAAATATCTGATCCCAACGCTGGAAGTTGCTACGAGGCCCCTCCAAGCAGACTGGGAACCTCCACGTGGCCACCTCCAGACCCTCAGGAGATGTGGGAAAAGCAGGAGGCAAAACAGTGCTGCAAGAGGGGGGTGTTCGGCGGGTGAAATCCCTCGCTGGGCTTGGCCAGAGCCTCCGAGAGGCAGCAGGATGCTTCGGCACTTGTGTCCTGGAGCTGGTCCTGCCCTCGGGGTCAGGCACGCGCAGCACCACAGGACGCCCTCGCCCCACCATCCTGCCCCGGCTGCAGCCCACGAGCGGCACGGAGGAAGCTTTGCACCCGAGGAGCACTTCAGGATGCTCAGTGCTGGCCGCCCCCATGTCAAGCTCCGTGCATCAAGCCCCCCGGGAAGTGCCCACGGAGGAAACCCGATGCTGAACGGATGGAAACTGCTCTCACGGGATGGAAAGGAAACTGAAGACGTCCCACGGCAGCACTTAGGGTTTGTAACTCAAGTAGCAAAGAGCAAGAAGGGAAAAATGGCCTTCACAAAGGGCCAGAGGTTTCTCATTTGCACGATTTAAAGCAGGACTCCCAGCACGGTGGCACAAAAAGGGTTTTAGGAAGCTAGTTCCTAGCACAGTGCTGTGGCCAAGAGGCACAGGCTACACCAGCCCTGGTTCGTGTTTACCACAGAGCTGTGCTCACTGCCTCTCGGCATGTGCCGCACAGCACCGCTTCAGCCTGGTTTCACTTTCAAACACACGCAAGAACTGGGCTAGAACCTCCTGAAAAGGGCAACCGAGGCTCCTTGAGGTGACAGAGGCCTGTGGCTCCTCACAGCGGGGCATGGCGCCCAGCTCCCCTCAGGGGTTTGAAGGCTTCTAGCACGGTGCTGACCCCAGTGTTACGGCTGTAACCCAGCCAGGGCAGCCTCAAAGTCCCACACCTCCACCAGCACAGCCCAACTGGTGGCTGAACCAAGCTCTCAAGGGTTATGCAAGCTCCAGGCCAGCCACGGCTCCTGCCCCTTCCCAGGCCATGGGAGGCTTCGTGGGGCTCAGACCCTCCGGCTGCACTCCAGGAGCTTGTGTGCTGCAGAGTTAGCAATCATCTATTTACAGAAACAGCATTAGCACCTCCGTCTGAGGCTAACCAAAATGTGGCCAACTGAGGGTAAGTTAGCAGAAAGCCGGCTGCATGTGGAGGAATCTGTCCAAAAACTGCTGGCCTCCGAGCAGGGCAACAGCAGACACAGCCACAGACCTGCAAGAGCAGCACACACCTCATAAAGCAGCAATGCAGGAAGCTCGAGAATAAAAATAGCCTCCTCCTGAGCCTCGCTGAAAAAATAAAGAGAACCCTCCATGTACACACAGAAACCAAGCAGATGCAGATGTGGTTTGCAGAAAGGGGAAAAGACAACTCAGCAAGCAGCAGCTCGCTGCCTGCTCCCCTCTCCCCAGCCCTGCAGTGCCTGGGATAGCAGGGGACAGACCTGGGCAGCCTCCAAAAGCACACCACCACGGCAGCCCGGCTGTCCTGCCGGCCTCGGCGAGGTCCCAGCCAGCCCCCACCGAGCGCCGTGCAGCCAAACCCGTGCCAAGTGAGCCCAAAGCAACCCTCCACAGCCCCCCGCAAACGTCTGGCAACAGGAGAGACCGAAAAGCACGAGAATCAGTTTTAGACAACAGATCACCGACTGCTTCGAGGATATCCTTTAATCTCTGTTTAGATTAATCTGATTAGAGGGGATATAATACCGTGTGCTGGGGCTCCGTTCCCCACTACTGCTGGGAATTGCCAGGGGAAGGCTTCACACCGGGGTACGGTGTCAGGACACATACCTCTCCATGCTGCTTCCCGCAGCTTTGTGCGGAAATTTCGGCATTGAGACTCCAGTAACAATAAAATCTGATCCTCCACAAGGGCCTAGTGCTCACCAGGAGCGATGGACACCACAGAATTGGGTGTGTTTTTGCCATTTTCTTAAGTGCTCACGTGGAAACAGAGCTCTTGCCATTCTGGCCTCCGTTTCTGCTCTCCCAGCAGCTAAAGCAAGCAGCACGAACATTGAGGTGGGTGCTGCCCGGACCCACCCTAGCAGCAGTGCCACTGCTCGGAGCTGCACCCATGGGCGACATTTTAGAGGCAGCAAATCGGCCTCAGACGCGGCGGGACCAAATCCACGCCAGCTGCTGTCTGCTGCTAGGAGATGAGCAGCCTGGGGGGCTGAAAAGGAAGGGGGGGAGTGCTGTTGTACACAACATCAGGCTGTGGTTATCAAGCTCCTTCGCATAAAGGCTGCTGCAGTTGCACCAGTCACTGGGTGTAAAGCTTGCAATACCTCGAATAGACGGCACCGAGGGTAACGGGCCTTAGACCAGGGCACAGAGACACACCAGCAATCTGTTTTTGTAACCCAGTGGCGCTCCCCGTGCGTGCTGGGGGAGGCTGCGCTCACCTTGCTGCTGTGGGAAGGAGGAGAGGCAACGAGCAGCAAAAGTGCATGTCTGTGCAGTGCCGGGTGCCATCAGGCAGCTGCTGAGGGAGCCGGGGCTTGGTTACCAGCAGTGCCAACCCAGTAAGTGCACTGCCTGGGCTCACAGGGCTCCGGGGGACAGGGAGAGACTCGGCTCGTTTCACCCAACTTGCGTCCTGCAGCCCTCACTTGGGTTTCTTGGAAGTCACCGCCTGACTCACACCAAGGTCAAAGAGAACAAAGCCACTTTTTAAGCACGAATGAAGCTCAACCCTAACGCCCTCCCCCCCGACTGCTAATTCTCCATTTGGCAAACGAGGTCTTGAAGGCAGCAGGCCTTTGGATCAGCCCCGGATCTGCCGTGGGCCGTCAGTGCTGCCAGAGGGAGGCAGGGAGCCACACGGCTCCCACGAAGGGCAAACACGGTTCCAGTTGCGTGCACCAGCGAGCCCGAGCTGCATTTACGGCTCAGCCACGGCCCGCAAGCTCCGTGCTGTCTGCTGGTGCTGCAAGCCTAAATCATCCCATTCCCATGGCAACCGCATCCGATGCTCCAGGCATGCCAATATCGCTCTGAAGGCGAGTCCGAGCAGCAGCCTCCAGGGCAGGAGGAGGGAAGCCCCAGTCACTGCAAGGGCTGGCCACCCAGTGACACAAATCCAACCCCGTGGAGCCCAGAGAAACCAAAAAACCACAGTTGTAGTGCAAAAAAAGAGAATCAATCTTCTGCAAGACAGCCAACGGGGCTGCTTCTTGCACTTCCAGGAGCGCTGTGCCCACAGCAGTTTGTGCCCTGCTGCAGAGCCTGGGGAGGGAGAGGAAGAGATAGGCACAGCCCGCAGGGACTAAGCCAGAATTAAGTTTCCGCCTCTGTCAGGGAGATTTTGAGGAACCCTCCCGAGGCTCGGGGCTGCCTTCCTCTGCACCTTGAACCGCTACAGACCACTGTGGCAAGGCAGCGGCAACCTGTCCACACGAGACATGGGAAGAAACACACACGTCGAACCATTTCCTTAATGTTAGGCATGGGTTTTCTCCAGAGCGTGGCTCATGAGATCCGCCTGGTAAGGGAAAGGCATTTCGGTCCTTTGGGAATTTAAGGCCAGGAGCTGCTGATTCAGGAGCAGTGACAGCCCCCCCCGCCAAAGCCAGCACTTCCCACTGCTCAGCCAGCACAAACACAGCCGCCCATATCCCCGCAACACACCAGAGAGGGGAAAGCCATCTCATATGCATGAGAATCAGCCCCAGAAATAGTCAGCAGTAAATTAAATCTTAATGAGAAAGCACCGAGCAAGTTGCCTTGGGTTCGGGGAGAGCGCGGGAGGCAGCAGGCGTGTGGGAACCGGGCGCCTGCTCCCCTGGGATCTGCGGGACTGGCGCTGAGGGTGGGACAGGATCGGTCCTGACCTCCCCATGGGGGTGGTCTCACGCTGTCTTGCTTCTCCCCCTCCTCATCACCAGGCCCAAGGAAGGCGCAGAGCAGGGGGGTCCTTGCTGCCCTCCCCTAGCTGCCACCAACACGTCCTGGGGAGGGAAGCAGGAGGGTGCTCACCGCTCAGCCTGCCTCCGGGGGAGCACCAAAGGCACCCATGAGATCACTGCACAGCATCCGCGCAGCATCCTCGTGAACAGGGATCAGCGCTAGAGGCACAAGATGGCTTTTAAAAAACAGGAACCAGGGGGAATTTCAGCAGCCCCGACAGCACCGGGCTCGACGCCGCATGGAGGTTGCCGAGTCCTTGATGGAGGCGGCTTCCTGGCAGCCGCTGCAGGAGGGAGCAGGCTGCAGGAGCTCGGCCAGCTGCTGCCAGCAGCTCCACGCCAGCACCACGTTCACGTCCTCCTCTAACACGTGCACACTCGCCCCGACGCCCTTTGCTCCTCGGCTCTTCCCCAGAAGCTCATTTCAGAAGTTCACCCAGCAGGTAGAAAAGCACGCAAGGAGCAAAAGTCACTTGAATTGACAATGCAGCCAAGGTGACTGAGCCCTGCAGGGCCAGCAGAAAAAGCCCTCTGGGCTCCAGGGCCTTTGAACACAACAACCACGATGACAAACAGGGGACCCTGCTGCAAACAGTCCTTCTGACAAACTGTAAGGAACTAATTAGTCCCACGCATCCTTCAATAGGACATTTGGGCGAAGCAGGCTGCTCAGTAAGAGTTGTCCAGACAAAACCAGTAACCTTTCCAGAACAAATGGGGGCCAGGAAGAAACCACCATGGGAGCTAACGCAGAGGTGCCCCGGTTCTTTCCTCTGGCTGGCACAACCACAGCACTGAAGCGCTTTGCTCCCAGGTTGGCATAAGCACAGGGCTGCTCTCCCTGCCCAAGGCTGCAGGTGCATGGGAGGGATGAAGCACCCAAGCCCTCAGTGAGCACTCCCAGTGAGGCTGCTCCAGCTCTGCTAAGGCCTCCAGAGACGAGGCATTTGGTGTTGCATTGTTAAATCAGGTCAGTGGAGTCTTTGCGAGCCAGATCGAGCCCGTCTGGCTCCTGCATTAGGAGCTGCTTGGGTGCGTTAACTCCAAGGCACCTGGAAGCTCACCCCGCTGTTCGCAGTGGCTGTAGGATTACCGTGGGATAAGGGTCCGTCTGCTCAGCAGCCCTCCCCCAGCTGGCTTCGCCATCTCCCCCTGCCACTACAGGGCCCTCGTGCAGCCAGGGGAGACACAAAGCTCCCCTGGTTCTTCCCAAGAACCCCCACAAGGAGCTGCATGAGCAAAGGCAGGGCTGAGACAAGAAGCTCCCGGTGCAAGGACACCGGGCGGCAGGCGCAGACTTTCCCACGCACTGAGCAGCATCAGCCCTGTGCCAGCCCCAGCTTCCCGTGACCCCGAGGCAGACAACCCCGTCAGCAGTTTCGCCTTCCTGCACCCAGCGCAGCGATGGGTGTGCCGGCAACCTCAGCTCTGGACCAGTGCAAAACTTCGGGCTGCTGGCATCCCACCACGTCCCAGTGCCCAGGGGCGGCCGCCCCCAAGAGCTGCCCTCACCCAGAAGCTCTGCTCTGCTCCCTCCCTGCCAGCCAAAGCAAGAGGCAAGGCTCAAGCCTCGGGAGCTTCTCAGGAGCTGGGAAGCAGAGAAAAACTCCTCCAGTAAAGACACCGCTGGGACACGGCTGCAGGACCTCGTAAGCAGCGCTGTGGTCACGCACGCTGCTCGACCACGAGCCCCGCTGGTCTGAGAGCTTTGGGACACAGATGTGCCACCTTCAGCGGGACTCAGGCACGGGTCTGTCCCCAGCAGGGTGAGCAGGAGATGGCTGAGTGTCTACAAGAGCCTCCCTAGCTCCAAGAGTTGCTTGCGTGGCTTGTAGTCAAGCACAGGCACCAAGTGCCCTTGGCAGATCTGCCCGGCGAGCAGCGGTGCTGCCCTGGGTGAGGACGCGCAGCCCCTTCCCCACCCCCAGACCTGCCCCCCCTGGGGGTGACGGCCGCCTTCGTGCAGCTGTGCCGAGGTTTTGGGAAAGAAGAGTTAAACAAAGGAAGTAATAGACGCTGCCTTGCCAGAACGCTTTAAGTTCACATCCTGCCTTTCAAAGGCTTGCCGATTCCTGGGGACAAGCTTAAAAAAAAAAACAACAAACTTTTTCTTTTTTTAAGTAAAAGCAGCACCGTGCCACTTTGCAGAAGGCTTGCGAAGATCCCACCATAAAAGAGCAGGCAGCACGGAGAGATTTCAGTTCCTCCCAGCACTTTCAGGCAGAGGCTGCCAAAATGGCTGGTCCAGCTCTCCACGTGTGCAGCTGCCGCCTCTCCCCAGCATCTGCTTGCAGCCTGCCCGAGAGTCGGCTGCGTGAGCTCAGCACCACTCCACAGGAAACCGCTGCTGTGATTCCCACCGTCCAACCCCACGTACTGGTGCCAGGCGGGGGGAGGCAGAAGGAAACCCCCCCGGCCCCCAGCTCCCCTCGGCTGCCTGGGTGCTGAGCAGGGCACAGCAGCGCTCGGCTCGGCAGCTCCGCGCCTCTCCCCCTTCCCCAGGGGCTCTGCCAGCAGATAGCAGAGGGTGTTGCAGAGCAGAACGCTGCCGGGTGGAAAGCAGCCTGCTTCAGGAACCTGCTTTAATCCACAATGGAAAGATTTCAAGTGTAAGCAGCAGCACGAGGGGTGCCAAGCTGGGAAGCCAGCAGTCACTTCTGGAATCGGCCCCGCTCGCTGCGCTGCCCCCGTCCCGTCCCCGAGCCCCCAGAACAGAGCAGCGCCTGTCCAACCCCCCGCTACAGACAGGGCTCAGAGGAGCCACAGAGCTGTTTCTGGGAACAGGGCAGGAGTCACAACGGTGCTGTTTTTTTCCACAAGGTTTTTGGCCCCAGGCGTGGATAAATAAGTTCGGATAAATAAGTTCAGGAAAGTCAACAGCCATCCGCAGCCGCCCCCACCCCACGCAGCGAGGTCTGTGCCAGGCAGACCTTGGTGCAGCCTCAGCCAAACCCCCCCGAGGATCTGTGGGTGCTGTCCCCTGCCCGGGGCAGGGCAAGGGGCTCTGCCCAAGCCCCCCCCAGCCCCACATGGGGTGTGCTGCATTGCTGCTGTTCAGGGCATGGGGAAGGCACCTGGGTTTTGCTGTGCTGCTGTGCACGGGGAGATGGTGCCTGCTGCACGAGCAGGAGGACCCCGGCCCACAGATGCCCCGACTGCAGGGGATCATGTTCCTCGGAGAACAAGCTCACCTGCCATCTGCTTTGTCCTTAACAACACGGCGGTGTCCTTCTGACACAGCTCCTACCTTCCGCTGCAGCACATCTCCCTTCCTCCACACCCCAGGGACAGCTAGGGGATGAGGCAGGGAGCCCACGTTCACCAGGTGGTGAGAATGCCCCGGGCTATGGTGAGAAGCAATCTGGCAACGCCGGGTGAGCCGGGAGGCACCGCGAGGTCTGCCCCAGCTCCCACTTGCACAGAGGGTTTTGTGCAGGGGCACTGCTGGTTTGAGGTGAAGGCAGGCACCAGCCATGGAGGAGGCACCAGCAGAGGCCCTGGAGAGGGATTTGGGGTTTCCATGAACTGACCAGGAAGCCTGGAGCAATAGCACCAGTCCCTGCATCGATCCCCAAGTACATGGAGAGCACATGGAGTAAGCCCGGAGTAAGTATTTAGGAAATTTAGGAGTATTTAGTACTCCAGAAAGCAGACATCGCACTTCAGAGGGGACAGACACCGCACCCCAAAGGGGATTCACTAACACTTGCAGCTTCCCAACCATTACATGGCAGCACCACCCAGGGGAGCTTTCCCATATACCACCCCTGCACCCTACAGAAGAGGGGGCCGTGGGCCCTTCCCCAACGCCCCCAGCAGTGACAGCAGTACCCTGAGCTCCCCAGCCTCTCCTCAGAGCCACATGCTGGGGTCCCCCCACCCCGCAGCGCCCACCACGTGCTGGGGGCCAGCTCCCATTTAGGCCAGGACAAAGGGCAGTGTCTGCTCGGAGCCCCACGGCGCACAGAGCGTGCGCACCGAGACAGAAAGCCAGTTATTCTCATCCAGAAACTCGGCACAAATAAAGCATCAGATCAACACCTGGACCGCGTCCCAGCAACACAGTTGTTCCTCTTTCCCTTCCTGCCCCCACCAAACTCGGAGGATCACTTATTAGTGTAGTAGGCTGCTACCAGATGGAGTGGCGAGGAGTGCCAAGAACAGATCCCTGGCTCGCTGGGGAACTTGGAGCAGCTCTGCCCACCGCTCGCTAGCTTTTTCCAAGCGAGAAGCGAGCCCCAGAGGTATCAGGGAGCTCGCTCCGAATGGAAAGGCGAGGATCAAGTTACCAGGGAGAGATCTGCCGGGGAGGCTCCTCGGGTCGCCACCAGAAGTGGGAGGTTTGCGGCTCTCGCCCAAGCGATGCTCCTCGCCAGGTGAGCCGGGGGTTGATGGTGTGAGCCAGGGCTGGCAACGAGGCCTCACAGCCCCGATCCCCCCCGGACACACTCGGCACGAAGAGGACAGCCACCGCCGGGTGTGGTTTATTGCAGGGAAAGGCATCTCCTCGAAGAGACGCTGAAGTCACGCAAGCACAGCAGATGGAGGGAACGGGGACCCTGCCGGCACACCTACGTAAGATATTTCTGGCAGTCTCGCATCGCCTTTAGCCCCTTTGTGAGGAGGGGGGGGGGGGGAAAAAGCAGTTTTCCCCTTCCCCTGCCAACGAGGGGGCTGAGGGGAGCAGCACAGCGCCTGCCTGCAGGGCTCTGCCCCAGACAGGGAGCGGGGCTAGGCGGAGGCGAGCAAGGTCTGGCCAGCAGCACATCGCTGTGCGAGCCCCAGCAGAGGATGCCGGTGCTGTGCCAGGCTCCCAGGGAGCAGGGGAAGGCCGCTCGCTCCCTGCCCACCCAAAATTCACACCCAGAGCCACGGGGCAGGGACCCCCCCCCCTCCAGCCAGCCCTGCTTCAGCAGCGGGATGCCAGCACGGAGACACACGCGAAGCGATTGCTTTTACTCCAGCAGGAACTTGTGTGAACCCATAGCTCCAGGATGAAGCCCTGCCTTGTCTAGACGTCCTCTCGAGGGAGACGAGCAGAACAATCTCATGGCCGGACACAGCAGAGGAACTTCTGCCTCCACAGGAGAGGAGCCCGGTGCCCGCAGCTGCCTGGGATGCTCCCACCCCATCTCCCACACCCAGCGACATCTCTGGAGATGCCGAAGTCCCTAGACCAAATGCATTGCTTTGAACTCTCGGGCAGGATTCTCAAGGCACTAATTTGTGCTGGATGACGGGCGACTGCCAAGGCAAGGCATGGAGCTGCCGGCCCCCGGGGATTTCCAGGAGAGGACCAGAGCAGCGCTGCCGCAAGCACCACCTCCAGTTAGGACTCGGCAGCCAAGGGACTGGCCCAGCTCTGCCAGCTGCAGCACAGCTCTGTTACCCCTGTAGCAGAAATTAAATCCTGTATATGATGTGTACTCAGGAGCAGCTGGTCCCCTGGACACCCACGCAGTCTCACCTGTCCTTTGCAGCTCGGCTCTCCTCCACCCTCAGACGCTATCTGCATACAGCCCTACCCTGACCCGGAAAGAGGTGGAAGCAGAGGAACTCGCATAAAAAGATAAACCCAGCCTCAAATGCTGCTTCCAGCGAGCAGCCGGTCACCCCAGTACCCAGCTGAAGCCACAAGAGGAACGCTGAGGACCTGGTCCCATCTACAACCCAGTGGGCACGGGGAGCTGAGCACTCGGGGCAGCGACCAGCCACCTTCCTGAAAGGCAGCACACATTTACTGCTGGGGCAGCGTCACACGGGGAGGAAGCCCAGCCCTCTTCCTCCTGCTCTCTTGAAGAAAGAAACTTCGGAATTTGGCAGACGGCCACAGCTCAAACAGAGGAGACCCTGTGTGCTAGGGCATGTTCAGAAAAGCAGCCTCCTCCCTGCCAGCACAAACGTTGCTTTTCCCCCCACTGCTGCTCAGGGACAGATGTCGCCCCTCAGCCCCAGCCCCGTGGGAAGGATGAGACCCTCGGGGGCAGCTCCGGGCTCACGTTGCCCGGCCCTTTCTTCCTCCCCAGGATATTCAAGGGCACCACGGGTCCCAGCTGCAGGGGAACAAGCCCTGTGCCTGCAGCTCCCTGCGCCCCACGATGGGCACTGACCCCGTGCAGACCCCAGCCCAGGGGGGCGCAAGGGCCATGCCAGCAGCCCCCAGCCGCTCTCAGTTCCCTCCACAGCCAGGCACGGCCACGTCAAGCAGGAAGAACAGAACCCAAGCAGGTTTCTCTGTGCCATCTGAGTGCCCCGTGTTTGGGTGAGCCAGAGCTGCCTCCGGAGGGAGGTTGCTGAAGGGTTAAGGCAGCGAGCGGCATCAAAGGGAGCTCTGAGCAGAGGGGGGGTGAGAAGCTGAGATGGGTCGGGGTTGCGCAGACTCCTTGGAATCTCAGGAATTTCCCATTATTATCCCACTTCCCTTGCAGCAGCGTGGAGGGAGAGCACTGAAGGGACCCCAGGGCCGTGCCTGTGGCCGGGCTCAGAGCTGCCAGCACTGGCCTTGGGCCACAGGTGAGGACAACGAGGTTCAGGACAACCAAGGAGAGCTTGAGGGGCTCAGCTCCTGCAGAGACCTGCTGCTTGCTGCAAACCAAGGCCCCAAGCTCTGGGATCCCAGACTGGCTGCTCCACCACCACAGCAGATTTGGGGACCGCAGAGCCACGGAACAAGCTCTAGGGAGCCCCCGCAGCCCAGTCCCCTCAGGCTGCACGCTCCCCACACACCGTGCCATTACTCCAGGGATTTTCCTTTCACCTTTAAAGCAGGAGCTCTGAGCTAGTGCCAGGGGCCCCCACTACAAGATGACGAGGGTTATTTGCTGCTTTTCACACCACTCCAGGTCCCAGGACACAGCATTACCAGCAGACTCGGATGCTGCACCCTGTCCAGCAGCAGTTTGCCCACCACGGACAGGTCACAGCCATCAGTGCCAGCACGTGGTGCCAGCAGTAACCGAGCTGAAGAGGAAGTTTTTTTTGCCAGAGCCCCATTGACTGGTGAACTTATTGCTTCTCCTTTCCATTCTTAGGCATTAAGATGATTAATACCCATCTTAAAAGGATGTTGTCAGGATTACAATTTTTAAATTACTCTGTGAACGGAACCTGCTGTATGAGAGCTTAGTGTTACATGATCTAATTTTCCTTCTAAGGCCTGTTAATATATAAGAAGCTGCTACAAAAACCTTCCTGCAAAGCTGCTTTACACACATTAAGATGCACAGCAAGCACACTTTTACTTACCTACGGACTGAGTAGGGACTAGCTTCCACGACCCAGCCCTGGAACCCAGACAGCTATCGCTGCTGGACTTCAACAAGCGAGCAGGCTGGGTTACCATTTAAAGCTCCTGACTCCAGTGATCATCAACTGCAGAGGAACTGACTAAGGAGAACCTTCAAAACCCAACACAAAGGCAGCATTGATGTTTTTATGCCGAGCTTCCTGCCTAAACAAACCACGCACTGCACATCCCATTTAAGACCTCCTAGAGTAAAAAACCAGCCTCAGAACGGAGTCCTGGCTTGGAGTCACCCCTTAGTGCTCAGAAAGTCTGTTTGTCAGCACTCTCCCACTGTCACGCACCATCAAGGGGCTTCTCTTGAGAAGAAAAAACAATTGTGGGGACCAGCAAGCACCAAAGAGAAGCAGGGAAGCGAGCTGAGGAGCGCTGCAGCCAGACGCTTGCGCTGTACCTGCCCCACACGCTGCTCCGCAGGGCACGTGCCAGCAGGCAAGGGTGAAGACACTTGGCTGTCACCCCCCATCCCAGCAGGGCTCAGGCTGCAGTGACACCCCCGTGTCCCATTTCTCCCACCTCCAAGGCACCTGGATTCAGCTGGGGGCACACAAGCACCTTCTTGTTTCCTCCCCTTTTACAGGGATGCAGGTGAACAGATGAAGAGCAGCTCCATGTAAATGCCTGCCTGTATTTGAATTTTATCCACCCAGGCTGGAGCTCAGAGCAGAGGCCATCAGCTGGCATTTAAGCCTAGCAAAGGCAGTTTAATGGGGCTTTAACTGGCCTCAGTCACCCCATCAAACCGGCCTGAATCCCCCCTCCAGTCAGAAACGCTGCAGAGCAGTGGGGAAAGACCCCTCCTGCTGAGCGAGGTCAGGGCTCCCTGTGCCCCACATTTCAGGGTATGAGGACCAGTGTTTGAGGGGAAGGAGTGTCCAGCAACCCCCTCAGCACCCCCAGACCCGGAGGGTCCAGCAACCCCCTCAGCACCCCCAGACCCATCACCGGCACAGCCCCAAGAGGCAGCAGATACTCACGCGTTGCAATACGGCTTCTTCTCGTAGCCCTTGTAGTTTTTCATGTTTAGGGTCATCTTGCAGGTCTCGCAGTGGAAACATGCTTTATGCCAGAACTGGAAACAGATGAGAGAAGCATTAGCACGAGTGACTTGCTGTTCCGATGGGACGTGGCCCTGCTTTGCATAATTCAAACTCAGGGGTTCCTTCAGCTGAGAGACAGTGCTGACATCCCCAACCCCAGCAAAACCCAGGGACCGATGATTCTCTTACCAGGACACAGCAAATCCCCCTCTGCCAGTGTCTTATCTCAACAGGGCAGCAACATTTATGGCTTAGCATTATAGCAGCATGCTGCCTTATCTCCAGATCGGGAATTCACTGGGCTAGGCCAAATACAAGAAGGGAGACCGTCAGCAGAGTTAACAGCTGCGGTTCGCAGGCTTCAAAGTTACCGCTTTAGGTTTTTCTGCTGATGTTAGCCAAGAGATAGCCAGAAGAGCAGGTCAGGTGAGGCTGCACAGAGGTGCTGAGCCAAGGAAATGAAGATAGCAAAGGAGAGGTTCTCGTGAGAAGCAGACAAAACCAACACAGGTGTCCCAAAGGTCCTCGCCACCCTCCTGCAGGCTCAGTGGTGTACCCCAGCCCTCGCAGAGCCCTACAGCCCCACAAGATGCTGGGTGACCCCACATATACATCAGCAGCATTTTAAGTGTTTAGGGCTCCTCTGAATCAAGGGGTTTCTGGGCTGGAGGGAGCCCAGCGAGCCCCGCTCGGAGCCGCTACCGTGGGTGAGCTCAGTGTGACACCCAGGGCTCTGAGCCAGGCCACGCTCAGCGTGCGCCGAGCAGACACAGGAGAACAGCTGGCAGCAGCTGCTGCTACTTCCACCTTCAGCTTTTTCCACCCTTAAGCTTCTAAAAAGTCGCTCCCACCGCTGGCACCGCCAGCTGGGCGCTCTGCGAAGCCCTTGTGCCACCTACCCCAGGTACCACACCCCGAGCACAAACAGCGCCGTGCTCGCGGGCGATGACTCAGCCGAGCAGGACAATTTGCTGCCTCGTTTCAGTTGCTCAGAGCAACATATTTGTTCTTTTCCTCCAGAGCCTGCTGCTAGCAGCGGCCGAGCAAGAGGGGCCCTCGCTGCATCAGTCTGTGCCAGCGCCTTGTGCCTCACCGTGCTACTGCCCTAGCTCACACCCAGCCCACACGGGATTTTTTGTTTTCCCTCCTCTCCAGGCTCTCAGACTGGACAGACAGATCAACACCTGAGTCCCCAGAGTTTTTCAGGCCTCCTGAAAGTTACAGCCTTTCAGATGAGTTGTTGCCACACCAGAGGAGGTTCAGGGCCCTTTGAAGGCTGGGCAGGCAGCCGGGGTGCCTGGAGAGCTGCCCCTACCCCTAAGCCTTGCTGCCTCCGAATTATTATCTCGCCCCTAACAGCGTTACCCCTGGGTCCAGGGACCTCAGCCAGCCCCACACAGGAGGCTGAAGGGCAGACAAGGGACAGAGCTCACAGCCAGGGCACGTCCTGCACCCATTTCGCAGCCCTGCACCCATTTCGCAGCTCGTGCTGCAGCTGCAAAGCATCCTCCCAGTGGGCAAACCACGGCTGCATACCCAGGAACCAGCACCACCCGAGAGGCAGAGGATTAAAACGACATCAGGAGAGGCTAACGGGGCCAGGGACACTCATAACAAGGTTTTCATAACGAGGTTTAACACATTAAGAGCGAATTCCGGCTTCTGCTCATTTTAAAGTCACCCAGCATCAGCCTCACAAGGGCTTGGAGCTCAGCAGCCCCAGCTCCTCCCTGCACAGAAGTCACCCGTGGCACAACACCCCGGGGTGGGGAAGGACGGGCACTGCCTGGTGCCCACACGGGGCCTTTGCCTCTCGTGGGGTGTCGACATCGGAAAGGGAGAGGCAGAACTTTGCCCCACGCAACGCTTCGGGCCGGCAGCCTCCCTTCAGGCCTCTGGGCTGCGTTTCTAAAGCCCAGCACAGAAGCAACTTTTCTGCAATTGCCACAAGTCTCAGAGGAGAAGCTGGGAGCTGCCCTTCCTGATTTCACTACCAGGACGCTGGGGAGAAAACCAAACATCTGCCTGTCGCACGCCAGCAGAGAAAAGCTTCCGTGCGGCCTCGCACACCTCTCCTCCCAGGAGCCCTTCACGGCTGCTGCCCTCGGCCCAACTCCAGCCTTGTGCAAACAGCCCCAGAGCTGCCCTTTAGACTTTGCTCGGGGCAGAGCGAAGCAAGGGGGACATCCACGCTCATAAAACTGCTTACCCTGTGCTCTTACGGGAGGTGGCCGGGCTCCTCCAGCCCTGCCTCAGCAGCCAGGGGCCCCAGGAAGGATTAACGGGGAGCTCGCTGGGGGAGCTGCTTTGTCAGGGGGTGCTGCACGTCACGAGGTGACTTGGAGCAGAGACGCCCAGCGAGGCCCCAGAAGCACGGGATGAGCGCTGCAGCCGGCTGCTTGCTCCCAAAGGGCTAGAATACGCGGTGCGAGGCCGCACATTACTCATGCCTTCATGGCAGCGCACAATTGCCAGCTCAGAAGTAGCACAGAAGCCAGAGGCTGCCTGCACAGGAAGAAGCGACGCGCCAGCCCCCTTCCCTTCCAATTATCCCCAATTCAGAGCCCCCGGAGCGACGGGAGGCCAGCAGACAGCTCCGCACGGACAGGAGGCTCCCGGGGACACCAGGACGATAGCGGAGCACGAAGCCGTTCCCAGCTCAAGGGGGGCCGGGGGGGGGAACCTCATCCGTTAAAAATGCGAGCAGTAGGGTCTGCCGGAGCTCAGGAATGTCGCCGCTGAGATCTTTGCATTCTTGGAGTTACTTTTTTTTAGTCCCCGCACGGACGGTCCCGGGGCAGGAGGAGGGGAGCAGCTCCGCTCGCCAGGGGGGGAAAGCTCGGGGGCTGGGGGGGAGTCCCGGGGGGCTACGGAGCCCCGGCAGCAGCCGGAGGACAGCGAGGGATCGAGGCACGACCACCACCACCGCCTCCTCCTCTTCCAGGCCTGAGGCCAGCCCTGGGCTCCGGCAGCACCCCCGAGGCTGCCCCGGGGCTGCCAGCGCTTCGAGCTCCCCCCCGGAGACCCAGGGGCACCGCGCTCCGCCGGGCGGCTCCCAGCGCGAGAACCGGGAGGCAGCGGGCGGAACCGGAGACTTTAAAAAATAATAATAAAATAATTTAAAAAACACACAAAAAAAGCAACAACAACAAAACCCAGGGTAACGAGAACCAGACGCGGCTCCCGGGGGCAGCCCCCGCCGCCACTCCCCACCCGGCCGGGACCGGGGCTGCGCCCCCCGGCTCCCCCCCCCCCCAACTCAGGTCCCCCCTCCCCGGCCCCGCAGCACCGGGGGGGTACCGGGAGCCCCTGGGGGGTCCAGCACAGAGCGGGGCTGGGTGGGTACCCCCCTCACACACACCTTGTCGAGGCAGTTGACCTTCTCGGTGGGGTACACGATCTTCCCGCAGCGGGCGCAGTTGGGGTTCATGGCCGGGCTCCGCTGCCGCCCGCCGCCGCCGCCTCTGGGCCGCCGCCCGCGCCCCGCGCCGATAAATAGGGGGGGGGGGAAACGGGAGGGGGGCAGGGGAGGGGTTTCGGGGGGGGGG
The DNA here is from genome assembly GCA_011075105.1 of Heteronetta atricapilla. Lineage (NCBI taxonomy): Eukaryota > Metazoa > Chordata > Aves > Anseriformes > Anatidae > Heteronetta > Heteronetta atricapilla. Next base: position 4,919,377 of record CM021757.1, read on the forward strand.
GGGGGGGGGGGGGGCGCGCGCGCGCCCACCCACCCACGCGCGCCTCCCTTCCCTCCGCGCGCGCACGCACACGTGCCCTTTTAGGCGCGCCGCCCCCCCCCCGCCCACCCGTGAGCAAATCTGGGCGGGGGCGGGCACGCGCGGCACCCCCCCCGCGCACCCCGAGGGGGGCTCCCGCGTGCACGCGCGTGGGGCACGGCCGCCCACGTGTGCACGCGCGGCCCCCTTTGCACGGCCGCCCACGCGAGGCCCTTTTAGCCCCGCCCGCAACCTCCCTCCCCCGGGGACCCCAGCGGGCCCCCCCCCGCGGTCCCGCCCCACCCACGCGTGGGGGCGTCGGCACGCACTTAGAGCGCGCGGGGCGACCGCAGCGGCAGCCGGGGGTATAGCTCAGTGGTAGAGCATTTGACTGCAGATCAAGAGGTCCCTGGTTCAAATCCGGGTGCCCCCTTCGAGAAGAGCCTTATTCATTTTTCATTTTTGCCGCTCCCACGCGTGTTTTTCCCCCTCGCCGTTTCGAGACTCAGCAGGGACGCGCAGCCAGCCGGCCACAGCCACGCGGCCCCGGCTCCCGTGGGTGCGCTGCAGTTGGCGTCACGGTGCTCAGGGCCAGGCCGGCAGCGTTGGGTCGTGATCCTCCAACATGAGGGTGGCAGGCAGGACGCTGCCGCTGCTCCCGTGGCTGCTCCCACCCGGGGCAGCTGCGCCCCAGGACCCCCCGCGTTACCCCATCGTGGAGCCGGTCATGAAAGAAGGAGCCTCACGAAGCCTCCTTGCAGGAGCACTTTAATAACGCACACCCACACCGAACCGGGCGGCGCTCGGCTCTCTTCCCCCTTCTTCGTTTCAGGATGCGGCTTCAAATTGGTTTCCTTCATTTAGAAGCAGCTTATCTGCTCCTCTCGCAGGGCGCCCACTCCTTCCCTTTCTCGTACCTCAGCCAGCACTTCCCACCCCCACCAGCCAGCCTCCCACCCTTTTTGGGCCATCTCGCCTTAAAATAAGGCACGCTTTCCCGCGCACCCAGCTCTCTGGGACGTCCTCGTGGGTGGTTTTTGCTCTCTGGGCTCAGGAGACGCCTCTGGGTGACAAAGCCTGCTCGGCACCCGAGGGTTTTGGCAGGGCACGCTCCCCATACGCCACGATTCAGCCTCCTCACCCTGCACGCGGCGAAGCTGCTGCTCCCCCAGGGCAGCCGAGGACGTGGCTCCGCCGGGTGCCTTCCCACCTACGGCTTGCTGTATTTATTTTCCAGAGCTGCATCTTGTGTCTGGCACGCTCGGCCTGGCCCCACGCATCGGCTCGCCCTGCGATTTGGCCCTTGCTCCTCTCCTGGGTCTGGCGGTGGGTGAGAGCCGACGTCCTTTCGGGGCCCTGCTCACAGAAGATGTGCAGCAAAACAGAGCAGGGCAGGGCGTTTGCACGGGTACTCTGGACAACGCATTTGTACCTCTCTCCTCGGGACCAACCACGTGTTTGCCGCTGGCAGTTCAATTTACGGCTGTTAAACACCGCATTTTTTTCCCATTAATTGCTTTCCAGCCTGCACAGAGCATTTGGGGGCAGTCGGCACGCGGGGAGCAGCGTCGGTGCCTCGCTCCTGAACGTGAGCTTGGAACCCCCCGGGTAAATCAATTCCACGTCGCCCCCAGGCAGAAGTCTCCTTCGTGCTGTGGGGAACGATGCTGGCTTTTGTAATGCTGCCGGGGCTGGGAAACTCCCGCGGGGGCAAAATCCGGGGGGGGGGGCAGATCCTGGGGGCTCCCCCCGGCCCCCCCTGCCCCTTTCTGCCCCACCCACCACGGGTAAAGGGGCGCGGAGCGGGGTTGCTTCCACGCGGGGGTATAGCTCAGTGGCAGAGCATTTGACTGCAGATCAAGAGGTCCCCGGTTCAAATCCGGGTGCCCCCTCTTTTACGTTTCCCTCATTTACTTGCTGATTTTTGGCCCCTTTCCTTCTGACCGTTTTTCCTCTCCTGCCTATCGGGCACAAAAACCCCAAACCGCGGATTTTCACCCCAAATTTAACGGTCAGGGCCCGTTCGGAAGCCTTTCCCGGTGCCCACGGCGCACCCCAGGGCGGGGGGGGGGGGCGCCCGCAGCACGCGTGGGGAGCCCGGAGGGGGCCGCGCCCCCCCCCTCCCCTCCCCGGCCCCCCCGCTCCCCCCCACCCTTCCCGGTTCTCCCGGTACCGGCGCTGCGCCCCCGCTCGCCGCCTGCAGGGGGCGCCATGTGCCACCCCCTCCACGTGACATCCCCCCTCCACGTGACATCCTCTCCACGTGACCGCGGCGGGGCGGTGCTGCCCCATATCCCGGCGTGCCCCGCGCCACTCCCTCTTTTCCGGCGCCAAGATGTCGAAGCGAGGTGAGGCGGGCGCCGGGCCCGCGCCCCATCCGCCGCCATCCGGCTCCATCCGCCGCCCCCGGGGCTGGTGCCGGGCCGGGGGGAGCCCGGAGCGCCGCTGGGCCCGGGGATGCAGCCGGGAGCTCGGGGCCCGGAGGAGGCCGCGGCCGGTTCCTGAGCCCCGGCGGCCCCGCGCAGGCCGCGGCGGCCTCACGCCTGTTCTCTGCCCGCAGGACGCGGCGGTTCCTCCGGAGCCAAGTTCCGCATCTCCCTCGGCCTGCCCGTGGGCGCCGTCATCAACTGCGCGGACAACACGGGTGAGCCGGGCCCGCCGCTGGGGCGGGAGGCAGGGACGGGGACGGGAGGCACGGAGCGGCTGCGTGGGCTCGGGAGGGGCGGCTCTGTGCCCGGATCGCCGGGTCCGGCCGTGCTTTAGTGAAGTCGCTCTGGGAGGACCCGGCAGCGGCACTGCCCTGGGGCAGCCGGTGCTGTGAGCTTCACTCGGTGTTTCGATAGGGTCGCGCAGGGGAGGCGTGTCGCGGTGCAGCCCGGTTAATGCCGAGCCTTTCTCTCCGCAGGCGCCAAGAACCTGTACATCATCTCCGTGAAGGGCATCAAGGGGCGCCTGAACAGGCTGCCGGCAGCCGGCGTGGGTGACATGGTCATGGCGACCGTCAAGAAGGGCAAGCCAGAGCTGAGGAAGAAGGGTGAGTGCGGAGAGGGGTGACTCTGGCTGCGGAGCGCTTCTCAACGTGAGCTGCAGCACGGCTGCTCCTGCCGTGAGAGGTGTCCCTGTGAGCAGGGGGCTGCAGGCCTTCCCCTGAAGGGCACCGAGGGTCCTGCCTTGCTCTGCCGCAGGAGGCAGGCGCCTGCTGCCCGGAGCGCTCGCTCCACCCTTCTAAAAAGCACTTGTTGGGTCTGCGTCCAGTGGCTCAGTGAGTTGTCGTGGAAGGGCAGAGAAAAGCATCGCTTTTGGGTGAAGTGGCAGCTTGTGCTGTTCATTTCAATCAGTGGTGTGACAAGCTCCGGGAGCTGGCTGCTGCCCTGCAGGGGAAGGAAGGGGCTCTTGCTGAGCGTTGTCTGTAAGCTGACAGACTTAGAAATAAATGTGAAAAACTGTGACTTGAGTAGAGATCCAGTTGTCAGCTCTGAGTGTGCTGTTGTCTTCAAGATAGCTTCCCTTAGAAGCAAGGAAAACACCGCTTGCTATAGAACGTGAGACACGAAGGCAGCTGACGCTTCCTCCTTTTGTAACTGAGGTACGAATAAAGCCCTCACGTTCACACCCGTGCCTCTCGGTGAGCTTGAGGCTTCGTTCCTGCATAGCCAACGGGCTGACGGAGCACTCTGTTATTAAAGATGGGAAGTTCGTGTTCGATTTCCCAAACTCTGTAAGTGTGCAGGTGGTGCAGTTGATCAGAAATGATAGGAGTGGGAAAAATGCCACCTTTTTATAAGTGGTTTTAAGAAAATAAACTGCTTTGGGGGTAAACTTCTGGTTCACTCGGTGAGCATCAGCCCTGCGCTGCCAACGTGGTGCCGGGGCTGTTGGCTGCAATCCCAGCAGCCGCTGAAGAAACTTCCTAAGTTCTGTGATGAACTCTGTGAATAAATTCTGATGAATAAATTCTGTGATGAATAAGTTCTGTGAAGAGTTGAGAGGAAGGTGAGGCACCTCTCAGCCCTGCTGAAGGCAGAGCAGTGAAGTGGCACGGATACGAGATGGGTTGGGTTTGATGCTGCAGCAGAATTGCTCCTCTGGGCTGTCCGGTGCTGAGCAGGATGCTGAGCTGCTCGTTTCCCTTCGCAGTGCACCCAGCAGTGGTCATTCGGCAGCGGAAATCCTACAGGAGAAAAGACGGCGTGTTCCTGTACTTCGAGGACAACGCGGGAGTGATAGTAAACAACAAAGGGGAAATGAAAGGTACGGGCGGGAGCCTCCCCGCGCTGGCAGAAGCGGGGTGGGATGGCGGGGCAGTACCTGCTGGAGAGCTCGGCCAGCCCGGGCAGGACGTCCCGGCTTCTCCTCAGTCTCTGGAGCGCAGCGAGGCCGACCCGGTTGTGCGGGACGTCGCTGCGTGCTGCGGCTCTCTAACGCGCTGTCTTGTTTTTCTCTTGGCCAGGCTCTGCAATCACAGGCCCTGTGGCTAAGGAGTGTGCGGATCTGTGGCCCAGGATAGCCTCCAACGCAGGAAGCATTGCGTAGCCCTGCTCATCTTTGCAGAGATGAAATAAAAGTACTTGTACCAAACAGAGTGTCTTGCTTGCCATTGTTAAGCTTGAACTACGCTCCTCTGCTGGGCGTGATGGTGTTAAAGTGGAGTTATTTGGGGCCTGGGAAACCTTTTCCACAACTTTGCATGCAGGAGAGGGGGCCTGGTGGTTAAGATCCAGTGACGAGGCTCTTTGAGGCGAGCTCTTGCGTACTGGATCTGCTGCACCTGCAGGGTGCCTGCCCTGGAAGGACAGATCTGGGCAGCCCTGACTGGATTCATCCACTGTGGGTAACAACAGCTCCTTTGAAAAACTTCTATAAAAACCGTTTGTACAGGGGCTCTCAAGTGTAAGAAATTTTCTTCCAGAACGGGCAATTTGAACGACTTCAGTCTGATTCTGTGGGGGGAAGATTCCTGCTGGGGACAGATCAGGTTAAATGTGTCCCGCACGGCAGGCTGCAAAACGCTCAGACCTCGCTGAACGCAGCGCGAGGACACATGGAGCCCACCGCTGTCCCCTGCGGGTGGCTGCAGCTGGGGCCCCAAAACCTCAACCAGGGCTGAAACAGCCTGGGGGGTGCTGGCTGCTAACAGTCTGGGGGTGACCTGGAAGGGTTCCCGAGGGGTTGCGGGGTGTTGCCTACGTGCTGTGAGAGCTCCCGGAGCCGTGTGGGGTTGTTTGCGATGTTCTCTGCCTGAAGAAGGGCCGTGAACGCGTTTCTGGAGCTCAATGCTTCGCTTGAGAAAGTGACACAAAGGCCTCGGGATGTTTCCAAGCTGCCTGCAGTTTTGTGGTGTTCAGGCCAACATCTTGTGGCCTAAAAGTAGATTTTTTTAGGCTTTTCTGCTGGGTTCAGCACGAGCTGTGCGCCAGCAGCAGCTGGGGAGGGGAAACTGGGAAAGGGACTTGGGTAGACCAAGGGCGACTGTCTCTCCTCCAGGCTGTTCCACGCAGCGGGTGAGCAGCTGTAGCTTCTGAGCAGACCCAGACCCCTGGAAGGTGCAGCAGCTGCTGCGGGAATTGCTGCAACACCCCGTGGGAAGTGACCTCCTTCCATTCCCCGATGATACCGCAGCTGTTTGTGAGGCCATGGGGAGAGGCGCAGGCACCTGCTGAGGAGTAAGGAACAAGCATGAAAATAAAAGCGTTCTCTCTCGATCTGTCTTTTAGCAGCTCGTGGTACGGCAGACTTATGAAGACTTTATCCTAGGTAGGACGTGGCAAGGCTGGAAGATGGAGGAAAGCCGCGGGGTGGTGGCGTTTCCCTGTCCTGCAGCCTCTGTCCCCGGCGAGGCCGTGGGCAGTCCCGGAGCTGCTCCATGTGGGAGCCCCGCTGGCAGGGCAGCCCCTGAGCACGCAGAGCACGGCGGAGCGTTGTGAGGTGGGTGTTGGCAGGCGTTGTGTTTTCGTCCTCCGTCACGGGGTGCTGTAAGAGAAAGCAAGGTGGGAAGTGGTTGGCGCGTCCCCCGGGAGCTGTGAGCAGGCGTGGAGCGAGGCCGGAGGAGGCCAAGGAGAGGGAAGTCCCTCGGGAGCCCAGGGAGAGGGAAGTGGTGTGGGAGCCGTGCTGCAGGTGCTGTGAGCACAGGCAGTGGAATGCGGCAGAGCCGCCCCGTGAGCGGCCACAGGTAGGTCCCTGGGCAGGGGGTGCCCAGGTGGGGGTATAGCTCAGGGGTAGAGCATTTGACTGCAGATCAAGAGGTCCCCGGTTCAAATCCGGGTGCCCCCTCCCCTTTTCCTTGCCTTTTTGTCCCCAAAAAGTCCATTTGGGGCTTCTCAGTTGACTGCTTTCCCCTGAACTCTCTGCAGGGAACGGCCTCTGGCAGCCGGGCACCATGAAGTTTGCCGAGAGAAGAGCACCGGCACCACGGACGTTGTGAGTAGAGAGATGAGCGTGTCCTTGAGTGGTGCTTTTTGTGCTGGGAATGCCTTGCAGAGATGTGCTGGAATTGTTTGGAATGAGCAGAAAAATCCCATGCAGGAGCTGGCACAGGGGGTATAGCTCAGTGGCAGAGCATTTGACTGCAGA
>CM021757.1:4933585-4959803 GCA_011075105.1 Heteronetta atricapilla
CCCCCCCCCCCCCCCCCCCCCCCCCCCGGCCCCTGGGCGCCCACCCGGTGGGGATGGCCCTGGCTCCTGCCCGCCCTCGGGGGCTCCCTTCGGGCCCCCCCCAGCCCCCGCGGCCCCGCCGTGCCCCCGGCACCCTCCTGTCCCCCTGCATCCCCCTCCCCAGCGCCTCCTCTCCTTGCCCAGCCGGTGCCGTCCCCTCCCGCAGGGTGCTGCTGTCCCGGTGGGTCCCTCCGCACCCCCAGGGCACCCCCTCAGCACCCCAAGGGCACCCCCAGCCCCTCACCCCCTCGCTCCGGGCAGCCCCCGTGGCCCCACCGCGGGGAGGGGGCTCCGGTGCGTCCCCAGGGGTCCCCCGGTTGGCTCTAGGGGAGCGCAACCGCGCCTCGGCTCCATCCTAAAACGCTCGGGCTCCGCTTGTCCGGCCTCGCCTCCCGCTGACTTCAGGCTTCCAGCTGCCAGAACCGAGGCCGTGCACTCCTGGGGCTCGGCCTCGGTCAGGCCGGGAGCTGTTGGTACCGGGCTGGGAGGGAGCCGGGAGCGGCACCTGCCAAGGCTCCGCTGCGGGCCCACCTCCGCTGCCCGTCCCCAGGAGCATCCTCCCGTCCCCAGGAGCATCCTCCCGTCCCCAGGACCATCCTCCCGTCCTCTGGAAACCTCTCTCTGCGAGGGCAGGCACAAACCTCGCCCGGGGAAGGGCAGCTCGGAGGTTCAGGAGGTCAGGGAACCCACAGCCCTCATCCCTTCAGCGCACGCGCCCTCGGGTTCAGGCCCCCGTTTCCCTATTTATTAATGGAGGATTCCTAGAGAGAGGAAGGGGTCAGGGCTCGTTTTTCACAGAAACAACTGACGCTCTCAGAGAAACAGGATTTTATTTCTAGCTTGCGTGACAATGGAACAAAAGCTTCCAGAGCAGTTCAACGCGGCATTGTCCTCCCCAAAGGATGTCCCAAGCGCTTGCTGCTCCCAGCCTTGCCCGAGAAGCAGGGTAGTGGAATTAATCAGGCTTTGATCAGTGATGCCCTTAGGAGCCGTGAAGAAAGAGGCAAATCGGTGAGATTCTTCCCGGTTTCGGCTGTGGGCTCCTAGGGACGGTTGGTGCTTGGCGGCAGCGAGCCTCCTCTTTTGTAGCTGCCCGGTACTGGGAGTTCTGGCATCTTTTTTAGGCTCTGGATCAGGGCACGGTAACTTCTGGAGCACTTGGCCGTGAGATACTTGGGCACGGGGCAGAAGGCAAGCTGATAGCTGCGTGCGAACGCTGGCGTAACCAGATCCATCAGGTGATTGTTGTCAAGAAACTGCTGCCAGAAACGAGGACCGAACCCCGAGGGGCTGCGGAAGGGTTCGGAAAACAGCCGTGACCTCCTCCCCCTTGGACAGGCACCCAGCATCTCCCCCCAGATCCTTCCCCGCTGCATTGGGGTGAGCCTTGGGGTGCCTGGCAGGGCTGGGCGCTGGCGTGGCCGTGCCGTGGAGCCGGCCGCGTGCCGGAGCGTTTGTGTTTGCTCAGCACGCGAGCAGCTGCAGCTCCCGAGTGCAGGGCAGGGACGTCCCGCTCACGCAGGGAGCAGAATTGCTGCTGTTCTTCCAGCAGCTGGGCCTGGGCAGCCCGTGAGCATTTTCCGGAGCACCTTTGAACATCGTTAGAGGTCTGATGGGGACTCGGCCGACGTTTGGCTTCTGTACCCCAGTTTTTCAAGGCGGGGAGGACCCCGGGGCGGTGGGGTCTGCCTCGGGGTCCCTGCGGCAGGCGAGGCAGAAAGCACCGCTGTCGGCACGGCCAGGAAGGTGCTGTCAGAAGTGCTTGCAGTTGGAATGAACTTTTTTTTTTTTTTTTTTGTGGACGAATCAAACAAACAACCAAGGCTTTTATGCAATCCACCGTCTCTGCTGAGTGAGGAAATTCTCTTGGGCCCGCTAACGGAGTCTGGCAGCGGTTCGGCCCTGCCTCGTGTTTGAACAGGCTGAGCAGCAGCTGGAGCGAGTACAGCGACGGGTCCGGAGAGCACCAGGAGCGGCGATGGGTCTGGAGGGCACCAGGAGCGGCGATGTTAGCGCCCGGAGAACAGGAGCTGGCTCTGGAACGCCGGCCCCAAGCAGTTCTGTTCAAATCCTGAGCTGGGTCTTGGCCGTCCCGGTGGTCCCCAGCCAACGCTTAGAGCAATTGGAGCCGGGGTGGGGCCGAGGCTGGCGTAAACGGGGCCAAACGTGGGTGGTGTCAGCCCGGCAGCCAGATCTCGAACCAGAAAACCACGGAGAAAACCAGGGGAGAGGACTCTGCGCGGACCCTTGCAGATAAGAGGAGGGAGCGGAGTCCCGGAGGTTCGCCCGTGACTTCTGAATCTTCTGTAAGCTGCGAGCCAGCGGCGTAAAATCCAGCAAACGTGGAGATGGCTCCTCGGAAGCTCTGCTCGTGCCTGCTGTTGTCATGGCACTGGGAGAGGCGACGCAGCTCCTCGGTGCCCCGGCTGGATGCGTGCATGTGGGAGCGCGCCGGCAGCGAGGGGAAAGCGGCGGTGGCCGGAGGGGAGAAGCCATCTCGCACCGAACGACCGGCCAGATGAACACGGCAGCACCCCGGGATGCTCCGGGAACCATAGAAACGGGCGTGAGGTGCTGATTGTGCAAGGCGCTGCCAGCCTGGGGACTGCCGGGGGGGGACGGACTCATCTTTCTGCTCCTGGAACGAGCAGGCGAGTTCCTGCAGGGCGCGACGATGCGTCTCCCGGCGGCAGGTCATCGACTGGAAGCCATCCCTGGAGCTGTGGGGATGCTGGCAGGCGTAAAATAATCCCGTGTCTGTTGAAAGGGGCAGATCTCTCCTGCTGGATCTCGCCCGATGCAGCCCCCTGCGCTCCAGAGGCTCCTGGCCGAGGCAGCGGCCGAGCTCCTCGGCCCCGGCACAAAGCACGGCTAGTTAGTATTCGAGTGCAATAGCAACACTGGGATTTGCAGCACGCTTCTCCCTCCTCTGCAGCGTTGTTTCTGGTGCTGCCGTGCTCGTTCCAGCCGGAGCGGCATCTGCCGTGTCTCAAGCAGTGAAGCCCTAAGAATTGGGACGGGCATGGGGCAGGCGGCGGGCGCTCGCCCTCTGCAGCACTCGCTGTAATTGACCTCTGGAGATCACAGCAGATGGCGGGGGGTGATGGTGGCTGGCGTTAACGATCGGGGCTGCTTGTGGGGAGCCTTCGCATCCCGGGACCTTCTGGTAAAACGGGGACTCGGGGAGCTCCTTCCCTTGGGGGAAACGGCGCAGACAGCAGGTGTTCCCGGGCAGCTCGGCGAGGAACGCGGGCTGCAGGCTGTGGGTACGTGGCTGACCCTTTGTGCTCCTCGGCCCCGTTTGTCCCCCCCGGGGGCACGGGGCTGCCTGCCCTGCTCAGCCCCATCGGGACACGGGGCTGCTTGCCAGCAGGGCTCCGAGCACTCTGCTCCCAAAGAGGAGGCTCCGCGGTCGCCAGGGGATGCTCCTCTCTCTTAAGGCACGCCGGCGTCCCCGGGGCGCTGATGGAAATTATGGGCTGCAGGAATCGTTCTTCCCCAGCGTTGCATGGGGGTTCATTAGCCTGGATGCTGATTAATCATGCTCTAATTCATGGAAAACTGTGTTTGGTTTTTTTTTCCCCTCTAGCCGTTGCCTGGTTGTTCTGTGCTGAGCAGCTGCAAAGTTTTGCTGCAGATGTGGGTTTTTCTCCGTGCTGGTTGAAGTGATTTTTGCTGCCCGTCTCTCACCCCGGCGTCCTCGGGGTTTAACGGCTGTCCGGGAGGTACCGGGGGCTGCCGGGCTGAAAGGCATCGAGGGGAACAAAGTATTTGTGCTTTCCTGCACAAATTCCTGCTGTAAAGAATCCTGGAGAGTGGCCTCTCACACTCCGTCATCTGGATCGCGTCAGTAAACAAATTGCGTTTTCCCATCAATTTACTAATGGTAATTGCCGCTTCGAGGCTCCAGTCAGGTTTGGAAACAAAATTGTGCCTGGCCCTGTTCTGACAGCTGGCCCTGAACCACACGGAGTGTCGGTGAGGGCTTTACTGGGAAAGGAATTGGCTTTGGTGGCAGAGACAAACCATCAGCCGCGGCTAAACCCAGGATCCTGCTGACTGCTGGACCCCTGGGACCCCTGGGACCCCTTTGCTGCCGGGCAAAGGGACAAGGAGGGAGAATTGAGGCTCGGGGGAGAAGGGGGGGGGTTCCTCTTCCCTCCCTCGCCGTGGATCCTGCTCTGGTGGCACCCGGTCGCCTTTCCCTGCAGAAAGGCAGCTCAGGACTGGCTGTGCTGAGGCCGGGCCACCCGTGCCTTGTCCCCTGGTGCTGGGACGACCTCCGGGCACGGGGCTGTCCTTTGGCCTCAGAAGGTGGTGAGAAACCAGCTGAGAATCATGAAGCAGCCCTGCTGCAGCTCCCATGCTCTTGCCCGGTAAGGATGCCGCTCACTTGGTCCGAAATTTGTCTTGGTTTTAAATCCTCTGAGCTCCTCCGGGTCCCTCCGAGCCTGGGGTGTGCGCGAGTCTTCTGCGAGGCCGTCGGGCTCGTGCCCTGCGCGCGGTGACCTGGGGAGAACCTGGATCAAAGTCATGGGAGCTGCTGCAGAGTGCAGGTGGCAGCAGCAAAACGCTCTTCGTGGTGGTGCTGCCGGCTCGGGGCTGCTCCCCGACAGGTCGTGTGTGCTTTCTGCCCTGCGGGGAGCCGGGAAGCCGCTGTGCTCCTGTTCCTGCGCCTCTCAAGACAACCTGAGCCTACGCTGAGGGACCGACGGGTGCTTCCTGCAGCCGCCTCTTCCCGAGCCAAGAACCCGGCCCAAGATCCCTCTGCCCACCTTGTGGCCAGCGTCAGCCCCGGAGGAGACCTCCAGAGCTCCAGGTAGAGCCACGCTTGGTACGGCCGGGACACGCCTGGGGGTGACAGCGGGGTCGGGCCGTGGGAGTGCTGGGCACCCCACTGCTGGGCACCTTGCTGTGACCTTCCTCCCGTGGCACAAATACCCGGAGCCACGCTCTGCTATATATAATCCGCTGCACGCCTCTCCCCGGGGAGAAGGCGAGAGAGCAAACATGTGCCAGGCGTTCGTCACGTTGCTCCCGGAGGCTGCTCAGATTCCACCACGATAAGCGCCGGAGAGGAGCCCCCGCTGGCCACGGCTGTTCTCTGCTTTCTCTGGGGCGAGATCTGGTGTTTTTGGTGTTTTGCCGAGTGCTGCCGTGGGGCCGGGCCCTGCCAGCCCTGGGATTGCCCTGCGAGAAGGCAGGGCGGAGATCTCCCCTTCCCACAGCGTGGTCTGGGGGCTTTTCATTCCTCCTCCCTCGGGATCCTGAGCAAAGCATCAGGCGTTGGAGCTGTGGCAGCACGCAGGGCACATCCCTCGTACTAAATCAATCGCTCAGTCCCAAAGCCGTGCTTTCTCTCAGGCTGGTGTCAGGAACCAGGACATCTGGTGGTGGTGGAGGACCGGCTGCGGGTGCTGGGACCGCAGGCAGTTCGGCTCCTTGGCAGCTCTGCGCGGCGGCGATTCGTGGCACAAATCCCTTCCTTCTCCCTGTCCCCCAGAATCCCGAAGCATCCGCAAAGCTCTGCCGTGGGAAGCAGGGAGAGGCGTCTGTGGGGACGTTTTATTTGGCTGCGGTGTCCGGGAAGGGCACGGACCGCCTTTAAACAAGGCGAGGTAGCTTGGGCACCACTTCTGCCAGTCAGGAGACGGGCAGCAGGTCTTGCTTTGAGGTACCACGTCTGCTTTGAGGTTTCCGCTTTTGGCAGAAACGAGGACGCCCGGAGACGGCTCGACATCTCGCTTTGCTAACGCTCGTGTCTGAATTTCTGGCAGGGAGGAGAAAATCTCGAGATCGCTGTTCCCTCGCAGCCGTCAGCACCCTTCCTCCGCTCTGGAACGAGCTAATGGCTTGTCGGTGCCTCGGAGAAGAGGGCTGAGACCAGGCGTGTCTCAGGAGCCGTGCTGTCGGGCTTCCCCTCCCGTTAGACAGCCATAATTAGCTGGAGGCAGCACCTCTCGCTCGGCACAGAATTAGCAGTTTTCCCTTCCCCTTTCTGCCAGTGGGAAGATGACAGCAGGGGGCTCGCCGAGGCGCTGCCTGCAGCAATTGGGACCCGGACCCCGGGGTCTGGGGGCCTCCCTTGCTCCTGTTGCCTCCCCTCTCCTCTGGCTGCAGCCCAAGGGGCCGCTCGGTGCGGGATGGAGCCCGTGGCTGAAGCCGGGGGGGTTTTGGCCTCCTGCTCCGCTGTGATCACAGGCGGCGGAGGCGTACGACATGGTTTATTCATTCCCCGGCGTGGCATTCCCCACACGTCCCGAAGCACTTCACGGGAGTGCTTAATGCTCCTCGCTGCTGCTGCGAAGTAAATCCTGGGCAGGGCTTTAGAGAGCCCCGGCATGGCTCCTGGCAGCGCGGCGGCCGCTTTCCTTTCCACTTATCTGTTGTGTGGGATGGCAGCCTCTGAAAATAGGCTCCGATTCTCTTTGCAGCGTGTGTGTGTGTCTTTCCAGTCTGACGTTCGTTAAATCTGGTCTGGTTTTTTCACCGGTAACGATGGGGAGAGGATGCGACAAGTGCCCACCTCGTCAGGGCGGGCTCGTGTGCTGAACAGCTCGTGGCACGGCTCCACAGCCGGCACCTCCGTGCTCCTCACGGAGCTGAGCAGGATGCCCTCCTCCTGCCTCCTTCCATCTCCAGCCCCTCGCTGGAGACGTGGCAGCACCTCCAGGCTGTTCGTGCGTCCTGGTACACGCAGGGAGCCCCAGCACTGGGCTCCGTGTCCTTGGGCTGGCAGCCTGGACGCGGTCCCCGGGCGGCAGGAAGATGCCGCGTGCCGTCCAGGCGTGCCGGGGGGCACTCTGCCTGCTGGGCTTTGGGCACTTGGAGCAGAACCCAGAGCTGGCAGCTGCCAGAGCTGCCTCTCTCCAGCACTACCTGCTCTCGAGTGCCGGCACCTCCTTACCTGGAGCAGGGCAGCCCAGCTCCGTCCTCAGCGGTGTCCACGGGGTGCTGCGGCGTGAGCCCGTCCGTACAGTCGTGGCTGAGCGTTCATTCTTCCGCTCCCCTCTATCCCTGTGGCTGCCACACATGACTGAGGAGCGAAAACAATCTGGTGGAGTGACTCATCCCTCCGGAGAAGGTGGGATAAGAGCAACGAGAGACGGCAAACAGAGAAACGGCACCCGCAGGGGAGCTGCGCGGCGCCGCGCCGGAGCTGCGCGCTCTTTGTTGCGGCCGGTCGCGCTGGGGGTTCTGCCACCCATGGTTTGTAACACTGAGAACTCGTCCAGAAGTGGGCTGGTGCAACGCTTCCTGAATAAAGGCAAAGGCGATCTATTTAAAATGGGAAAGCTGCTGTTCCTTGGTCTGTAGGTTTGTCTCGATTCTAAGCTGGGTCCTGGGCGATCAGGTGGAAGAGCCGAGGCTGGCTGGGGGAGCACTCACCCCGTGCTCGATGGAATGAGGCATTTCTGTGGCTTGTAGCCAGTGTTCTCCAGGCTGCTTCAGCACAGCAAGCTGCTCTGGGAGCCTGACGGGTTACATCCCTCCCAAACCAGCTCGTGGGGTGGCTGGCGTCCCGTGAACCCATGGACAGCAGCTGCAGGGCGGTGGGATCTGGGTTTTGAGTCTGCTTTTCCTTTCTCTTTCAGATCAATGAACTCAGCAATGTTCCCGTCCCTGTCATGTTAATGCCCGACGACTTCAAAGCCTACAGTAAGATTAAGGTGGACAATCATCTGTTCAACAAGTAAGTGCCAGCCCCACAGCTTGTTTGTAACTGAAGCCCTTTGCTGTAGGGGCTGCGGGTGCGGTGGGGGCCTTTTGGTTTGTTCCCTGCTCTAGTGCCAGGAGGACCTGGCCTGGCCGTGTCCTGCCAGGGCCACGCAGCAGCACACGGGGATGTGGGAGCAGGGAATCTGCCACCGAGGTGCTGCCTTGTGGCTTGGTGTCTGCGCTCTGACAGGGCAGGAGTTGCTCCCCGTGACCTGCCAGGGTCTCTCTTTGAGGCTGTTCAGGGAGCTGTGGTGCTGCGTTGTGCCCCTGGGGTCTGCATGGAGTCAGCCCCTTCTCCTTTTCCCAGGATCAGCTTTTGGAAACCGTTTTAAAACCGTGGCTGTGCCTGGTGCCGAGAGCCGTGATCTCCACCCTGGCTCTGTGCAGGTCCGCAGTGCGCCCTGATTAATGGCTCACTTTCACCAGATTTCACATGGATCAGCTTTAGAGAACAGGAGCGTGGTTCAAAAGTTTCTCTCTGGCACCAACGATCTGCAGTAGCTGCTCTTCCCCTCTTCACATAGATTTTATTTTCCCAAGCGTTGGCCCAAAGGATTCTCATGGAGAAGGAGAGGACAAAACCTCCCGCTGTGCCCAGGCAGGAGCATCCTCTGCTTACACGGGGCAGAGGAAGGGCCATGGGGGTGATGTCCCCCAGCCCTGGTGATGTCCCCCACGCGTTGCCCTCCGTGCCGTGCTGGGCAGCGAGGGGCAGGGAGTGCTCCGGAGCGTGCCAGGCTGGAGCTGAGTCAACCTCTCCTCTGCGATCTGGGCGAGGTGCTTTGGCTCACGCTGACCTTTTTTTGACGCACCGGTGATCTGATCTGCTTGGAAATCAGAGCCTCACCCCAATTTTCCTCCAGCTTTTCATCTTAAACAGCGGCAGCGTGTTGCAGGGGGCAGCCGTGTTACCGAACGGAACGAAGCGGCCGAGGAGGAGGGGAGAGAAATTATTCTGTCAAACCTGCGCTTGTGACAGGAGGGATTGTTCTGTAAGGCAGACATCCCTACCCGCAGCGCCCCTAAGGCAGGGCGTTCCTGTACCAGACGGCTTTTGTAGGCATCCAAAGGAACGAGCTGCCCCACAGGGGCAAACATCACAACCCGGCCCTCGTGGGTCGGAGGGGGCTTGGATATCCGGGGTGGGTGACGAAGCGGGAGGCGAACGGAGTCTGGTTTCACCCGCTGAGCGTCTCATGAGGCTCTCTCTTCTGCTTTGCCCTAGGGAAAACTTGCCGAGTCGCTTTAAATTTAAGGAGTACTGCCCGCTGGTGTTCCGAAACCTCCGGGAAAGATTTGGGATTGACGATCAAGACTACCAGGTACCTTCCCTTCTCTCCCTGCCCTCCTGAATCCTTTCTCTGGGACAGAATAACGAAGCTGGGGGAGGAAACACAATATCCATGTTCTCTGTGGTCAGTTTTTATGGGCTTACAATCACGGTTTGAATGCTTTTACCACTGGCCCCCAGACCTTGCGGTGCCAAGCAGTGGGCGATCACAGGACGAAGAGGATCCCTGCTCCGGAGAGCTCACGGTGTGGGCGTACAACAAGAGGCAGCAGGGGGCTGCAGGCAGGCAGGAGCTGGGGGATAACAACGATCCAGAGCAGAACTTCTGCAGGGAAAAGGAGCCCCTCTTGGTTTTTGCCTTAACCGCACGGGTGCACGAAGCAGCGGCGCTGCTGAATTGGGTTTATCCAGGTGGCTGCTGCTTGGGGACGCGTCCGCCGAGGCCGGGGGCTCCGGCTTGCCTTGGAGACGTGTTCTTTATTAGTACAGCTGGGCTTAAATCCAGTGAAAGATTTGCAGCTTCTACGGCAGGGCCACCCTTCGGTGCACAGCTCGGAGCCTCACACATGCGGCAGGCTGCGTAGCAGCCCGCTGGTGAGAGCCCACTTAGATGAGGGGAAAGCCAGCGGGGCAGAAGAGGGTGGCTTTGATAGCTGCGTGGCCTTTAGCCGGCCAAGTGCTGGGTAATTAAACCCGTTATCTTTGGCACTCTGCTGCCGTCGATAAAGGCGGGCATTGTGCCAGCACTGACTGGGCATGGGCTTCAACCAAAAGGCTCAGCAATCTGCCAGCCCAGGGCGGCACGTTAGCGGGGGTGAGGGCTGCAAGCTTCATGCTCTTCCTGTTCTTCACCTCTCGTACGAGCCCGGCCACGCTCCCCGCTGCCTGCGCGATGGGAGCAGAGTTACTCCTGCGAATCTCCCTGAGCTGCTGCTTCCTGGTGGCAGGCGGGCCCACGTCCACGTGTGTATGTGCGTGCACCTTCCCCACGGCTGTCAGAGTTCTCCCCATGTCTAGGTTATTGCCTGAGCAGCTCCTCTTCCCAGGGCAATGGAACAAAGAGGTGGGTTCGCTTCGCCCAGCTGTTGTTGTCCTGGTGAGAAACTGGGGCTACCTGACCTGGTTTTTTGTCTCGTGGCATGAAGAGCAGATGCGTAGCGCCTGCATCTCTTCTTCTGCCCTGTTCCCAGACCCAGGGGAGAGCTCTCGGGTCCCTCTGTGGGAAGGGACGACCTCCGAGGACACTGGCGTCAGTGCTTGGGGCTTTTTGCTTCTTTTTCTGTGTCCCAGAGTCGCCTCTCTGCTGGCTGCTGGGGACCGTCCTCCTCTGCTGCCTGCCCCACCGTGCTGGAGCCAGGCACGCTGAGGGCGTTTGCTCAGCAAGACGCCTTTTTGGTGCAGAACCGATGGTTTTCTTTGTTTTAATTCCACAAGGGGCTGGCCATCCCCAGGAGGAGCAAAATGCTGGCTGCTGCCTGTGGCAGCCCCGCTCTGGGTGCCGGCCCGCCTGCCTGTGGGATTATTCACTCTCCTTTCTCCCTCGTCCCGCCAGGCCCCTTCTCTGGGCAGCGGTGGCGTCTCGCCAGGAGAATGGGTCCCGTTGCCTCCCGGTGTGTTGGCAGGAGTCTGGGGGGGCTCCTGGGGAGGGCGCTGGGCCGGGGCATTGCTTTGTGCTGCCTTCCTCCGCACCCCTCAATGAACTTCTTGCATGCAGCAAACTGATGAGCTCCTCGTTGTTTTTTATTCCCAATCCATCTGCTAGGGTATGTTGGAGACATTTCTTCTTCTTTGTGTTTTAAGAAAGGGTCAAAGCCATAGGAAGCAATGTACATAGGAGCGCCCCCAGTCCTCTTGGTTCCTGCTACCTGCTCTGTCCTTTACACCCCACTTGTTGCTCGGGAGGATCGCCTCTTCCTTCCTGGGGACAGCCGTCGGGCTGTTTAAGAGCGCC
This sequence comes from Heteronetta atricapilla, assembly GCA_011075105.1. NCBI lineage: Eukaryota > Metazoa > Chordata > Aves > Anseriformes > Anatidae > Heteronetta > Heteronetta atricapilla. The sequence goes on from CM021757.1 coordinate 4,944,586, forward strand.
TGGTTAGAACAGAAAGCAGAAAACGTTTATTGAGCTAAATTCAGGTGGGTAAAATGCAGTGGGAATTGAGCCAGGATGCTAAATATAACGCTCCAGCTCTGGAGGAGGTGGAAGTGACAGGAAGGGAATGAAGTAAACCTAAGGGCTGGGAGTTTGGTAATGTCCATATGTGGTCACAATTTCTGCTTCCCATCTCCTCTACCAGAAGCGCTCTGTGGTTTTGAGGTGAGGGGTGATTAAACTGTGCAGCACGGACTCATTTGCAAATGTCAGCAAGAAGTGAGGGTTTTTTGTTTGCCTTTATTTTCCTGACAGCTTCTAAAGCCGTTGGCAGGAGCAGAGTTTTTCCCCTGCTTCATTAAAGTTTTAAAGCCTTTAAATGCTTCGTTCTGAAAGGAAACCTCTCGGCTCGCTTGCAGCGTGCCGTGGTAAATCCCTGGGTCGCAGCAGGCTCGGCTGCGTGTCTGTCTGCAGAAGAGCAGGCTCCCTCTGCCGTCTGCTCCTCAGGCAGCTGAAGGGAGGCGAGAGCAGCATTAACTGGTAGCTAAAAAATACATCCCGAGCTGCACCGCCAGCCCTGAGATCCTGAAAGACATCCCCTCGAGCTAAAAGACTGCTGCTCAGGTGTCAGCGCCGCTGTGTCTCGGAGCACAGCTCTCCCCAGCCGCACCAGTGGCAAGGAAACACCAGTTTGAGCCTGCACTGGGGGTTGGCAACGTGGCTCCTGAGCACACGCAGGCAACCGGGGCGGTGCAGTTGGACGGCGGATTTTGAGAAATGCCAGAGGAGCCCGGAGACCTGCTCAGGTTAGGCAGGAAGGTGAGAAGAGCAGCGGCTTAACAGAAGGATGGGGCTGACAGAAAGTCCTCCCACCCGGGCAGAGGGATCGGGGTGGGATCGGAACGAGTCGTGTTGTGGCTCGGGGAAGGAAGCAGGCAGCGGCTCCACGCTTTGCTTGGGGTTTTCCAATTGTGCTGCAAGTGCAAAAAGAAGCTGCAACGCTCCGTTGCTAAGGGTGGAGACAGGGATCTGAAGACAGATGCTGCTGGTTGTTGGGAGAACAGCCAGGCTATTTATACTCACAATCCTTTTCATCCGATTGTAGGAATAACTGGCTTTTGGTTTCAGGATGACCTGTGAGGAGTTCCTGAGCCGCGAGACTTTTGCCGGTGTAGGCGTTGCTTTGGGGTGGGAAGGAAGACAGGCTGCTTTCATTCACTTTGTTCTGTTTTTACATAAACCTTGGAAATATCCTGACAGTTCTTCATTTTCCAGGAGGAAATCCTAAGAAGTTTTGACACTGCCTTCTTAAAAACCAATTAGTTAAAAGTAATAATGATCTTCAGAAGTGCGTGCCAGGTGTTGGAGTAAAACACCATAACAAACTGAAGGCCTAGGTGAAAGCTCTAACTCCGCGTTCAGACTTCTAAATAAGTCAGGTGGGCTTTAACTCAGCAGGGCCGAGCACTCGAAGGTGCTTCCTTACGTCAGTCAGAGCTGTGGCTGGTTTGCAGGGGTGCTCGGGAGCTTGGCCGGGACATGGGCACGGTTACGAAGGCGAAGCATCGAGTCCCTGCGCTGGCTGTTCCTCCAGAGCCGGGCTGTGGAGCTGGTCCCGGTCACCCGAGTCTCACCTGCTTCCTTCTTTCTTCTCCAGGGGGGCGGCAGCTCCTGCCTCTCCTCCCCACGTTTTTGTTTGGTTCCCTCAGAACTCGGTGACGCGGAGCGCCCCGGTGAACAGCGACAGCCAGGGCCGCTGCGGGGCCCGGTTCCTCACCACCTACGACAGGAGGTTTGTCATTAAGGCGGTGTCAAGCGAGGACGTGGCAGAGATGCACAACATCTTAAAGAAGTACCATCAGGTACGGTGAGTCTGGAACCCTGGGAGGGGAGGTGGCACACAGCTCGGGGAGCGGCTTGGGATTTGCTGGAGAAATGGAGCTCGGATGCGCAGTGAGCAACCTGGCAGAGCTTGCACACAGCTTTTGCAGAAGAAAGCAGTGTTCCTTAGCGCCTGAGAGCCAACTAGGGCATGGCTGCCTGCTTCCTCACAGCTCTGAGTCCTTCACAGCTCGCCCTGTCCCTTACATCAGCGGATTATGGACTGCTGTTACCTGAGACCTGTAAACGTGCTCCGAACCCAGTGCTGTGAATCAGCCTTGCCAAAGGGACTGGGGAGCAGACAGTTGCTTGCAGCAGGGAAGAGGAGGCAAGTGGCACAACTGGAAATGTTCTGCCCTGGCCCACATTATCTGCTGGTCCATCTGCTCCTTACTTGCTGATAAATTTGCATAACCCCAAGAAGTGATATTAGCCAGTGCCAACAGCAGACCTGCCCCGCTGTGGGCAGCTTACCGAAGTACACACTGAGCCTGTTACAGCAGGCGGGACGTGCACGCAGCGAGATGCTCTGTCTCAGTTCAGGGCTGGAAGCATCTTGCAATGCCCTAACTTGCTGTTATGGCTTGGAGCCGTTTGCAAGCCTCCTTTCCTTTCCCATCGGTGTCAGATGGCTGGAACCGGAGGCTTCCCTGTCCCCTTCTTGCTGAGCTCGTGTCCTGTCAGAGGTGGGCTCCGTCTGACAGTGCTCTTTCTCTGCCCTCCCCTTCCTGCACCCCTCCAGTTCATAGTGGAGTGCCATGGGAACACCCTCCTGCCCCAGTTCCTTGGCATGTACCGGCTCACCGTGGATGGAGTGGAAACCTACATGGTGGTTACCAGAAACGTGTTTAGCCACAGGCTGACTGTGCATCGGAAATATGACCTGAAGGTGAGCATTTGGAGGGCTCCTTTTTCAGGAGGGCGAGAGCTGCTCTTTGTAACACCTGCTGGAGAAGGTCCAGGGCTTTGCTTTTTGTTCAGGTTTTGGGGTCTCTGGCTAGGGCTTTCCTTAAGACTCAAATACCATTAAATCCCCCCATTCCTGTACTATACCGGGGAGATGTGCAAGTCTGTCTCAGAAAAAGGGATTTGGTACTGGTTTTAAAATACTGCTGGGGGGAGGAGGTTGTTTGTTTGGTAGTTTAGTTTGTGTTTGTTTGTGGGTTGTGTTATTTTTCTTTTATTTTTTTTTTTACCTGCACAAAGGACTTAAATGGTGTCAATAAATTCCTGAGGAATATAAACCCAGTGCAACAACGACCTCTTTATTCTTTTGCTAGGGCTCAACAGTATCCAGGGAAGCGAGCGATAAGGAGAAGGTACGGACCGTCCCCGAGCAGCCTTTCCTTCCTCCTGGTCTTTGGAAGCAGGTGGGACCCCACCGACTTCCCTCTTCCCAAGGGGCACTGAGCAGGGGAAGTTAAATGGTCCCTGAGCCTGCGTCCCACCTTCCAGGCTGTACCCAGTAACTGCTTGGGCAGAGACGGTGCAGACTGCCCCTGCCCTGCCCCGTTGTGCTGACACTACCAGGGGTGGTAGGGGAGCTTCTTGAGAGACAGCCCCCAGGCAGCAAAGCCCCCAGGAGTGCGGAGGTGTCTTTATGGAAGGAGTTCTTCGTAACACTCTCGAGCGTATCGAACTGAGCCAGGTCAGCAGTTGGCTTTTCCAGCAGCTGCTTCTATAAACCAGACCAGCTCTTCTCAGATTCTTGGCATATCTCACCGTGTTCGTAAAATTGGTTTCTGGTGCCGTTAAGGGGAACCTACAGCTAAGAATCCTGCCCCTGAAAACTTTGGCTCTGACACTACCGTGAGAAGTCTTGTTGAAATCACAGCAATAAGTCCTGGTACTGTGGTTTTTTTTTTTTTGCTTGTTTGTTTGATTTGCACACGCACATGGGCTTTGCAGGCTTGAGACCATAGAGCAAGCCCGTTTCAGCTTGCCCCAAAATTAGTCACTGTCATAAGCAAAGGAAGTCTCACTTATGCCAAAAGCTCTGGCATCAAGGCACGGCTGCATGGTGCCCAAGTCTCCCTGGCTCACTGGCTGTTTAGTCTCTAGCTTTTTCTGCTTATGCAGTTTGTCTCAGACTATTCATATTAGATCTATATAAAGCCACCACACGCTCATATATCATTCTAAGAACAAAATACTTTAATTCCCAGTTGCACAAGGGGCTGTATGTTCTATATCCTTGAGAACTCCTCGGGGCCTGTTGCAAACAAATTCCTCAAAACGCAGTGGTTTTAATTTTTTCCTAAAGTCTTTAGGGAAAGAAGCATTTTTTTCTCATCCCCCCATCAGAAAACAACAAAATGCATTTCTTTTCTATTCTGGGAGCTGTTTGGATCGTCTCTGGCTGGAGCCCAGCTGCCAAGCTTTCAGCCTGCAGCACATCTTCCTGGCAGTCTTTGAAGCTGAGTTGCTCTCTGTCTCCCTTCACCTCCCCTGAGGTGCAGCTCAGCGCGTGGATTCATTGACAAACGCTGTGCTCTGCCTCTTGCAGTTTTCATCCTTAGTGGACAGGATGAGGCCTTGTAAATAGGCAAGAGAAACTCTGGTGCCACCGCACACTCGGTCTCTGAGCGATATCAGCACGTTGCTGAAGGGTCGGTGTACCTGCCTTCCTCTGCGGGGTGAGGCTGTGGAGAATTTGACGCGGGCTTTTTGTTGCAGGCCAAGGATCTGCCGACGTTCAAGGACAACGACTTCTTGAATGAGGGTCAGAAGCTGCACGTTGGAGAGGAGAGTAAAAAGAACTTCCTCGAAAAGCTGAAGCGGGATGTGGAGGTAGAGTTTCCTGGGGACAGCTTTAACTCCCAGTGTGCCTCCCATACCTGGATCCTCGCTGTGGCTTCTGGCCCGAGCGGTCCAGCAGGGGCTGAGGAGCAAGTCGCTCCTGCATCACTCAGACAAATGCAGCCAGGATTGTGCTGGTGGCAGAGGGCATCTGAGTGCCTGGGTAGATTCTGTGGGGTCTGATAAGGGTTTAGCTTTCACTACCATGCTCTCTTAGGGAGGTACTGGGAGGGCCGGACTGAGGATTTCTGATCCCAAATGGATACTCTTTTTCTTTTCCCCACTTACCTCTTTCTCCCAGTTTTTAGCTCAGCTGAAGATTATGGACTACAGCCTGCTGGTCGGGATCCACGACGTGGACCGAGCAGAGCAGGAAGAGATGGAAGTGGAGGATCGGGCAGAGGATGAGGAGTGCGAGAACGATGGTCTTGGAGGCAACCCCATTTCCTCCTACGGCACACCCCCTGACAGCCCTGGCAATCTCCTCAACTACCCTCGCTTCTTTGGGCCTGGAGAGTTCGATCCTTCTGTGGACGTCTACGCCATGAAAAGTCACGAAAGTGAGTATTGTGGAACGTGGCCTCGAGATGGGTCTGGAGGGCAGAGCAGGTGTCCTCTGGTCTGCCTGAGCTAAACGGAACAAAGGGCTGTCTGCAGAGGGACAGGGACTCTGCCGAGAGTTGGAGTGATGCAGATGGCGTGAGTTTGAAAGGCTGGAAGCGATGCTTGGAGAGCAGTTAAGTGTTCAGAGGGTGTGTGGGGTCTCTGGTGTGCCGTCTCCAGCCATTCTCCTCTGCCCTTCTGCAGCCTCCAGCTGTCTTGCTTTCTCTGCTGGTTGCATTGAAGCAGATCCGCCGTGTATTTCTTACACGGGGTGCAGCCAGGCTTTGCTCACAGCTCAGGGTGTGCTAGCAACTCTCTTGCCTCGCTAGGTGCCCCCAAGAAGGAAGTCTACTTCATGGCCATTATAGACATTCTTACACCATACGATGCGAAGAAGAAAGCTGCGCATGCTGCCAAAACGGTGAAACATGGGGTAAGCAGCCTGCCGCCCGCAGGGAGGGTGGGCTCTGGGGCTTCTGCTTTGCCTGCATGCCTGTGCGTGTGTGTGGTGCCTCTTGACACGGATTTTCTACCAGTATGGAAATCCTCTGCTGGTGTCCAAGAATAGCTGTTCCTTCACTGTCTCCTCAGCCTGTCTTGGCAGGTTTTCCCTCTGGTTGGTGGGCAGCAAGGCCTGAGGTTCCCCGTTCCTTCGTGGAGCAGAATGAGTGATTACCATGCGGTCACCCGTGTGCCTCGCTGCGTTCTCTGATCTGCTCCTAGGGGCCCTAACGATCCCCTTCTGCCAGCCCTTCACCTGGGTGATGCGATGCCTTGGAGATGACCTGGTCGGGGATGTGCTCAGGTTCCCTGGTGTGGACCCAGCGGCCCAGGGCTGCCAGGAGTCGCAGCACCCTGCCCCTTCCTGGGGCCAGTCCTCTTCCCTGACATCAACTTTCAACTTGGTAAAAGAGCTCAAAAACCCCAATTTAGTGGGACGTGGAGCTTTTCATGCTCTTCCTCTTTTAAACCATAACAGAACAACTGCAATGCTTTGACTTGGTGGTTTGCAGAAGATCCTGATGAAGCTAAAATCAGCTTGGGGATCTCTCCAGACCTGTTTTTTTTCCTAGAACTTTCAAGTTCTGTTGCGGGTCTCTCCCAGCACAGCCAGGCCATGTTGACGGGATCTCTCCCTGCTGTCCTCTGTCCCCCACCCTTTGCAGTGCTGCAGGGCTCGCCTCCCGAGGATGGGGGTTCTGACTTGTCTCCTCTCTGCCTTGCAGGCTGGGGCAGAGATCTCCACCGTGAACCCCGAGCAGTACTCTAAACGCTTCAACGAATTTATGTCCAATATCCTGACATAGTCATCTTCAGCCTTCAGAGAAAAATGAAGAGAAGAGGGGCTACTTCCAACCAGAGAACGCAGCCTGTGACACTAAAACAGACACTGTAGCAGCTTGTGGGGTGTGTGTGTGTGTTTGTGCGTGTGTGAGCAAGAGTGAGCGTGTGGCACTGTGTGACTTAGAGAAAACTAATTCTAGGTGCACCCTCCAACAGTCCACTTGACCCAGGTGGAAAAGTGGGTTTTTGTTACAGAAGTGCCCAGACGTAGATTTGAGGGCTTTTTAAAACAAGAAAAGTGCATTGTTTCAGCACTGCTCTTTCTAATGACCTTTTCTCCTCTCTGATCAAGAGACTCCCATAGGGATATGACACGTGGCACTGTACAGAAGGGTCGCTCTAGATCACATCCAGTGAGAGTGAAGCAGTGCCTGATTCCACAAACTACTACTTTTTTTTTTTTGTTAATTATTATTATTATTGGACTGTCTTTAACAGAAAGACATACGAGCCCTTTTATTTCCCTCTTGGTAGGAATTGGAAGGAAAATAGCTCACCATTTCGAGGATGGAAAATATTACTCTGATAAGGAGGAGTCGCTGAACTTTAGGTAAATTCAGACTGGGACACTTTATATTTTTTGGTTAATTTAAGTAACAAAACCTTTTTTTGTAACTGCACTTGACTTACAAGAAAGATGAGGGAAATGAACATCTACCAAAGATGATCGCTTAAAAAGGTGTAACTCCTAGAACTTAAAATAACAACGTGAGTAGTAGAGACATTGCACAGCCTCAGATGATAACGTGCTCAGAGCCATCGTGCTTTAAATTGGCCAGCTATGAAGAGTTTGTGAAAGAAGAAGAAAAACGTGTTTTGTACCTGTAGGTTTGGGATAGTTTTTGGCTATCTGGAACATTTCCCTCTTGCACCTCAGTCAGGAATTGCCATGTCTCTTAGATATAGCTTCACCTTGCGGTTCTGCCAGTGTTAATCTAGCTAATGTTCAGTCTTCCTTACTCGCCCGATCTGCAACAGGTACTTGAATTTGTTTCCTGACAGAGGTTCTTTGCCTGGTTGGTTTAATTTTGAAATGGCAATGTGGCTTGCACACGAAGGAATTGGACTCGCTACCCGTGGGGAGTGCTGGGAGCTGTGACTGGAGCAAGTTCCGCTGCTCAAGAGGACTCAGGACTTGAGCTGTAATCGTTTTTCCTCTTTGCTCCATACCCCTCCCTAGAGCGACTGTCGAGGAGTGGAAATATTCGAACACTTGCGCCAGATTCTCTCCCCCATCCTTTCCCCCCCAGACTGGGACTGATGTGCGTGAACACCGTCCTGTTTTGTCTCCAGAACGCTTGTAATATTTTTCACAGCCAAGCTTGTCAGACTTGCTTTGGGTTTCGTTAGCTCTGCTGCACAACAGTTACAGATCTTTTGGTTCTTTTTTAATCTTTTTTTCTTTTTAAGCAGGATTTAGTGTTTTGAACCAAACTCTTGCAGTTGAAACATGTTGCTTACCTGCCTTGAAACTGTTTTCACATATGCCTTTGTTTCGGGAATAAGCTCTTCTGAATGTCTGTCCTGTGCTGTAACGCGTGCTACAGTTTGCTGTGTGGAACTTGGTCCTTTTGAGAGATGACTGGTGCTCATCACACCCTGGTAATTTCCCTAGACTAATGCTAGCTCTGGTCTGGATCCTGGAGGTGGGTTGTTGTGCTCAGACCCACGATCGCGATGTGAATGCCGCAGGTCTCAGCTTTGAGGGGACAGAAGGGGGCTGAAGCGTCAGAGAGCGCTGTACATAGGGTGTATAGGAAGTCAGACGTGAAGATTGGAGGGGCATAATGGGATATGAATCTTCGTATTCGTTCATGGGTCATTCCCTTTGACGTGGGACGAATTTCTTCCGCCTCTGTATTCCAGTCCCTGCTCGGGGCGATGCGGGGAGCTAACGCACCGCTGTCCGGTGAGTCTCGTGTCTTAAGGCGCCTAGCTGCAAAAGCCCCAAAGCAAGTGCAGGTATGAGAACACCTGAAAAAGGGAGGACTTAGAGGGTATTGACAGCTTAGTTTTGTGGGCATTATATTGGTTGCTTTTCTCTTAAAAATAAGCACTTAACACTTACTATCAATTGGAAATTAAATACCAATCGCTTTTTATTCTTGACAGTTTTAAAAATCTGCATTGAATCTGCAACTTGGGCACGGTAAGTTTGCTGTTCTCCTTTTGGGAAACTAGCGTGTACTTCTTGAACTGTTTGTCCTTAAATCATGTATTAAAAAGGAAGAAGAAAGAGGGGGGGAGGAGAGAGAGGGAAATCAGTGAACTGCAGACATCCCACGATGAGACACTAAAAACCAAGCAACACAAAGGCAGGAGAAAAGCGGAGCTTGTGTAGCTAGGAGCAACGAGTTCATTCACTGAAGTTCATGAACAGGGATGAAATTAAGCTGCAGTTAATTCCTGCGGCAGTCTTTACGGAACTTCTGATCCCAAGGGCTTGAGAGCAGTGAGCTGTATTTTCTCACTCCGCTCGGAACAAACTCCTGCTAGAACTGAATTGGATGTCTGGCTCAAGGGACAAAAAAAAGCCCCGTGAACTCTATTCACTTTAGCACTTCCCCAGTTCTGCCACTTCTGTCAAGTTGCCATACTGTGTGTATTAAAGTAATTAAATGCAATTTTCTCACTTAATGATGTATTACCCAGGTATGTAACTTTGTTTAACGTAAGCATTTTGTATATTGTTTACATTTTGAGAGGTAGCATTATGTTAAAAATGCTAATTTTTGTTTCTAGACAGTATTTTTATTACCAGAATAAGAGGTGAAGCTGCAAATATTTGATTTGTTTTTAAAAGGGACTTTTTCTTTTCTTTTTTTGTTGTTGTTGTTTTGTTTTTTAATCTTGTTTTAGGTCACTTTTTTAACTCAAGTATTTAAAAAGAAAACCCAGCCCTTTCGATTCTGGTTTTACAACTGCTTGTGCTAGTTTGTTGTCTGTTTCTGGTGTGAATTTAGTTCTAGTTGGCTGAATGTAGATATTTCTGTCTGTAGCATGTACCCTGCCGAACACTTTACACTGAAGTGCATTTGACTGAAAACCACCCTCGGCTGAGGGCGTTGCAGTAGGCAGGCAGATCGCTCTGACCCCAGGCGTAGTGCAGGATTTCTCAAGAAATTGCAGTGCAATTCTTTGGTCAGCCGGAGTTTCAAAAAGGAAGAAAACCTTAGTGGGCAGAGCGACCCCGGTGCCTGACGGCAGGGTGAGCTTGTGGCAGAAGGGAGCTGCACGATCCATCGTCCTGCCTGTACTGGGGGTCTCTCTCTCTCTGAACATGGGCCAAAAATGTCAAAATTTAAGAACTACGAACTGCTTTGAATCCAGAGCTTGCCTCTTCCCTGTTGAGATAGCTCCTGGGGCATAAAGAAGAGTGGGAGAGGAAGAAGGCAGTCACAGTTTGGGTGCTTTTCTGCCCCTTTAGTGCAATAAAAACCACTCGAGAACAGTGATGGGTCACCCTTTAATAGGAACTCCATGTTCTGGAGATAGGCAGCACCCCTCCTGTGTGTCAGTGCCAGGGAGATGCCTCGCATCTGCAGTATGTGAAGTGTCAGCAGAGTTCACTTCTCATCACCAGGAGCCAGGGAACCCTTCCCTCCTGGCTCATAGGCCGTCTCTGATTGATCAGGTTTTAATTTTAACAGCCACAATTGAGAAATTCCTCACGAGGAAGACTTGTGGGGCAGTAGGTGACTCCTGATGTCCTGTGTGAATGAGGCCGTACTCCCACCTCTGAGCACCCTAGTTTTAAATTGGTTTATCGTAACCAGCAAGAACACTACACCACTTGAGACGTTAAGTCCTTGTTGTCGGGGAGAAAAGCCCTGCTGGTCCCTGCAGAGCGCTGCCCCAGCTCCTTCCAGGGGGAACTGTGACCGGGGTCTCTCCTCTTAGCCCAGTTCAAGGCACAGAGCAAGGTTGCAGTGTAGTTACGGGCTGTGTTTGGGGTAGGGGTTGTGTCTCAGCCTCCACAGATGCCGCCCAGTCCTGTGACTACTATGCAGTCTTTATGGAAGCCTCCCTTCAAGAAGCACGGAGGTCAAAGTGTTCAACCCTGAGGTGGTACAAACCTTTCAGAAGTCGTGTGTACTAAAGCTTGGTTCGCAGCGCTGCGTAACCCATCTGAGACAGATCGTTAGAACACTAACTCCAAAAGCAGAACGGCTATCTCCTCCCCGTCTGTGTCTTAATGCCCCGTTTCAGGTTTGACTTTCAACTTCTGCAGAGCCATTCTCCAGTATCCTTATTAGCCACTACTGATTTTCCTTGCTCTTTGAGATGAATTCTTGTGTAATAGCAATGGCAAAGCGTGGGGAACCAACTTCTGGTCGTCCATCATTTTTAGTGGTTTCAGTTTTCACCACTCAGAACTTGTGCTGGTCTTTGTTTTAGCTGCACAATGCCAAATGCAGCTGGATGGAGTTGTGTCAAGTGAGTGTATTACACACAGGTTACAAGGGTGGGCAGGGCTAATCAGTGCAACTGAGAAAATGTGAATAAATTAAGATTAAAACTAAAAAAAAAAAATGCATTCTAGGTTTTTTCACTGCTGTTTTTTAAATAGGAATTTAAAGTCCTCTGTGCTTGTCTGTTTGCTAGGAGCAGTTTGAGACACTGTTACTGTTTTGAAATGCATGCATGTTACAAGATGAGTCTCCAACCAGAGAAAAATAAAATTAAAACTTTGTGTACGTCTGTTCCTCCTTGCTGTCCTGTGTGTAGTGTTCTACTGATAGCTGGTACTCCACCAGGTACGTGCTCATTTTGAGTCCTGTATTAAGCACAGCTGGAGAAGTCTGTTTATACATGCCTGGAAACTGGGCCTCCTAAATAAGAGCTAATTTTACCAAGTACTGCATATGAGAACAAATGAGAGCTAACAGGAAGAGCTCACGCTGCCTTGAAGGAGATGCTGCTGCCTCCGTAGGGTGCAGCTGTAGCTCAGCCACATGTAGGTGTGCCTGCAAAGATTAGCATAGGTGGCTTAGAGAGAAAGATGAGCACTACCATGTGAAACCCAAGGTCCTTCGATAGCTTTGGAGATGAGAACTTAATCCTACCGTTCAGATTCAAGAAAAAGAAAGTTCACTACAATAAAGGATTTTATTAAAAAAAAGAAAAAAAGTCCAAGCAGACTGGGCTGTGAAACGCACACACAGTTGTGCTGGGCTAGTCCATGCGAGCTTTCAGGGTCCGGGTAGTGATCTTGTCTTTTTCACTAGAGGGAAAGAGAGAAAATTACTGGTAAATTCATGTCAAATACTTCCTAAAAGATCATCACTTCCTTAGCAAGACGCAATGTGCATACGTAGTTTGTTTGCTAGTGCAGGCGGGATCATCTAAACCTGAAGGTGGGTGTTAAAACTCAGAAAACCCCATCCTCCTGCCACTTCTCCCCAGGGGAGCTCAGTAGGTGCAATAAGCAGTAGTGCCTGGGATACTGCTTATTGTACGCAGCAGTAAGCAGCACCATGAGCAAAATCAGCAGCACCATGAGCAAAATCAGCAGCTTCCTGACTGCATTTGGACTTCTGACGCAAACCATGCATCCAGCTTTGGCAAAGAGCATCCTCTTGGCCAGTGCTACCCACGTGTGAGGAATCACACTACTAAATCCCGATGGGGAAGCTCTGCGTAGTGAGAGTCGAAGTCTAGGGTTAACTTCCCCTGGCTGCTGTAGCAACAGCCATAAACCGCAGCAGAGAGCAGCCATGAGAAATAGAACACCACTTAGAATGGACACAGCGTTGCTAAGAATGCTACTGAAAGGGAGCGCGATCCCTCAACTGACTTTAACGTGCAGCTTGTTAAACTCAACCTCTGTCCTGCAGGGGAAGAGAGCAGCACTTACATTATGTGTACTACTACGCCCATTCCAGATATGGCATCTCTGTCCACTGCGTTCAGCATGGCCTGGGAGATCGTTTCGAAGAGGTGGTCGGGTTCCTGAAGAACAGAAGCTATTTTAGCTGGTGTAAAAACTAGATGTTGAGTCATCAGATTTTGTTCAAACCTCAAGATATCATCCACGATGCTGCAAGATTTTTCCTGTGGGCTGCTGTAAGCTACGGACTTTCTCCTGAATTTCTCCAGGAAGTAGCAAAGGACAGCAGAGCTTTTCATCCAGCCTGTTTAGCTCAGGTTCCCCAGTTAACAGCAGGAGGCTGAATCCAAGCAGCAGAGCTGAACTCGGCCACCTCACTCACCATATCAGGCTCCCAGAGGGACTCGCACATGCCGTACATCTGCTCTGAGCAGGTGCCGCTGACCACGAAGTCGTCGGTTATCATGGGGCAGCCGATCAGGTCTAGAGAGCAGATGAAAGGTTCGTGTGTTATGGGGTCCAGTCCAGCAATGACCGGTTCTGTGTAGTAAGGTCCAAACCTGTGAAGAAAAACACAGCAGAGTTTTTCCCCCATTTTTTTCTCCAGCTCAGCCACCTGGCAGCAGTTGCACATCACGTGGAAGCATCCCTACAAGGAAAATATTACACAGATGCTGTTGCTGGGGGATCTTTCAGGTCAAACTAGAAGCATCTTGCAATGGTTTTAGCACAGCAAAGTAAATGAACTCGTACTGTTACAGGAGCATTTTAACAAAACTCATTGTTTTGCAAGAAAATTGAAGGTAACATTGTCTCTAGATGAAAATCTCCTTTTCCCATATCAAAACAAGTCTTTACAAGGAGCCCTCCTCATCCTCCCAGCTCTCTGGCATGGGCTCGGTTCCGACAGCCACAGCCTTCACTAACGCACAGTGACTGGGGTGTTTGAGTTACCGTCTCTCATAGAGCAGATTGGAAACCATGCTCATAAAAGTCTGAGGCTTGATCTGCCTGCCTTCCTTCAGCTCGTAGAGATTCAGCCTGAACTTCAGTCGTTGGGCACTGCAAGAAGAGAGGAGAAACAACATTAAAGCCAGAGAAAGCGCCTTTCACTTTCATCTTCACCCAGGCCTGAACTGCTCTGTGTTGTGCTGAGAGGCAGCAAACCCAGTGTGTGCCTGCGATAGGTAAGCACCCCAGATGCAGCTCCTTTTATGCATTAAATTATTCAGGTGTCTTAGCAGTGACAGACCTTAATTCACATGCAGTTTTATTTTTAGAAAAGAATCTACTCTCATATTGCAAGCATAAGCAGAAACTTTGTAAACCCACGATACAAAAGACTAGGGAAATAGCACAACCCGTACATGCTGCGAGATCAAAGACGAGCGCAGCGTTAGCGTAAATCTGAGCCTTTTGGCTTGTCTGCAACAGCCCAAGAGAGCCCCGGTGAGGGCAGGCCGAGAAAAGGAGTGCTGGTACCGGCTCTGCGCCCTCCCCAAATGAGCAAACCCGGTGCCGCTCAGCCGTTAGTCCCCATGTAAAGGTGCCTCTCCCACGCTCGGTCTGTGAAACCCGCGGGCCGGGGCAGCACTTACACGGTCTGCACGTCGGTGGCCAGCCCCGCCAGCCCGATGTACAGCCTCTCCCCCATGGGGAAAATCTTCTGGAAGTCCGTGGTCACCATCTGCGCCTGGATCCCGAACCGCCGATCCGCGGCGATGGCCACGCAGTTCTTCCCCTTCATGGCCATCACGGCCCCGCCGTTGTACGACATGATCGACTGCCAGACAGGGCAGGATGAGGGGGGGGCGGCGGCGCCGCACCGGGACCCCCCCGCGACCCCCCAGACCCTCCCCCGGGCCTCCCCGGGACCCTCGCGGGAGACCTTGGGACCCTCCAGGAACCCCCGGGGTCCTCCCAGCCTTACCCCAGAGACCCTCCGGGACCCTCCGGGACCCCCCGAGCTCTCCCGGGTCCCCCCGGAAGCCTCCAGAACCCTCCCGGTATCCCCGGGGCCCTCCCCCAGGCCCTACCGGGAGCCTTTGGGACTCCCCGGGACTCCCTGGGAACACCCGGGCTTCCCCCCAGCCCTCCCCCCGAGCCCTTCCGGTACCCCCAGTACCCCCGTCCCGTCCCGGTGCCCACCATGGTGCCGGCCGCTGTTCCCCCGCCAGGCCCGACCCTGCTGCTTCTGCCTCCTCCGCCGCCGCCGCTCCGGCTCCTTCGTCCCGCCTCCCTCCTCCTCCCATTGGCCGCCGCTCGCCGCTCGCCTCTCGCCATTGGCGGCTGGGCCCGCCGAGGGGCGTGGCTGGAAGGGGCGGGCAAGGAGAGAAAAGTGAAGAGTCACGGGGAGCGGGGCATGCCGGGACGGCGGCGGACCGAGGGGCGGGGGCGCAGCGGGCACAGCTGGATGGAGGGGGCACAGCTGGATGGGGCGGGCACAGCTGGATGGGCACGGGGACATCGCCCTGCCGGAGGGACGTGCAGGGCATTGCACAGCTGGGTGGGTGTGCAAGGACCTGACACAACAGCTGGGTGCCTGAGCAAGGGCGGTGCACAGCTGGGTGGGTGCACAGCTGGATGCCCCTGCAGAGGCAGTGCCCAGCTGGGTGTGCAGGGGCACTGCACAGCTGGATAGTGCAGAGGCAGTGAGCAGCTGGATGTAGCAGATGCAATGCACAGCTGGGTGATTGCAAAGCAGGGCATCCGTGCAGAGGCAGTGCACAGCTGGATGGGTGCACAGCTGGGTATCCATACA
>CM021757.1:4969265-5016545 GCA_011075105.1 Heteronetta atricapilla
CCCTGATTGAGCCCCCGCAGATGGCCGCACGCCGCGGGGGGGGGGGGCGGCGCTGACCCCCCCCCCCCCCAGGGGCACCCCCACCTCACTGCCTGGGGGCTTGCAGGAGCGAGATGCGGGGGGGGGGCTGTGCGGGCAGGGAGGGGATGAATGGGGGCAAGGGGCTTCAGCCGTGCCCTGAGCACAGCACCAGAGGTCTGCAGCAAAGAGCCCGTCCTGCCGGCAGCTGCAGCTCCACGGCGATGCCCCGGCTCTGGTGCAGGCAGCGGGGGGCTGGGAGGGGATTTTCTGTACCGAGGGTTCTCACGGAAAACCCCCGGAGCTAAAGCAAAGGCTCCGCCTGCCCTCACTGCCCCTGCTCGGCTGCGAGTACCCTGATGGGCACGGAGCCACAGCTGGAGCTGGGCTTCGGCCATTAGGCGCTGTTAGAAGGAGCCGCAGGGCAGCAGCTGTGCTAGCACGCCTACAGGCTCTTTGGCTGCCTCTGCTCCCCCGGCCCAAGAAGCTTCCCTGCAGGACTGAAGCCGTGTGGGACGCCCAAGAGCTTGGCTCCGTGGGTGCTGCAGAGCCAGCGTCCCTTTTCCAGGCAGATCAAAGCGTGGGAGAGCTGAGCAGATTCCTCCTCTCTGTGCCTCTGCTCCTCCAGCTGGAAAAGGGGAGGAGAGGGGACACCTGAGCTGCGGTTTCAGCCCTGCTGCTGTAAGTTACGGTTACCTCCCCCTGGCCGTGAAGGTGACATCCGCAGCCTTCACAACTCCACCAGCACAGGAGAGGCACCAGAGACACATTCAGCTCCCCGCTTCGAGGCTTTTTTGATTACGGGCACTTGATTATTTTGACTTAAGTGGGTTTAAGAAACCTCACGGCGCAGCATATACCAAGGGCAACAGTAAATAAAGAGAACGGTGTGAGCTGCCAGCTCTGAAACGTGCCGGGCTGGCTGGGCAGGGCCCTTGGACAAACTGCTTGGGGCACTGCGCTGCCTGCTTGGCCCCATCGGGCTGGAATTGGAGGGACGATGCAGGTGGCCTTAAGTGCAAACATAAAACAGAGCGATGCCCTGATCACCATCTGGATGGATGACGTGCAATGGAGAGAGGTGAGCAAACAAACCCGGCTTTAACTGGAAAGGCTTTAGGAGCAGCTGGCATTGCTGCTCGGAGCAGCTGCCTCTGACACAGCCGTGGCTGCGCTCCCCTTCGGAGAGGAGAGGGCGGTTTAGACCAACTGATGGACTTGTGCTGCGCGGAGAAGCCCCCCGGCACACGTCCCTTTCTCCAGGCCTCTGCAGCAGGAGAGCATCTGCATCCCGAGCCAATCCTCCGGTCACGCGAAACAACTGCAGCCTGTTCTGAGCTCCCGAGGGAGCCGCTCCACCACCGCAGCAGACCGCGTCCCCGCTTGCTTCAGGCACGTCGGTCACCTCTCACCCTGCCAACTGGCCTGAACATTTCACCCCAAAGAGTATGATATCAGCTGCTTGGTATGTCCCCCCTGCAGTCCTCTACCGAGCACATGAGAAGACCTCGTCTATGTCTATGTTGTCTTTGGTAGGGAGCCAAGGGGCTGGAGCCATCTGCATCCACGCGCTCTGCAGGGACAGCGCTGGAGTCTGAACCAGCCCCGGGCAGCCAGGGCAGCCGTCTTGTGGCTACAGCAGGCCTGCCAGTGTGGAAGCAGGGAGAAAAACGAGGCTCCGTGGTGTCCAGGACCGAGACAGCCGCTGTGTGTGCAAGAGCTACGTCTGGTGATGCTGGTGAGTGGCTGGGAGAGACCAACGGCGGAGCCTGTAGGAGCTAAGGGCTGTAGAAGAGAGGGGCTCTGTGTGGGATTGCTTGGACAGATACATTTCATGCACCTGCTGTAGATATATTTCACCCATTATCCTGGTCCAAGAAGATGCCACGTCCCGCTTGTCCGTCACAAAACCACGGAACAAAGCTCCGTGCCATCCTTTCTTGCCTCTCCAGCCCTGTCCTTGCCAAACAGGAACAGAAATGCTACCGAGAGCTAAGCAGTGGAAAGAGAAGAACCATGCCAGGAACAAACCAACCCAACTCTGCAGAAATAGTCAGCTTCTTTGTGCTTCAGGGCTCCAAGAAACACAGCAGAACTGGATCCGGGCCCCTGGTGCTCCACGAGCAGCCCCCGCGCCTCCCTCCCAGCCTGCGCCCTGGCACCAAGCGCCCGCTCGCTGCCTGCCAGCTCCGCAGCGGGTTTCCTCCTGCGCTGGGCTCCTCTCCCACCTCTTCCACACCAAAGGACTGAAGCAGAAGCACCGTGTTTCCTTCCAGCCTGAGAAACCAGAGGACAAGTTTCTCAGCTGGCACAAGCTGCTCTCCGCCCTCAGCAATCTCTTCTATCAGTGGGGACCTGCTCCAGGCCCAGCGATTCTGGGCACCAGGAGGAGGCTTTGCAGCAACCGGCCACAGCAGAGAGCCACCGAGTCCTCAGATGCAGGCACCAAGCCTCCTTTCCCCCCCAAGTAACTGAACATTTCCTACAGCTGAACGTTTCCTATAACGACCCAGAACCTTCGATGATGCAACTCTGCATACCCAGGCTTTGCGTGGCAAACTCTGCCTCCCCCGGACAACCTCTTGAACGAGTAAAACCGCCCTTAACTGAAAACGTCGCTGCCAGTGTCTCCGGTTGCCCCATGCCCCCTGAGCAAGGACACAAATGGGTTGCAGAGGTGAGGCCCGAGGAGCCAGCTGGAGAGCTTTCAAGGTCAGCGGGGTTTGTTCGGGGGCTGCTCTGCCGATTAGCACGGGGGGGCCGGGCGCTGCTCAGCCTCTCCCTCCTCTCCTGGCAGGGTCAAGGTTACGACAACAGCGCCAGGGCTCAGCTGCCTCCTCTGTGCTAGCAGGAGAAAATTACAACCGCTGTCCCCGCTCCCCGGTCTCCCTCACTCGCGAGGTGCAAGGCCAGCAGGGAGGCAGAAACCCTGCCCACGCAGCTCACCCTGCGGACAGCAGAGTGCCTAGATGGGGTTCATCACCCAGACCTTGTTCTCTTTCCAATGCCGAAACGCTTAACTGCATTAAAAAGTCTTTGATATTAATATTAATATTATTTATTATAATAAAGAACAGTCAAGCAGCGTGAAAAAAATATATCTTAGCTACATTACCTTAAATTGCCAAAAATATACACATTTTTCTCTTTTATTTAATAAAAAACAAATCAAAACAAAAAAAAGACACATGCAACATACTAAATGAGACATTAGCATCAAAACGGGTAAAGAAACGTACCCCAGTGCAACTGAAACACAGATAATCTTTAGCTTTTATTTCTCTTCCCCCTGCTCCTCCTTTCCAGATGCGGGTGCTCGGCAGCGGCCCTCCGGCAGCGACCCTCCCGCTTCCCTCAAGCTGCCGGAGGCACCTTTGGCTCTGGGGCAGGTTGAAGCGATTTGACGAGGAGCACACTTCAAAGAGGCCGGCCGCCTTTGGAAGAGGTCGGAGAAATGTGTAAGTGCTATCTAAACGCCTCTTCCCCAGCTCATCAGCTCCAGCCTCGTCCCCGCCTGTCCCGGAGAGCGGCTTCGTGCTCCAACCAGCGCCGTAAGCGAACGCGGGGACGTGCCCAGCAGGAGCAGGGAACCGGGACCGCAGCGTAGCTCAGCCCAACCCTGCTTTTAGCAGAGATCCTGTCTACGAACAGTCCTCGAATTCAGTCCTTGATTTCCATCCTCTTCCGACGGGTGGGCTCCCCGGGTGTTTTCCCAGCAGCAGGGCCCGTCCGGTGCATTTCAGCCCCGACTGCGCGCTCGCCTTCATCACGTACCTCTCGCCAACCCCCTGCCACCTTTCTGCTGTTGCCCAGGGATTTGGGCACCATCCCACTGACCTGAACAAGGTTTTAATTTGTCCTAGGACACAACTTGCTCTGGGGACAGACGTTAACCAGCCTCCCCTCCTCCACCCCCCTCTGCTCCCGCTCCCAGCTCGTTAATGCCAGAGCGTGAAATGTGGTTAAAGTTTGGAACCGTTTGACCAGGTCTGGACGCGACGTCAGGTCCTGGTGGTTACCAAGCAGTCTGAAGGCTGTGCTGCTGGTAAGCATGACAGCACAACAGGTGGCAACTCGAATTTGGGATCTTACAGTAAAAAAAAAAAAGGGAAAAAAGGAAAAAAAAAAAAAGAAATCGAACACAACCCAGCCAAACCCAGCTGGGCAAGCAGCTGGCTGGCAGCTACCACATCTGCAGATTTAACAGCCACTGCTGTACCCCTCGCCCTCCTGTCCATCATCCTGCTGACCCAGACCCGCACTCATGGCTGGGACCAGCTGCTCCTGAATCCCACGGACCCGTTGGCAGGCCCGGCCCTCACCTGCGTGCGGCCGTCACACACAAACGGGGCGCGTCGGGGCTGAATTTAGCACGGCAGCCTCGGAATTGGCGGCGGCACCGATGCTCGCAGAGGAGTGGGGGCACAGCAAGGCCATTTGGGGGGGGGGGAGGGAGGGAAACAGGAAAAAAAAAGTGCAAGCACACGACTGCGCCAATTTCAGGGACGGGGAGCCAAGATTAGAGTCAAACCGTTTGAAACGGAAAGATCTCGTTCACATTTTGTAAGGATCGGGTTGACGGCCGGGGGCACGGCTCAGCCCGCGACACGCGGGCACTGGCTGGGGACGGGGAGCGTCAGCAGGAGCCACGCTTCAGCTGCTCCTCGCTAGGCTGCAGAGACCAGGAGGGAGGGAAGGAGACTTTTTTTTCCTGTATTTTCACTTTTAGCTGCCATCTGCATCTTTCCAATAGCTTCTTAACCTTGTTAAAACGTTAGCTTTTCTGTATTAAAACAAAAAATTATATATATATAATATATATATTTCTGAGCAGACAGCAGTGTTCTACCCAGTTCACAGAACTAGAGGCTGAGATCAAAAAGGTTCCTCCTCTTGTTTTAGCCTTATCCAACCACCGTGGTGATAATCTTCCGAAGGAAAAAAATAACAGAACAGAAAACAGGATGAAAGATTTAGCGGATGAGTTTTGCCTGTAACAAGCTTTCCTAGTACTATCAGCACAGCCCCACTGCTGACAAATTTGAATAGTGCAAACCGGTTAGGGGCAGTGGGAATGTGCTGAGAAGTATTCATTAAGGTCTGACAGTTATTATTATTTTTTAAGACCCTCAGAGATTCTGTTTGCTGGAGTCTTTGCACCTGCCCCCCACCCACCAGAGCTCTGCACTTAGCCAGGGGATGAGGCAAAGGGGCACGCGTACGTTTGACGTAGATGTTGCCCTCCCTCAGGGCTGCCCCACCTGTCCTTCAATCAATCCATCGCATCCCAGCGCGGAGGAAGCCGGTGCCTTGGCCGAGGTTCCAGGCTGCAAGACGGAGTTAAGGTCAAGAGGTGGAAAACAACGAAGGGTCCGATGTCCTAGCTTGGGAGGTCGTCCCATTGCTTGGAGATCCCTTTTCTCAAGTGCCCAGGACCAGTGGAAGAACGTTGGTAGGTTTTTGTTGTTGTGTTTGTTTGTTTGTTTTTTGCCAGACTGGAATGATTTGTGGTGGGTAAGAACGAACAGCTAGCAGATCTGGGACTGTCCTTTCCCCACACACACATTTCTATCGCCCGGCTTAGCCTAGGAAACAAGTGCCAGGTTCAAACGCACCTTCTGAAGTTGGCTACGGTAAGGTAATACTGGCTACGGCCCCTTTTTGCAAGCTGAAATTTTAGGCTTTGGAAATCTTGGAAGTAGGCTGAAAGACGGCATGAGGAGCAGGAGTGTGCTTTTCATGTGAAACGTACAGCACCGACCCAACAGCAGCTTGTGAGCAGACGTGGCAATGTCCTCTAAAGAAGTTGGTGGCTTTCACCTCCCCAAGCACCAATCCTTCCCCATCGCTCCGCCACTCGTGTCTTTTCAGGCTGGGTATGGATCCAGCTGGCGTGCAGGGGCATCGTGTGATGGCTACAGAGACAACAGCATCCTAAGAGCCCAGCAGATGAGAAGCAGTTGAGAAACCTCAGCTGCGGGGCTTCTTCTCGGCCTCCCCGTGGGCGAAGCAGACCCCGCAGGCACTGCCACCACGTCCCACTTCCCCAGCCGTGGCCCATCCAGTGCTGCCTCCGAGGGCACTGCCAGATTCCTCTGCACTGTGCAGAAAAGAGTCCTCAGCAGAGGGGCCTCCCTCCACCAAGGTCTTGGCCAAGGATGCTCGACGGTCTCTAGTGCCTCGGCCTGGGGGCTACGCACACGTAAACACACGCTTGCACTCCCGGCAGGGAGGAGACCGGCAGGCATCTGGTGTTAGCTCTCCTCCACTCTGCGTGGAAACACAGCTTCACTTTGAGCATGTGTGGCACAGACCAGCGCGGCAGGCTGCCCCCCGCCTTCGCTCCTCCCGATGCCAGGGCTTGGTCAGAGACGTACTGTCTTCCAAAGCACCTCTTGGCATTGCCCAGCGGCAGGAAATGCTTCTTGGAAGCCTTGTGCTCATTGCTCTAACAGTATCAAAGTTGCTGACTGTGGAAAGCCACATTCCCCTGGCTGAGAGGAGTTGGCTGCTGGTTTGTTCGGGGTGAGGGGGGAGCTTAGCCCTTGTCCTGGGTAAGAGGAGCTCCCTTTTCATTCATGCTCTTTAAAAAACAAACAGAAAAAGAGACGCAGAGGAGACAGGTATCAGTACTGGACAGGCAGCGACACGAGGGGGCAGAAGCAGATAGCTCTGCTGTGCTGCTGACCTGGCCCTGCTCACCGCGACCTCTCAGGCTCCACCGAGATCATCGGAGACACGGGAGCCCCAGGCTTCCCCTCTGCCCGGTTCAGGCCAAACAGGCCCCTCGACCCTGGCCTTTGGCTCCTAAATGTCTCCAACCAGGACTGGACCTTCTGGGAACAGGTACAGGCCAGGGGAGGATGGAGGACAGGCAAAAGTATCACACCATCAGTCCCTAGACGCTGGTGTTCCAGGACAAGGGTGCTTTACAGAGAGGCTGCAGACCTCTCCACACCTCCACCACCTCTCCTCTCAGGTGCAAGCTTCCTTCTAAACCCTGGGTTTCAACATGCAGTCACCTTTATATTTCATCACGAGGCCCTAATAGGGCCAGCACTGCAAGGGGCACTCTGCCCATCCAAGTCTTAGGGTCAACGGAGACAAATCTACGGCCTGCCTCTGCCTCGCTTCTGCAGCAGGTCTGGTGCACACAAGGAAGGGCACCCCGGGAGCTCTGTGCCTACCTGACCCCGCCTGGGCCTTACAGAAGTCCATGGAGGTCGGATCAGGACGTGACACGGGCTAGTCAGGGATGGAGCAAAGCCAGTGGAGGATTCTGGCTCTGTCGCCTAAGCGGTGCCCTCGTTCCCCCGTTAACTGCAGCGCAGACCGCCTCTCCCTGGGTCTGTACAGCGCCTAGCACCACGAGCTCACTGGGGTTAGGGTAGTGCTAGCAGCATACGCACCGTTCCTTTTGGGGTGTTGCCATCAGCCTGCAGGTTGAGAAACGGGTTAGTCTGTGCTGTAAGGACAGGTGGGATGCCTGTCCCCGAAGCCATGAGGCTGTTCCCAGGAGCGCTGAGTGGCGGGGTGGCCTGTGGAGCCAGGAGGGCATTGCTAGGGTTGAGCTGCTGGGGGGAGAGGGAGGCCATGAGAGAGCTGCTGCTGGGGGGCGCCTGGGGGGCCGAGGTCATCAGGGCGCTGGTGCTGGAGTGCAGGAGGGGGGCAGAGGTGGCCGCCAGGAGGCTGCTCATGGACAGCTGGGACGAGCTCGTCATCTGCAGCCGCTGCAGCTCCCTCTTCTGCTGGATTTGCTGCATCATCTGGAACACCAGGGCCTGCTGCTCCTGCAGGGAAGGGTGAGAAGAGCCGTCAAGGCAGGGACAAAGGGCTCAGGAAGAGGTGACCCCTAACCCAAAGGAGCCATAGCAGCACGCTCCACCCCAGGCACTGCAACTTGCAGTACAGAAAAAGTCCCCTTCCTCATCTATCTACAGGTAGAGAGAGGAACAGTCTGTGATGTCCATTAACAGCCTGTGCTTCTGCCCTGCCCAGCCCCACTGTTTCCCGAAGCGTGGGATTAGCTGACCCTCACTCAGACACCTGCAGGCACACCGATCTACCCAGCCCTTTCCAAACAACTGAGCCATGGATTTTAAATCTGGGGTATGCACTGACCCGGATTTCTGTGCTGGCTGCTATTTTTTTTTTTTCCCAGTCTGTCCCACAGGTGAGCTGGACTTGGATGAGGGCCACGTCTCACCTGCGCCCAAAGGGACGCCCTCGAATCCCACCAAACTGCAGAAATCACTATAGCAACCATCGACCAGTGCTGCAGGCTGAGGGCTGACATTGTTTCCATGCCCATAGGGATGCAGCTGATGACACGGTGACATCAGCCGCTGAAAAGAGAAGCCTTTTGAAATTTGCTTTTCCTTGGTTATAAATAGCCTGACCCAGAAACCTATCCAAAACACTGGGCCACGTCCAAGGGAGATATAAATGTGCACAGCTTCATTGACGGCGTTAGCTCTGCCATGCGGCTCCTCCGCAGGGGAGGGACAGCACAGAGGTTTCTGCAGGGTGAGTGAATGCGGCTCTCAGGGGCTTGTTCACCATCCGTCTGTGCAGCCTTTCCCACAGCAGCCTGGGACGGGGCTGCCTGATCCTTTTTCTGACCCCAAAGTCCTCGGCCACCTCCGCAAGTGCCCCTGCCACCTCTTGTTCTCTTTGTCAGTGTGCCCAGGCACACTCACCTGCCTCAGGGCTAAGTAATTTGGTGCTTATCTTGTTCTAAACTCGAGCAGTGTCCTCAAGCAAGTTCCTCCTCTCGTGTGAGCCTCAGCACATCTGCAAGCCCAGAGCTCAGCGCTCTCGTGGCAGCAGGAGCAGACATGATTTGCATTCAGAGATGTCTGGAGGAGGTAACAGCACTCCTGATTTTACGGAGGCTTAGCGTTACCATGTTCTCACACCCTCAGGATGTGGGAAACCCAGATTAAATTTTTTCCTTTGTACAGAAAATTTCAAATCCCCATCTCCCCCCTCCAGGAGGTGCCGCACCTTCCTGCCTAAAGCTTTTCTCCTCGTTGCACCCACTGCAGCCCCGAGACAGGGCAAGAGCACGTGACTCTGCAGCCCTGTGGGCAAGGGGGGTCGTGTGTAGGAGGGAGCCGTACTTTCTGCTCCCTGCTCCGAGGCTTTCTCATTAAACAGTTCATCAGATAAAAGGTGCCAGCAGGCACACTTACCGGATTAAGCGGTTGAGAAGTCAGGAGCTGCTGAAGCTGCTGGAGCTGCTGTTCGTGTTGGTGCAAGACGTGCCGCTGCTGCTCCGTCAGGGGACTCAGGCTGGGCACGCTGCGAGGGGAGCAGGGCAGGGAACGTCAGCACAGCCCACCTTGGTCCTGGACACGCAGGGCCTCCCTCCCACCCTCCCGGTGCTAAGCTTCTGATGGAGAGGGCAGGGCCGTCCCCGCGAGCTCCCCGTCCTCACCTGCTCAGGCTGGTGGAGAGCTGCAAGGTCGGAGGCCCGCTCGCCTGCGTCAGCGCGCTCGGAGGCTGGGCAGCCTGAGCTCCGTTCAGATTCCCCAGGATCCCGTTGATGGGCATCTGCTGGCCTCCTGCCAGGGTCCCCATCAGGCCGTCCACCATGGGCACCGTGGAGAGGCTGTGGCTGGCAGTGGTGCCTCCCCCCAGCCCGCTGCCTGCCACCCTGGCCAGGCCATTCACCTGCTGCACCCCGGGCAGGGGTAGCGAGGCAGGACTCTGCTGCAGCATGGGCAGGGGTGGAGGAGTGCTGTGGAAGGACAGGGAAGAGCTGCTCCTGCTGGGGCAACCTGAATGAGGGTCCTGGGGGAGAAACGGACATAAGAGCATCGGACTGGGGCAGCTTGTGAAAGGTCAGCTCAGCTCCAGGGGGGCTCTGGACAGGAGCTGGAGGTGGGAAGGGGGGCTGTGAGTGCAAGTGCAGGTGTATGCTCAGAGAGGTCCCAGAACTCAGACGTACTTTGCTGGATGTCTGCAAGCGCAGCCAGAATGACCTAGAAGCATTCTCGCCTCTCGCTCTCAGGCTCAGCTACCCTCAGCACTGAGACAAACTGAAGAGCAGCCACTCCAGAGAAAGAAACCTGATTTCTGGGCCTTGACTTCTCGGATTTATGAGCTGGCCATCAAGTCAGAGCACCGGGACTGCACTGCTCTGGTCCCGCCCCGGGTCCCTTTCCCAGCTGGCTGGGGAAGGCGGTGGCCCCTGTACCTCAGAGGAAGTGGAGAGCGAGTTCTCGATCCCAAAGCTGTTCTTGCACGGCGGGCTCTTGCTGATGCTCAGGGAATCGTTGTTGCAGACTGTAAGGAGGAAAGAAGTGAGAACAGAGTCAGGGGTGGAGCCTGACGTTGCCACAGCAATGGCAAGGGAGAGCGCTTCCCATCAGTGGCTGCAGCGAGATAAATGGGTCAGATCCTCCCTGCCGTGACCCCCCCTGCCCACCCCTGAGCACTGCTAGGAATGGCACGGGGTGACACTTCCCGCTGCCCCTCACCGTTGGGAGGCAGGATGTACTGGGCCTGGCTGCCAGGGCCATTGCTGCTGGTCACCACCGGGAAAGGGACGGAGAGCTGGACGTTGAGGAGCTGCAGACGCTCCTTCTTGGCCGTCAGCGTCATGATCTGCTCCTGAAGCCGCTGGTTCTCCTTCTGCAGCGAGTGCAGGGCTTTGAGCATTTCTACAACTGCAGGGAACAGAAGAAGGGAAAGGGGACAGGGTCGGGGGAGAGGGTGGAGGACAGAGGGAAGAGGAGAAGGGGGACCACACAGGGGTACTGCAATTAGACCACACTGGGGGATGAGACTGACCTGCAGATCACAGCCCCGCTGCCAGCTACTCCCCCAGGGCACAGGCTAGAGCTATGTCCCCAGCATGGCTCCTTTGCCGTGGGCAAAATCCCAGCTGGCTCTGACAAAACCGTGCACAAGGACCTCTCCCCCCCGCAGCCCGTGCCGCCAGTGACTCACTGTTTACGCCGGCTTCCCCATTGCCCTGCTTCTCCAGAAGCTGCTCGATGTTTGGGGTGGCCTGGGGAACATTCTCCAGCTGCCCGCTGCTGCTGCAGGACACCGTCTGGTCAAAGAGGGTCGGCAGGCTGCTGATGGGGGACCTGGGGAGGCAGGGGGGGATGTCAGCGATGCTTCCCTAGTCTGCACCCACACTGTGCTCCCTTCTCCCTCATCTCCTCTACCAGGGAGCGTCTGCGTCCCTCCCAGCCTCCGTCTCCTCTCCAGGACAGCCCTCCATCCCTGTTCACCCCGATATCGGCCGATCATCCTGCCTCCTCCCTCCCCTGCTGCCCCTCACCCCAGGAGGAGGCGAGATGCTCCGTGTCCCCCCCCTCGCCCCCCTCCTTTCCGCGGTCCCCGGGGTGCGGCGGAGGACTCCTGAAGGACACTCACATGGAAGAGAGGCTCTCCTGGGGCGACGTCCCTCGGCAGCCAAAACTGCAGTCCTCCAGGTCGGGCTCTGGGTGGGGGAGAAGGACAGAAGGGGCTCAGCCGCGGCCGGTGCCGGCAGGTGCCCGGCAGCCGGGGTGGGCGCCCGCTAGAGGGGAGCACGGAGCAGCCCGGCCGCCCGCATGCGCCCCCGCCGCCCGTGGGAGGCGACGGAGGAGGGGCCGCGTGTCCCCGCGTGTCCCCGCGGTCCCCCACGCCCCCCCCCGCCTCTGCGGGCCTGCGGCTGGGCTGATCCCCCTCCCCTCGGTCCCCCGCTGGCAGAAGGAGCCCTTTAGCCGCAAGGCTGGGGGATGCTCGACGGCTGAGCCGCGGGATGAGCCGAGCCTGTGCGCCCTGGGCTCTCCGCGGTGCCACCGCAGCCCCGCGCCTTCAGCAGCCTTCCCCTGCACCCCAGCGTTTCCAGGTGCTCGGCTTCCCTCTGAGCTGCTTAAAGGGGTGTCCAGGAGCTACCCCCAGGCCCTCCCCTCTGTCCTACAGAGCTGGGAGCACCGCGGTGCCAGGGACGGAGGCGCTGTGCGTGTGCCCGTGTGGGACATCTCCCGTTCAAACACTAAGCAAGGAGCGAGGTGGGTTCAGCTGCCATTTGCTCTCCGTCCCCTGAGCCTGCCAGCGCATAAACACACGTTCCCCTCGCTCCAGGACGTGTCAGATGTTGTGACTACAGCCTGCAGCAGCTGGCTGACTCGCCCCTCCTCTTCTTCACACAATAAGAGACGTTTCTTGTGTGCAAGAATCCACGAAGTGTCCTGCAGGGAACACTGCAAGGCGCTGTGATTTACAGGGTGGTGCCCTGAGCAGGGCACTAAGTTACTGCCAGTATTTTCTGCTGCTGAGAACAAGCAAGTGCAGCTGCTGTTTGGCAGCTCTTAGGTATGAGACTGATCCTCAGCCCTTTGCCCATGTGGGAACATCTTCCTGACTGTCTGCCATAACTGGTTCACCTTTCTGGGGAGAAGCCACCACTTTCTGCAAGCAGATGGAAGTTCCCAGCCAGCAGCAGCCTCTCAGTGCAAGGCACCACGTGGTGACAAGGTTAACAAAGTCCTTGAGATGCTGGAAGACACGAAGCCTTCCACTTTCCTCCACTGATGATGGGCTACCAGAAAGTTGGGAACAGTCAGACCACAGCAGTGCTTCTCTGTACCATTTTCATCCAAAGACCACCTAAACTTTTTGAGGAAATGTCCCCAGCCCATCACATGCAGCTTTGCCACAATAGTTTAAACTTGCAAGCAAATAAACATTCGGCTAAGCTTTGACTGTCTGCCTGTTACCGTCTTGTTTGCTCGCAGACCAGGGAGGTTGTGTGCACATATACAATGCCAGTTTTCTGAAACCAGGCTCCACACTCAACTATCTCCTGGCCAACACCACCCTGTTGTCAGGGGGACCGGGAGATGACTGAGTTATCACACAGAGACAGCACTTTGCAGGGCAGCAAGTACGAAAAAGAGGCTTGGAGGCAACTGCAGAAGATAAATACATTTGGCCTGTCATCATAATGAGGCAGGATCCAGGACAAGCCGTGGGAGGATGAACTAGACAGTAGCTAAGCAAGTGGGAAGATAAGAATCAGACTTTTTACACTGCCAAAGGCACCCGGTATCAACCTGCATCAGTGATAACAGTTTCTCAGTTCCCCCATCTGTAAGACAGGATAACACCATTTCCCTACCTCACATTAAAATCACGAAGAGCTCAAATATTACTGCAACGAAATCTATGTCTGCAGGGGATCTGTCTACACAGACACTCTCAGGAAAGGTAATCTGTTTTAAAGACAAGGCAGGAATACTTAAAACTTCACAACCACTCTGTTAACGACTTGGGATTAAAGCAGTCGTCACACTTTAAAATGAAAATGGCCACACAGGAGGTTTAATGCATGTTAATTAACCCCCCTGGAAAAAATAAAGAGCATTTGGCTTTACACCCTCTGGGTCACTAGCTCCAGCAAGAGGAGATGGTGATGGAGAAGACTTAAAAGGTGCCAACAGGAGCTGTTCTGAAGGCTGCCTGGAACTGGAAGAAACATGTCCTGGAACTCCTAAGATCCCAGACAAACAAAAAGAGCAATCTTGGAAATGGAAACTAAGGATCAAGCTTTTTCGAGCACTTTGGATGCTGGGTTTTGCCCACATGATTCATTCATTATTAGCCTCGGGGCTGGAACAGACTGCTGAGCGCTGTATTGTGCCTGAACCACAAGGCTGTTCCTGAAAGTTGACTTGCTTCCTTCTCCTGTCAGCACTTTGCCAAAATAACAGCGAAGGGGAAGTGGCAGCGGGTCATCTCCTCTCTCCCGTCGGTTGCCGCAAGGGAAGAATAACTCCTGGAATCATCCCCTCCTTTCCTTAACTCCAGCTGACCGAATCACGCCTGGCTCAGAGCTCCCATGCAGTGGCCCTGCTCCCGCTGGTGCCAGCCGTGCGGTTACCTTCCCGTGGCACTCCAGCAGACACAAGCTGCCAGCAGGGGCATGCAGACAAAGTGCTGCTGGTGGCAGAGGGACAGACAGGGAACGGCCACGGGCTTGCAAAGGTCATAAGTAAGCATACACGTTCGGTCATGCTTCACATGCAGGCATGCACACTGGTTAAGGCAAATAAGGGCACACCGGTGTCAGATCCTCCGGAGAACTCAGCGCTACCTCTAAGCAGGACCGTGCCTCTTACAGTCCTTGCCCGTGGCGCTGGGCAGAGTTTTACCTCCCGAGTTCAGCAGCCAGCATGCCGAGCTGCCAACGTTTCTGGGCTAGGGGAGCAGGAGACAGTCGCGCCACTAACTGCAACATCTGAAAATCAGGAGGATGCTTTTGTTTAACTACTGGTGCAAACCAAAAATCAGGCCCATTCTGCTCGGAAAAAAAAAGAAGTCTTATGATGCTTCCAGTTTCCTGCTTATTAACCAGGCAACTTTCCAAGAAAAATGAATTTGCCTTGGTGGGAAAAAATGAGCAGTTGTAAGCAATTCAGTGTTGGCATGTTAACGTTTGGAAGTTGAAAACAGTGAATTTCACATTTCATGACAAAGCCAAAGCGGAAGAGCAGAAACTAACTCAAAACAGAGGTGGAAGATGAAAATTAAGAGTGCAAAATCTCTCTCATTAAACAACAATGACAACAACAACCACCCCTTCAGCTTATTTTGAGGAAGCAAAAGCTCGCAGTAGTTTTCGCTAGGTTTGCACAGCTTTAGTAGGTAAAAAGGCGAGAGATTTCTGTAGGGAAGGATTTCCATTCTTGCACCTCCTCAGCACGTGTCCAGGAACACGCATTAGCCATTGCACACAGCAGCAGATGTGCTTTTACAGGACCGAAGGCCAAAACTTCCTTAGGGCAATGCAAGCACCTCCTGCCTGGGGAAAAAGGCACTGTCCCTCTCTCCTAGCCCCTGGCTGTCACACGCGTGGAATGGGAGCAAGCAGGGAGGGCAGCTGGAGAACTATGAGTGCGAGGTTGTCTTGACTCTTCCAGGGAGACCCCTTCGGGAGCCCAAACTCACATACCTTCTGATTCACGTACCTGCCCGGCTGCTCTCCGACTGATTTAAGAGCGGGTTGATTGACAGCCCAGATGTGAGGGGGCTTCCAAAAATATGTGAGGAGGGGAGGCTAAATGTTGAACCTGCCAGTGAGAACACCTACATGGCAAAACAGGGCGGGAGGAAGGGGGGAAGAGAGAAAGAGAGAGAAATTACTTCTCAAAAATGCGAGAACAAAATAACTTTTCATTATTCCTTCTCTTCCTGACTCTTGAACCCAGCTTGGTCTTGAGAGAGTGTTAAAAATATCTTCTTGGAAGTCTCGCTGGACAGCTGAAATCTTCCCAGCCCCATCTCAGAGCCAAGAGGCCTGAATGAGCTGCGTAACACTGGAGCTGTAAAACTAACTCTCTCCTCCCTGTAAAACACCTCTCGCTGTGAGCTCCTGACAAAGGACCAGGCGCTGTCTCCTGGCACACACGCAGCCCACCCAGCCGGGAGGTGCGAGGCCTCCCACCGAGCTACCTGTGCTGCGGAGCGAAGGTAGGGCTGGCACCAGCGCCAGCAGCCGGCAAGCAGCAGGGACCGAGCAGCACGGGACACAGCACACGCACCCACAGCCAGGCCTCTGCCACCTGGCTGTCCTGTGCTCCATTTACAGTCAGTGCAGGGTAATGTGCCCTTTTAGGCTGCAGCTCCTCTCTGCCCCCAGCCGGGCTGTGATGCCAAATTGCCTGCATCTTTCTAGCGTCTCTGAGGGAAGCCACAGTTGGCAGCTCCCCTCCGATCTGAAGGAAGAAAAACAGTGTTCCCAAATGGAAAAAGCAGCTCCTCTGTGCCCACAAGCTAGTCCTGCCCTGCCAGTCACAGCTCTGTCTGACCAACAGGCCCTCTCCTGCCCTGGTCCTGATGTTCTTACCTGCGTGGTGGAGACCGAGGAGGAAGAGGAGGCTGGGATGGTGCTAGCAAAGGGAGACCGGTTGAGCTGTGGGAGAGACGACGTACCCTGGTGTGCCAGCAGGCTGGAAGAGAGGGGTGTACTGCACACAGCTCGGAGCACTCCTCCCCCGTGGGAAATAGGGTCCTTGTTACTGGTGTAGATCCCTGCGAGGGGAGGAGATGTGTTAAGGATGGCCTGGAGGCAGATGGCGTTGTGCAGGGCTTCATCTCAGGAAGGGCGGGTGATGCCAAAGCACAGGACCAAGTTTAACGTGCGCTTCAGCATCTCGTGGCCCAGCACGCACTGACGGTGTGACAGCCCATAAGCCTTCTGCCAAAGGTGTCTCAAAGCTTGCCAGCCTTCCCCCCCCCCTCTCATTTGCCACAGCCGATACGATCGGACAGGGAAACCACAGCACACCGTGACTCACCAAAGCCACAAGTCAAGAGACCGCCCGTGCTCTTGCTGAGCTATCCCCTCCCCTTCCACGGTGCCCGCGGACCAAGGTGGGACACGGCCAGAGAAATGAGGAAGGAAGGTGAGGAGGGAGCTGCTGCAGAGGGAGGGGACCTGTCCGACTTCCCATCTGCTCAGGCACGTGGCAGAGCCCCAGGTCGGGTCCTGCAGCGCTCTGCCAACGTCTCTCGGCAGGAGAATGAGAGAACGATCAGGGGGAGAGCAAGGCCTGGCAGCGTCCTCCTCTCTCAAACATCGCTTTGTTGTTTGGAGGGGAGGCAGGGAAAAAAAGTTGGCTTGAGAGTCTGATAATGGAGCTCACAATTCCTGCAGCTCCTCTCCGCTCGCAGGCAGTGCAGACAAGTGGGCCACGGCTCCCAGACGCACACAAAATTATATCCCCCCTTGCAATCTGACCTAAATCGGAGCATCTGCAAACAACCCACAATAGACCGATGACAAGTTCTGCTGCCAGAACAGTGTCAAACCTCAGCCCCTCCTCTGCCTGCTGCCTTAACCCCTTCCTGCCACACATCCCCGCTGCCCTCAGCCCTGCCAGGCCAGGGGACTCCGGCCAGGACCTGCTGGCAGCCTCGCAGCAGGGTTAACATCCTCCAACCCTCCGTGGATGTGGTCAGACCAGGATGAAAGGTTTTGCTTTGAAAAGAGGGGTTAAACTTGAACCACTCATGAGAATCCCTCGTTTGGGGTCGGATTGCGGTTGTTCTGGTTTGGCCTGTGAATTACCCTGTCTGTATCGCTTCAGAAATTCAGCTCTGGCTTGCTGAGGTTTTCCAGCACTCGAGAAAAAAGGGCTTGAAATGCTCCCAGCTGCAAGCAGAAGAGAAGCCGACCCAGAGGAGCTTCTAGGATGAAGACCGAGAAATAGGAGACAAGACCTGGATTTTTGTAGCTTCTGGGAATGAAAGCAAGGGACCGGACCCTGGGCAGCTGCAGGTTCAGACACCAGCCAAACACGATGCTGAAGAGAGCAGGGCTGGGAGCACACCTGGAGCCCTAAGGGGAAACATACCTGAACTCAGCAGTGGGGATTCCATGCTGAGGCTGGGCAGGCTCCCCGTGTGGCTGAAGGGCCGCGAAGAGTTGCTGATGCTGGAGCTAACAAGGGAGCCCCCGGAGAAGGGCGACGAAGACGTAGACGTGGACCCAGCCAGCTGGGCACCCAAAATCTCTTTGCTTTTGCCCCCTTTCGGCCTGCCGGGCCCATGCTTATTTTTCTTGCTGCCCTTGTGCTTCTTTTCTTTCAGCACCTCTCCCTCTTCCATGCTGAGGGACGGCATGCGCTTGTGGCTGCTGCTGCTGCTGCCGCCCGCGGCCCCGCTGCTCCCCACCGAAGGGCCGCTGACAGGGTTCGAGGCCTTGTAGTCCACAGGGGAGGCATCACGGCCTCGCTGCTGGCTCACCGCGGAGGTGGAGAAGCGCATGATGGATCCAAAGCCTGAGAAGATCACCTTCTGCTCAAAGACATCCCCCTTCTGGCCTTCATACAGAGGAGAGCAGTGCGAAGAAGAAGAGGAAGAGACAGGCTTCCGGTACTTCTCGTCGTCCTGCTCGAGCTTGGGGAATGTCACGAAATCCTGGGAGCACTGCAAGGAGCTGCAGGAGGTGCCTGGGGGGAAGCAGGGGGAAGCAGATGTAGGGAGGCTCGCCGTGACAATAACTCAGCCCACAAAGCAGCGAGAGCACGGTCACAATGCAGGTCCTCTAGCACAGGTTGGAGACTGAGCTGAAGGACACTTCTGTCACCTTCCCGCCCTGATCCACCCCCCCCAGCTGCTCTCACGCTCTCTGGTGAGCATAAGCAGTGCGCACCAGCAGCTTCATCCACCCAAACGTGCGTGTGTCTGCTCCCCAAGGCCCTGCACCACCTCCCTCCCGCCCTGATTAGGGTCCCAGGAGCATGCGAGCAGTTCCGACAACAGCTCGAAAAAGGACCGAGTAACATCAGAGCAGATGGGAGCCCTGCAAGGTTTTGACTCAAAGCTCAGGGGAGCCCCGGTATCAGGTTTTGGCTCAGGTCTCTCCCCCGGCACTCCTTAAAGCACTCCTGCAGACAGTACCACCTACGGAGGAGAGGGCAGGTGCTGCCCATATTGCCTGCGCACAGTATCCCCTTCCCTCATCCCTCCACCCAGACATCTGGATCTGTTTTGCCTTGCAGTGCAGCAGGCCTGCGCAGGAGGGGAGCTGTAACACTCATCCGACTGTGTTATTCCCTCTGTGCATGGAGCAAGTAGCAAGGAGACTTTTCCTTTTCTCTTCAAGGGGTTACAGAGCAATCAGCAAAGCTTCAAGGTGCTTACTGGTGACGCAAAGCCTCACCCCCATCCCCTCTTCTCTGGCTTCTCCTTCGCCCCTTACCTGCAGGCTGGAAGGTCCCGCTGGAAGAAGCTGAGCTGAAGCCAGCCGAGCTTTTCCCACTTCCCGTCTTTTTCCCCTTGTGGCTGCTGCCATGGCTTGAGGACTTCTTGCCTTTCACCTCCGATCTCCCGACCTCTGAGGTCTCTTTGCTCCCCTCATGGTGGCTGGTGGAGCCCTGGCAAGCAGCAAACACAGAGGTCACTCATTCGGGCCAGATGTGGCCGCAGCAGGGGCTCTTTTTATCAATTTCCCCTTAAAAGAAGTAATTGCTCCCCCTGCCCACGAAGAGACGGCCAGCTCACATTACCCACAGGAGAAAAGCAGCATTCCCCTCTACTGCTCCTTGGTGGCATCAGTGTTTATACTCCTAGGGATTACACTCATCCCATCTCACTGCAGGAAATCAAACAGGGCGCTGACAACCCGAGCACGGACACCAGAGATGAAAACTGCTGCGATTCAAACTCGTATTCCAGCTGCACCTCTCGGGTGTGCTGCTCTCCACAAGGTCGTCCCACCTGGGAGCACCTGCCTGCCCTTCTGCTGTGATGGGAGATTCCCAATGCACCACCAAAACAGCTCCGCTGCCAGTGCAGGGCTTCCAAATGCACTGCAGCACACATTCTGCACAGTGACATTGTTAAGCAGCACCTGGCCATACAACAGATGCTACCCAAACCCAAATAAGCCTCCTGGAGACAGGGAAGCAGGGGGGATGAAGAGGCTGGGCAGATGCGAGGAAATCCAGGAGCTTGGGCTGAGAGAGAGAAGTGTGGGAGTTCAGCAGGGTGGGATGAACTGAAAACCAGATTCCTCGGGGCACCCACACTGGGATGTGGAGCCTTTACCTTCCAGTCACTTCAAAGCCTTCACAGATCACTTCCTGCAGGGTAATACTGCAACCAAATCGATATTATAGACATGGTTCCAACGTGATGGCCACAGCCCAAAACACAACACCTGTACGTTAACGCCAACATCTTTTACTTCTCACTGAGAGCAGAGACAAGGGAGACACAGCGAAGCACAAAACCTTTCTTAAATTCCACTCCCCTGACTCCAGATGACCTCTTCTTAGGGAGAGCTAACGAAAAAAGGGCTTGTAATGCAGACTCATGAATGCCCAGATAAAAATCTTCCCCCATTCCTCCCACATGGTTTAATCACTCCGCACAATGCAACAGCTGGCAGCCTAACACACACCAGATGTGCCGGGAATATGAAAGACAGGAGGAAGGGAGTGGTGGAAATTAGGGGGGGGGGAAGGGGGAATCTGTATTTTCTCATCACAGACTCCTGGATGTAGGAGATTAAGCTTTCTTGATTTATGATCTCAGAGGGAGCGTGAAAATCTTTCCGACTTTCCACATCTGCCTGGAGGGGGAAAGGAGAGCGGTGCCTGGGGGCGATGGGAAGTCCTGCGACTGTTCACAAAGTCACAGGAACAAGATGGCTCATGTCCCGGCAGATATGCAGAGCCCCAAATTTTCCCTCCATAAATTTCTCTCTCTGGAGCTCCTCACAAGGTGCACGAGGCCACGGGAGGGCAGGGGGAAACCACGTGAGAAGACATGTTCTAAATCTGGAGTGTCAGGAAGGGAGTGCAGGGCAAGTAATGAATTAGTGCAGGGTGGAAGGGGGAAACCTGAGCTGGGAAATAAATCTTAATTGCAAAATTAAAGGCCAAAAAAAAAAAAAAAAAAAAAGAGGGGGGAGAGAGGCTGAGCTGGCGGTGGATGGCTGGCCACTCACCTGCAGGGCTGATTCGACCTCACAGACCTCCCCGACAATCTCCCAGAGATTTGGGGGCAGGATTTTACTACCTACTGCCAAATGCTACCCCAGATAGTGTTTGCCAAAGAGGTCACGGCAGATGGAACCGTACGGAGCTACCGGGAGCCCTCTGCACCGCGGAGAGCCCTTCTCCAGCAGCCGTCCCGGGGAGCCTGCACGGGGGGCGAGGGCCCAAGCACTGCAGCTGGGGAGCAAAGAGAGGGAAACTGAAACCGCCCCAAATCACTTCCCCTCCCGGTGCCTCTGTGTCTTCCTCCCTTTGCTCCGTGGAGCCTGCAAGCTCTGTGTGGCACTGCAGCCTTCCAGGAGACACATGAGAAGCGCCAAGCACAACACGGCCTTGATTTGGAGGGGAGGGGCCCGCTACCTTAATGCCAATATTAATAATAGTAACGAGGGCTGCAATCCCGTCACCTCCCTAAGGAAGCAGATTCTCCAGCTCAGGGCTGCTGCCTAGAGGAGGCAGGGCTGGAGAAACCCGCACGCTGGCTGCTTACGTTGGACATACACAGAGGTCTGAAGCTCCAGACCACTGGCTTTCCTCCAGCATGGAAAACTGTACGTACGTGTGCATGTGCAGAAACGCCGATGTTCTGGGTGTTCTGCAAACAGGTGTGCATGGGGGAGTGCAGGCTGCAGAGAAAAAAAAAACAGGGAAGCGCTGAGGAAGCGAGAGCTCCCTTTCAAAATGAGGTAGCGGCTACATCCTGAAGCTCTGTTTTAAGCAACCAAGTAAAAAACGTCATCGGAATGAGCCTGCTGCCCCAGCTGGAGGTGACAGGCTGGCGGGGAAACTCCTGCCTTCACCCCTGGGCTGGGAGAAGTGAGCCAAAGTCGCGCGGGCACCCGAGCACAGGCATGCACGCACCTCCTCCCCCCGGCACTCGCTGTCCCCCGAGGGGCCGTACCTGTTTCCCGGCCTCTCTGTGACACTGTGCAGCACCCAAGCTCTTCATTCATTAATTTATTTATGGGAAATCAGAAGAGCATCTCTTTGCCTCCTGATTGGCGAGGCGAGCTCCTAGAGGGAACCACTGACGAAATGCAGAAGGGGTGGGGGAGGCCGGTGCAGCCTCGAAAACACAGAGCTGCTTTGCCCTGGATTAAACTACTGGCGAGGGGAAGCAGGGAGGACGCGAACAAGGAACAATGCAACGAGAGCAGGAGC
This sequence comes from Heteronetta atricapilla, assembly GCA_011075105.1. NCBI lineage: Eukaryota > Metazoa > Chordata > Aves > Anseriformes > Anatidae > Heteronetta > Heteronetta atricapilla. Next base: position 4,990,955 of record CM021757.1, read on the forward strand.
TCCTCCAGCCCACACGGCACAGAGCGATGTGCTGAAGCAGCCACCCGGGCAGACCAGACCATAAGCATCAGCTGCCTTCCCCGGCTGGATCGCTCGGTAGAGGTCAAACGAGTCTGCAAGGATCTTTGGGCAAAGGGCTGGTACGAGCTACAGCATCTGTAGCTGAGCCACTGGCGAGCCTGACCATGTCAGCAGCGAGACCAGGCAGCGCTGTGCTGCTGGTCTTTACGGGCAGGGAGAGGAGACACAGATGGGCTGGAGACCGTATCTTTAACTCCCTGATGTCCCTGGTAAATTCCCACTCATGTCAGGACAAGGGATGCTAGAAGGCTCAGGGATGCTGGCTGCAAACAGCCATGCTGAGACACGCTTTGATAGCAGGGGGGATCGGCAGCCTCCCCCCACAAGCCCCCTACCCCATCACGGCTACTGGATTTGCCCGAGCAAAGCACGGCGCAGAGGTTCCCGGGACCCGTCAGCCCCAGGCCTGCCGGTAGACGCCAAGAGCTCAAGTAACAGTGGGAAACCTGGAAAGCCTCCCTGCCTCCGGTGGCGGCTGCAGCCGCAGCTCTTGGCCCTGCTGCGCTCCCCCTCCCAGCACCTGACTGGGGGTGGGTGCGGGGAGCCCTTGGCATCCGCGGCTTCAATTACAAAACCCAGAGCGAGCCAGATGTTGCGGCCCAAAACACGTAGCATGTGCGAGTGTGTGTCAACAAGTGATCGTGATGTCTACAGCTGGCAGAAGGAGGCAGCTGGGGTGGCTTGCGATCCCGCAGATTTACTGCAAGTGCAACAGAGAGCGGCAGGACGGCTCCCCGGGGGCGTCGCGGGGGGGAGAGGAGAGGCTCGGTGTGCTCGCTAACACGGACGGCCAGCGCCGAGCTCCAGCTCCATGGATGGACCCTGAGCACAGACCCCGAGCACAGACCCCGAGCACAAAATGCGCCTGCTGAACGCGCCTGGCAGCGTGTGACTGCAGAGCCGGAGCAGCCCCGGCTGCCAAGGCTTGCTGGTGAGCCTCATTGCTCTTCCCCTGGCAAAAAACCCTGCTCTGCCCCAGGCCCGCTCCACGAATGCCATCTTTCCAAGAGGCTTTTCAAAAGCGTTACCAGTTGGCAGCACTTTGGGGTTTTTGGATGGACCACGTGAAATAGCTAGGAACTATTGCAGCCAGACACCATCACACAGAGGGGATGCTTTCTGCTTCCCTCCCATTCCCCAAAATTCTGCAGGAGCTGCAGGTAGCCAGCGTGACAACAAATGAGAGTCTATATCCAGCACAAAGCCACTCTCTGCAATCCCCCCCCAATCCATCCAAAAGCCCTAGCCCAGGAGCACCTCCGGGGGATTTTCAGTCCATCTGCTCTCTTGCAGGGATGCTCCTGTGCCCCACGAGCAAGATCTGCTCCTCCTTGGAGCAATGGCATTGCCCAAGGACACTTTTCAGAGGCAGGAGGAGAGCTCAAAAGAGGTATTACGAAAAGTCATTTATGTGCTGTGAATTCACACCCTAGTTTCACTTTCCGGTGTAGATGAGAGCTGAGGCCACCGCTGTGTTTTCAGTGTGTTCATCCCCCAAACCAGAGCGAGGCAGTGAGAGCTCGTCACTGCACGGATGGGGCATGGGAGTCTGGTTGGGTCCAAGTGTCAGATATTAATGGCATTCAGGTTCCTAGAAGACGCAGGGAAGCACTTCAGTGAGACACTCAAAACTCTGGCAGAAGTCAGAAGTCTAGCACAACTGATTTCAAGAGGAAACCACATGAAAGGATCTTCCTCGCGACTAAACGGTTCAAGAGGGGAGCACAGGGCGGACGCCATAGTAGGTGAAAATTGGAATTGAAAAATAAATCTGGATTGCAAAGTTAAAGAAAAATGGGAACCCAGAGGTGGGGTTGCCTGAGGGAATGAGGAAGTGGGACACGTTGGCACAAGAGGGACAGGCAGTGCTGTTCTGCATAGTCACACCACCAGTCTCAGCTTTGGTTTTGCTGCGTGTACCCTACCCGCCCCCAGCACACTCTGCTGGGACGAGCAGCACTGAGCTAAAACCCAGAAAGGACAAAGATGGCTTGGGCTTCAGAGAGGAAACTGTTTGGACATGCTACATGAATGCATTAGTGTGTTCTCAGAGCTTTACATTAGTCTAACCACTGCAATGCTACGCTGGTGCAAGTATCCAGAAAGCCTCGTACAGCCGCCCCGAGGGGTTTGTGCAGGGTGCTTTTTGGTAACAAGAGAGCTTGAACAATGCTTTGAGAAACTATGCACAAAAAATGCAAGGGAAATGCATTCTTTGTTATGAGGATTAATAACAACTCCCTAGGGAAACACTAAAACCCTGTCACTCAAGCACAGCTACAGTAATTAGGATCTCCTGAATTTTAGCTTACAAAGAGTTGAAAGCTGCCTGTAAAACTCAATTGCACCCTTCCCTCCTCACTTACAAAGGTCTGGCGGGGCTTTGGGGGGGACAGTGGGTAAGTGTCTAACAACCACTCGAGCTGGCCAAGAGTCAGGGTTTGGATTTCAGTTTAGTTTGGAAATAATCTTCGTAGGCCATCAGCTCCTGACAGCTCTGTTCACTGGGTGAATCTGCAGCTCCCAAAAGCCAGAACTGAGCTGCCTCGACACAGGTACGGGTGAGTCAGGAGTGGCTGCAGCTCGAAGCTATTCCTCCCTTCTGTCCCGCTGCAGCTTTCTGCTTCTCCCAGCCTAAGGCCACCTTCGCCATTTCAGCTCTAACCTGCATCTCCTCCCTGCTTCCACGCTTGGCCTCACCCAGAAGATAGAAAAACCTCTTCAGTCCTAGCCCAGAACAACCCCGTGCTGATCAGCAGGAGCTTTCATTCTTCCAGACTGTCCCTGCAGCGCTTCTCACACTTGCAGACACTGCTAGCCTGTGAATTTTCAGTTTCACAAGGCAGCCCCGCCATGTACCGGGCACACGAACCTTTCCAAGTAGCATTTCTGTGCCCAAAAGGACATTCCTGGGACATGTTATCTATTTGTTCTAGCAGGAGCTCGGCCCTAATCATGCTCTCACTTACACCAGAACAGCCCTGCTGAGGAGCTGCATTAATTTCTTTTCCCACTACAGAGAGGAGGGCACAACTCCAAAGGTCCACGTGCTGGAGTAACCTCGCTTGTTCCCTGACACTGAAAAACTGCAGACTTGGCCTTCACCTTGTTGCATGCACCTTGAGGCAAGTTCCACTACATCTATTCTGCTTTACTGGAGTTTGGATCTGGCACGAATTACAGAAAGCCCAGGGCTGTCCGGATTTACGGCCAGGTGCAAGAGCCGACGTCGGCAGCACAGCTCCAGCAGTGAGGAGCAGAAACCCGCTGACATCCTGACTCTGCCCCACCAGCCCCACCAGCCCTGGGCACTGGGCAGACTCTGGGCAGACAAACCTTCCTTCTTCTCACCTCAGGAGCAAAATAGGCCACCACACGGTGCCTGTCTGCCTTAATCTTCCTGAAATGGAGGAACTAAACGGGACACCATCTCCTGTTGTCTCGCACAGTAAAGCGACCTCTGCTATGCACTTTGAAGATCTTACATGCATGTAAGATTGTCTGTTTTTTCCCCCTAGCTACATCAGTTTGTCTAATAAAGGATAACGCCTCCTCCCACAAGCTCGCCTTGCTTATCTACCTGCCTGAGCTGTTCACAATGAGGCAGCAGAAAAGGCCAAAGCATGGATATTTATCTATTCTGCAAGAGCTTTAAATCTGAACATCTGCTGCAGAACAGGCTGGCACTTACAGCTCAATCACTTGGGAGTTCAGCTCCATGATTGTGTCGTCAGTGCTGACAGAAATCAAGACAGCTGCCGCGTTAAATTCCCAAGGCGGGCGTTGAGGTGGGGAGTCAGGCAGAGAGAGTGAGAATGTGACGAATCAGGAATCGAAGTAAGTGGACAAAAGCTCTTTCTCTCCTCTTCCGCTCCATCCTTCCCACTTCCTCGGAAAGCCAGCCGTGGCGGCTTCCTCCTGCCCTCTCTCCCCACCCCGCGCTCACGCGCTCGCATCCTGCGGCTTTGGTACCTTTTCTGCAGCGACGGGCACCGAGGCTGGCGTAAGGCTGCTGGGAGATTCTGGACGTTTTTTGTGCTTCTGTTTAGGTCTTTCCTTGTCCTTACGACTCTGCAAAAGAAATCAGAGAATTCTGGAAGGCTCTTTTCCTCTGCTGAGAATAGCAGTTGTAAGGGAAAAGAAAGGAGGGTGTGTAGGGGTGGATTTACAACCATACATTCATATTCCTCTTCCCTTCTCCACCCATCCACAAGAGCCCAGTATCCCTTCCCCCACGCCCCAGCTTCTGGCTGGGAGCGTCCCAGTATCTCTGCCCCAGCTGCAGCCAACATCTGGAGCGCAGAATATCAACAGAAGCCCCTGAATCAGTTTATGGTAAGATGATAGGGAAGGATTTAACAAGCTCTGGCTGATTTCAAGAAACCTGAGCTTTCCTCTTGCTATTTCCCCAAAGGGGCTCTGTGCCCCCTTATCCTCGCTCTCTCCCTTCTTCAAAGGTTTCTCAGATACACCCTGTTCAGCCAGCGGAAGGATCTTGACTTCAGCACGTGTTGCACGTGCACAGGTAGAGAGATCAGTCAGTGGAGATCTCAGAAACTACGCCTGAATCCAACCCAGAGATCCTCCCCACCTCCTCTCAGAGGAACAGCTGGGCCGGGTCCACCTCTGCTAACCGGAGCCAGACTAGTTAGATTGATTTCTTCATCCTGTTTTTTCTCTCACTAAAACCCCAGAAAGATGGGATTCTTCAAATTGCAAACCGAGGAAAAATAATGGCCTGAGAAACACGGAGTGCTGCCCACCCTGCTGTTACGGCCCCCTGGGGAACGGACTGTAACCGAAGCGGCGATTCTTGTGTCCTGCTCTCTGGGTGTTTATGCTAAAACCGAGATGTTTTCAGGGAACGGACTGAAAATGTAAGCCTGTGACAGGCCGTGGCTCCCACTGAAGTCAGTGGGGCCTGTGGATGCCCAAGCCAGCTGGCAGACAGGATGGCAGGAGAGCACAGCGTGCTCCAGCACACGCTCCTGCTTCCTCATGGTCTTCCTCAGCCACATGCTCCTGTAGGGACAAACCTGGCGGACAACAGGAGCTTTTCTGTGCTATGTTTTATCACCAGACTCCTGGTGTTTGTCATATCTGTTAAAGCCTCAGTTCCCGGAGCTACAGCATTATGCAAGGATCTCTGTTCTCTTTTTTCCCCTTTCTTCAGCACACATTTACAGCTTTGGCACTGAATAAGAAAAGCTGGAGAATGTGATTTCTACAAGCTAAGTGCCGAAGCACAAATTTAAATGAAATCTTTCCTAAATCTCACGATGCTTTAAATACTCGGGTGGCTTCTCATGTTATAAATACTGCCCAAGTCTCGTGGGCCATCTAGGACAGGAAGATGGGGCAGCTGCGGCACTGAGAGTTACGCCTGCCGCAGACTACGTGCCTCTCAGTGGCAGGGCTGGGACCGGTTGTTCGTTATCCCACCAGCAGGAACAATTTGCACTCCCTTGGTAGCACGCAGCAGAGAATTTCAACGAGCTCAGGAGAGCTTCTTAATATCCGCATCTCATTTTACAAAAGGAGAAAGCAGGGCACATGGGATGAGAGAACTCGCAACGGTTTCACAGCCAGTCATCCAAAAATTCAGACCGAAGGCAGCCCCCCCCACCCCATGGTTGCCCACTTGCAGCCATGCACAGGAGAGAGTAATGGAAGCAGGAGCCAGATCCTCACTGCAATACATTTTGCCAAATAACTGCACAAACTCAGGTCCTTCAACTTCCTGAACACCACAAAGCTTATTCTCGTCTTCTGAGCCCCAAACGTATTTCGCTCATAGAGGTGCAACAGCCGGGACGAAGACACGCTGCTGTAAGCACTAACGAGATGGCCCTGGAATCGTTTAACTTCACATATCAAAGTCAAGAGGAGAGAAGAGAGAGCCCAGCCACTCTGGCTAATGACAAGGAACCTCCACACCTACACACACACGTGTGGGGAAAGGCTGCAACGTCCTGACTGTCACCACAGCGAACCATAAAAACCTCCCCCAGCTTCATCGTGATGGCAGCAGCCGAACTCACATCCTCCAGCTTCAACATCCTGGCTGTCTGCTGCCTGGAAAAGCTCTCCTCGCTGTCGGCAGTGCAGAGTCTGCACCCGCTAACTGAGCAGTCCCCGGCTGTATGTAGGAGTGCGGACATATGTACGTATTCAGCAAGAAGCCAGCCTGCACAATAGGGACCAGATTTCTGGAACCCTCCGCTCCCATTCGGATGCTCGGATAAACGATCAGGTTTTCCAAAAAGCTGGGTATTGAGCTCTTTTGAAGATCTTGCCCTGACTCCATGTGCTGAGCAACTGCACTTTGAACTGTTCAGGAAATCTGTCCCACAGAGCCCGGCTTTCGTGCTCTGCTCCAAGGGCTGTGCTGCACCCAGGACCGCCGCAGCCTGTCGAGGGGCCGACCTGCGCCACTGCACACAGCCCCCGGCTGTGCCCGCCGCACACCTTGCTCCTCTGTGGTCCCTTCTCAGCACCTCTCCCCACCCCACAGCACCTCCTCATCCGTGCCCTGTGCAGCTCCTGCAGGGACAGGGCAGAAACCCGCAGGGCCTGAAGCCTGGGAGCTCTCAGCCTGCAGCCAGCAGCCCTCGAGCTTTGCAGAGGGCAGGAGCTTGCTGCCTCTGTGCGCCCAGCAGGACCCCTCTGCCACCTCCAGTTACTCTGGAACACTTTTGGGTCCTCAGGCAACAGGATTTGACATCTTCAGTATCACTGGAGAAACGCAGCACCCTGGGCTAAGCAGGCAGGACAATTAATGCCCTGGGCCATAGGGGCAGGACGATTCATGCTTTACCCGGTGGAGGTTCTGCACGGGGGCCGGGGGCTGCCCCCAGCCCAAGGTGCTGGTGGGGAGGTGATGCCAGCTGCCCGCAGGGACCGAGGCCCCGTGTCAGTCCTGGGGCTCCGTCCCTCCTGGCTCTCCTGCCTGTGTTGACACGCGCTAAGACAACCCGGGGCGTTCCCCGGCTCGCACCAGCGGCTTTTAAACGTGTGGGTTCTCTCCAGGAACCGGAAGGCTTCAAATGCTTCCTGCACGAGCCGCAGGGTGCAAACAGAGGGGGGGGGGGACAGGAGGAGAAGAGGGAAGCAGCACCGTCCCTTGCATCTCAAGTGTCCCTCCCCACCTGGCTTTTCTGGGCCCAGAACTTTGTCTCCCCAGCACGCAGGCGCTCTCCTCTGCAAACCCTCCTTCCAGGAAACCTGGCAGGCAGCACAGGCACTGCCGACAGCACAGCCTGCCCACAGAGACCTGCCTGGCTGAACCACGAAGCAGGACTCAGGGGAGGAGGAGGAAGCAGGGAGGATGCACTGGGCACAGGAAACCTTTCGCCGCCCCCATCCCATCTTCGCAGGCAAAAGCCGAGCCCTACCTTGTAGCCGCTCGGCGCTCCCTGCAGCAGGCGGGCTGGCTGGGCGAGCTGCGGTCTGCAGGGAACATGAACCTGCCCCCAGCAACAAACTTGGTGGAAAACAAACTCTCTCCATGCAGGGCTGAGCAGCTGGGGCTTGGCATGTGGGCACGGAGCAGGCCAGGCCTGCGGCGGGGGGGAGCGCGGCCGCATCGGGGGCGTGCCAGCGCCACAATCTCCCTTCGAGCTCCCCAGCGCAGGAGGAATGAAACAGGATCTCCGGCTGCCAAAAAGGGTTGTGCACAGCTCCTCTTGCTCCCCCCACCGCCGTCTCCCCTTCCCTGAGCCCCCTCTTCTAATCTGCTGGACACCAGCAGTTGGATCATTAAAAGTAGATTGGGCAGGGGAAGGAGGGAGGGCAGAGCCAGGAGCTGGGAAGAGCCAAGCGGGTTCTGCTGCTCCCTCCCTCTTTCCCAGGCTCTCTGCAACTCCCTGCCTGGAGGAGGAGGAGGAGGAGGAGGAGGCGGAGGAGGCCTGGCTCTGGGCTGCAGCCATGGCAGCCACAGTGAGGAGGAAGGCAGCACCAGGCAGAGGGGCACCAAACCCCTGCCTGCAGCCTCGCTTGCACTCAGGGGGTTTTGCAGGTTTGCTTTGAGTCGCTCTGAGGGGATGAGTTTTTACACAAGGACCCGTGGCCAGCCCTCGCTGGGCTTTGTGCTGTGACCTCAACTTCTTGCTGCACCCCTGTTAACTGAAGGACTGGTTGGGGGCAGCTAAACACCTGCCCAACAAGAGGCCCCAACAAGCCAGGCAAGGATGCTACAAAACAAGGCTATTACGGCTAGATTAGAGCAGATCTAGGTCCAGTACTCCCTCCCCAAAACACTGCGCTGGTCTTGCAAGCAGCCATCTGCATCCCAACTGGAATAAAGGTCCGCTCGGCTCTTCTGTGCCTGCGTGGAAACAAAGCTCCGAGAGGCAGACCTCCCTCACCAGCTCAGAGGCAAGCACAAAGCCCCTCACAGAACCCAGCGGGTTTAGGTTTCAGCCCAGTACAACTTCTGCAGTGTGCTGGGTCTGCCCGGCCAGATCTTGGCTCATTTCCTCTGCTGGCATCTGGGCTAGACAGACAGACAGACCGACAGGCAGACAGACAGAGGGGAAGGAGGCTCTGCTGCACATCTGTTAAGCCACTGTGGGACTGGGGGGCTGCAGGGAGAAGGGGCAGGACAGCCACAGGCCTGCTGTCCCGATAAAGTCTCCCCTGCAGCTAGGGAGGCAGTTCAGGAGCTCAAGGTGTGTTCCGGGACAGGGACTGCTCCTCCCATGTCCCCTATCCGAATTCAAAAGTCCCCTGATTTTGCTCATGGGTTCCACGTGCTCTCTAAGAACAGCGCTGGATGAGGTCTCTCCCCGTGGGGTTTGTGCCTCAGAATGTCACAGTGCTTCGGAGTCTGTGCTCGTCCGCTCCTGGTGGGACAAATTTCATTCCAAGGAGTGTGGTGATTTTTTTCTGTGAGTTTCCAGCAGACAATATAGGTGACAGAACATCTGTACTTCATTCAACCCCTGTGCGTCATCCAGCGTTTTCTTGGTATTTAGCTATTGTTTTCTTTCTTTCTTTCTTCTTTCTTTTTTTAAACAAACCCTGCGAAGGCTCCCACAGAGTGGAGCACACACATTGCAATACCAAGCCCAAAGAAATAAATGGGTTTGGTTTCTCTAAGGCCTGGTATGTTCCGAGGAAAACCCAAAGCCTGGAGCCTTCCCATTTTCAGGACAGCACAGAAGGAAATGCTTGGGCTGGTATCATTTGTCCCTGCGAGGGGCGGGGGATCCGGACGCTGGTTGCAGTCCCACATCACAATTGTCCCTTGTCCTGCAGAGAACAAGACGCTTCACAAATGCCAAGCTGCTTTACAGAAGGGCTTAGGAGTCCAAATCCTGAGTCTTTGCTGTCTTCCTACTCCCACTGAAGCCAGTGGGTTAAATCCGGTGCCCCTCGCTTAGTCAGGTTTCCTGCGTAAAGCCTAAGTAAAGAGCCCTGCGCTGGAAGGGAGCTGTCGGGTGCTGAGCTCCTCGTGCAGGGGGGAGCCAGGAGCACCCACAGCCCGGGGTCTCACACGTGCTTTGGTTTGCCGGTGAGTGCTCAGCTCCCCAGCACCGCCTGCAGCTCTGCAGGATGGGACCGGCCGTGCAGCTGGACAAGCTCAAGACAAAACCGCTCTGCTTCTGGTCAGCGCAGCAGCACACCCAGTTCCCCTGAAACACGTGCAAGCAGGTCATGCACTGCCGGCGACGGACTCCAAAACCCTCTGGGAAGTCCAGCCCCCTCCTTGGGTTCCCCATTAAAGTCTGTGTGCTCACACAGCCTCGCACCCGTCCTTCCTGCACCCCAGCACCCCCCCAGACCTGCAAACAGCCCAGCACCTCCGGCAGCCTTCTTTGCCCTGCCCATGCAGCTGCTTTGCACACCTCATGCCCCTCTGCGGGCCGAGTCCCCCTTGGTAAGAGGAAGGAGAAGATCTTACACTCGTGCTGTGGCCGTGCCAAGCGACCCCAGCCCTGTTGGGGCCCCCGCCGGACCCGCTGCTCAAAGCACAATGAGCAGCCAGGAGGGGAGAGCGGCGAGGCAGCAGCAAGACGGAGTCTCTGCACGTTTGTGAGGAACCCAGAGGCTAACAATAGTGGCAAGCGCCACTGAGATGCCTATAAATAAACCCGCAGTCCTCCTGTTTTCGCTCTCCCCCTGGCGCTGACCTGCTTTCCAGCCACAGCTGGGAAGCGGTGCTCCCCTGCCCTACCTGCCGGCCACGAGACCGCGCTCCCACCCCGCCACCAGGAGCTGTGCAAATATAGAAACCCGCTTCCAGCCCCCAGCCTTGGACCTGCACCGTCTGCCCGTTATAATTCCAGCTGAGCTCTCAAATCCGCCGCCAATCACCCCGATCCTGCCCTCTCGCCACCCCCTCCGCCTGCTAAAAATAACGCATTCCAGCGCAGCGCCAACCTTGTGCCAAGCGCTGCTCCGGGCCCGCGGCACAGATGCTCTTTCTCCCTCCTCCTCGCCTCGCAGCAGCTGAACACACAAGAGGAGCAAATACTCCAAATACGTTTTTCAGCCTCGTCGGCAGTTGGAAATTTACCGCCTTGGTGTCACAGCAGGGCAGGCACGGCTTTGGACGTGCAGCATGGGAAGGGGAGGGTTGCCTGTTGGCCACCTATCGGGTACGGTTTGGGCAGGCTCCCCAGACACCAAGCAGGCACGGTGGGCAGCGTTCCAACCCGCGTACTGAGGGATAACCTCTGTAAATAAAGAGGGAGACGGCTTTCCTGCCCACACGCTTTATGGACTCTCAGCTGGGCCTGCCAGAAGGGTGCCAGCAGGTACTAAGTGATGGCCACGCTGCTTTTGAAAGCCTGGATGCCCTTGTCCCTGGGAAACTGGGCTGGGATCCATCAGCCTTCAGCCACAAAACCCACCAGCATGTCACTGGGCTGTTTCTGGATGTGGGTCACTATTGTTACTATTCGTAATGATGTATTGATTGTGAGGGTGTCTACTGCAACAAGACAGAAACAAACAAACAAACAAGAAGTAGACGGCCAGACACCTAGAGCAAGACTTAAAAAATTCACACCAGAATTTGCATGGGAATCACCAGCTGGGTTTATGCAACAGGGTACACTTGGCCTCTGGCCACAGTGGAATAAACCTAGAGGTTTCTTGGTGGAGTAATTCTGGATTTTTCCTAGCAAAAACAGGATCTGGCTCATAAAGTATTAAAAACTATCTGACCTTACTGAAAGTATTCCTGAGTAAGTTATTCCTGCTCCAGTGCCTACAGCACTGTTTTGGATAGATGGGTGCAAAGGAGGACGGCGGTACTACATTGAGGATTCTTGATACTGTAAAAGCTGTATACACCAACGGATGGGGAAGATCTCTAAGTTTGCTGCCACTTGCATTAGAACCTAAACACTCCAAAAGGCACATGTCCCACCTATCAGAGCTATTTTCTAAAATAATAAACAGTTCACAAGCCTCTGGTTTCCTCATTTCTTTTGGCATAGACCCTTCCACACCACAACCTGCACCCCTATCAGAACCCTGAAGACTGCTGGGATTCTGCCTTACACATTCACTGCTGTTTTTCCTTGAAATATGAGCCTTCATCACGTGAGCCAGTTGGTTAATTATGAACCTTGGTGTGCTGTTAACATGTCCTGTAACACTGCAGCAGTTGTGATGAGTATGTCTTAACCTGCACAGTTAAACAAATAACTGTTGTACCTGTCAGATCTGGCATTCAGTGCTCTTCTAAATACTCGTTCAGCAAAAATAAATTGTTTTCACAAGTAGATTTGAAGCAGGTGGCCAATCTGGCTAACAATGTACTACCTAGGCTATGCTAACTACTGTTGTTGCCTACAAGTAACCTGCTGGCCACAACGCAGATTGCAAATCAGTCCTCTTAAGCTTGGACTCTGGGGTCTGAGAACAATGACCTCCAGATTCTGTTCCTGAGCTGCTGCGTTTAAAACCACAGCCTGGAGTACTTCCACACAGATCAACTCAGTAGCAGGAAACCATCGCACAATGTCATCCTCAAAGCAGACCTGCCACAAGTTAGAAATGCGAAAGTCGCACGTTTCATAAGTGTGTTCTGCCAAGACCCCTCTGGCACAATCTGAACACAAAAACTTGGCTCCACATTCCCCGTGGCTGTGCTGCTCTGTTTACATACACACTTCTAGAGTTGTGTTTAGAAACACAGCCACTATTCACACCTCTGACTGTGAAACTCTTTGCAGAGTCAGGGCTCACCTGAGAAGCAAGCCGTCAGTGCTCTCTGCACGCTTTTCCCCTTCTCACCTCCATCCCACATGACTCTGCCTCTGAAGTGACAACTCTGTGCAGATCTTACCTTCTTTGGCCTTTCGTGGTGGGATACGTGCTTCTCTTGAGCAGGGGACGTGGATCGACTCCGTCTTCCAGCAATGAAGGAGCTCCCTCCAGAGTGACGTGAGGTCTTCTGAGGTAAGTGGGGAAGGGAAGAGACGGACGACAGGGAGGGGAGACAGGGGGAGAGAGAGAGGAAACTGTTATAGAGTCCGCCCTTCACTGTTACAGTGAGCAATGTTATGGTAAATGGCTTGTCTACAACATGCAGGACCAAATTATAAAACTCCTAAAAATCCTGGGGTTTTGGTGACCCATGCACGCTGACACTTCTAAGAAGAAAGGCACAGCGGCTAAGAAACCGTTCTGTAAGCAAGAAGATAAATGGCAGCAGCAATATTGTGTAGACAAGTCAGTCCTCCCAAGCAGCAGTGTCTGTGTTTTGGTCTTGCGTGGGGTGTGGGTGTGTATGTGTATGGAAGGATGCTCTGTTCTCAGACTCCGGGCACTAGCAGAAATCCTGCTATCTATCTCAACATCAGTAAATCTGATACAGAACTACGCTTGTATCAGATACTGAGGGTACCTGAAGGGCAGGGAAGGTGTCCTCCAGTTTGACTTTGAGGGGAAGCTCAAGACATCAGTCACTGCATGTGACAGCACTGATAAGCAGAAAGGAAAGTGGGGAAAGCCAGCAACAAAGGAGCCACTGATAGATAAACCTGTACTGAGAGGATCAAGTTTCCTTTTTGCTGCAGGGGGGAGAGCAGGTGTCTACTAATTATGCAGAACAGGAAAAGGGTCCCTCTCAGTCCTGTAAATAATAGGGGGAAGTCCTTTGCCCTAAATATCCCTCAAACCATCTGTGAATGACTCCAGTCTCTTATGGACTGTCCCTGTCCTTAGGCAGAAGTTCGGGCTGTTCTGTGTTACACCCTCCTGCCCAGGGTGCCTGATGTACACTAACTCCCTGGCTGCTCTCTTTTCCTGTCTCAAGCTGCCTCTTACTGTGAGTGCTTTAGCATCTTTCTTTGAAGAAAAAACATTCATTTGACTTCTTGGGACTTCTTTTTCAACCATACAGACCGGGTCAGGGAAAGCAGATGGAAGAATTAAGCCTGTGGTTTTGAAAATGAGTTAAAGATGCTATAAAAATGCAATAAATACATTTATTTTTATTCCTAAGTGACTCTGTCTGAATGGCTGAAAAGAGAAGCATCCTGCAGACCTTGTTTATGTATTCCTGGCATTTCTTACTGCTCAGAGCACAGACACAATCTAGGATGAAGGTAATGCCTTAAAATAAAATCCACTGAAGGGATGAAGAAACTCACCATTTTATTGAAGTGGTACTTGCAGTAGCCACAATATTTGACATTGTCGACTTCTAGGACTTCCTCTTCACATAAGAGGCCAGCCATCTGGGCACTGAAATACATGAAATCAAGAGGAGGATAATGCAAACCGTACAGACAGAAAACATATCCCATCAACAAGCAAAACACAGTTCAAGATATCCGGTCTTGAAGTCTCCTGTCCTGCTTGGCAAATAGCTTTCAAGGACCAGGAAAAGAGTTCCGAGTATTTATGATTCATATTAAGATCTTTAAAACTGTCAGTACTTTCCTGCCAAATTGTTTTGCAATTTTTGTCTTTTTTAAGGCCTGGGTGATCAGTAACAATTCCAACAAAACACATATGATGAATAAGGAATCCACGTAAAGCTGGGAATCCCCATGTTCTACTGACAGGCAATGTTGTTTTCAGGCTGCAGGGTACACGAGGATATCAGCCCTTAAAATCACATCATCTAGATGATACTTTTGTATGTGCTGTGCTGAAAAGGAACATTCCTGGGTTGTGACTCATCTCTTCTCTTCTTGAATTCCACACAGTCCTAGGGAAATCCCCGGACTTCATTCTCACCAGGGAAGGCTTGCTGGTGAAACCTCAGCCATCCTGGGGAAGTTCCCCTCACAAATTGAGCAAGGATGAGATACCCCTTGCCTAAAATAAAAGCAGTATGATTTGCCCCAAACCCCACGCCACCTGTTTGGTGCAGCCTCAAAACCGTAGCAGCAAAACCGATAGCTGGGGCTGTTCCTGGAGTGATACCGTGGGGAACTCACCAGGTGACATGGAAAGCTTGCCGGCAGCCGTGTCGATTACAGGCCATGCACGCTCCAGAGGCTGCTTTGCTCTCCCTGCCCTGCTCTTCACAGATGTAGCAGGTCTGCAAAAAAGAAAAAAAATGGTCACTCAAAGAGGTAGACTACTTTACTCTCACTCTTCCCCAGGAGGCAAAGCCTTCAAGAACTTGTAACTCGTGTCCAGTCATCTTCCTATGACAGCAGTTCTGGGTTATTTCTCGGTGGCATGCACAAAACTTATGCATCTTCTTTTTCTCCCCAAATAACAACTGGGTCTGATCAAAATATGGATTAACCAACATGCAGCTCCAAGGAGTGGTGGGGTTGCTCAGGTTGCCAAGTTAAGGGAGAGGAAAACAGAACATCAAAAGTTATTTGCAAGAAAATTTACATTTACATTGTTAGTTATTTTTAAAGTGATCTTCTAAGTACCTGGAAATTAAAATAAATTGGACAGGAGACATGGAGGACCAAGACAATCTCAGAAAAGCAAGGCAGGGCAAGGACTTTTGGGGCGGTAGGAGAAAGAGAAAGCCTTACCTTGTTGAAGCGGTCGTGGGGTACATACTGCAGGACAATTGGCTCCATGGTGAGCACATTGGCAAACTGCACCTCCGGGATGTACAGAGCACAGACAACGTGGGCCCACCCTGGAGAAGCAAACAAGACAGAGAGCAGAGACTCACATGAGGCAACCCAGAGGAGTCTTATACTCAGACAAGGCTGCAGACAAGCATGGGAGGGAAAGAAGGAGGAGGATATAGGAAGGAAGCCAACTTTAGTTAGATGTTAGATTTGAAATACTGCTTGTTGCAACTTGGTTAGGAATCAAATCCTTTGTGGGAGAAAGATAGACAGATACGACCTCCAGATGAAATAAGAAAGCAGAGATTTATTTGGGAAAAGAAACATACGGCACTCAATGCCCTTAAAAACATCATCTTGGGACTTAAGTCCCAAGGCTGAAGACCTAACCAAACCCAGAAAAGCATCCAAACAGTAAATGATGCTGATGGGACAAGTTTGACGTGTAGTCCCATGCCAGTGGAAACAAAGCTCCCTTTATTGGCTGTTATCAATGGTTAAAGAAGGCTCTTTTTCAGCAAGCCAAGTTAGATTAAAATCTAAATCCACTGAGATACTTCCCAAATCAAATGTGTAAATCGAAATACCATCTGATCAGGACAGAACTGAGAAAGCTTGAAGGTCAAGAGCCTTTGGGGGACAATCCATACTGGTATGCCTACTGCACTGGAAAGATTTAGCTAGAATTAGGATGGATTCAGTTGGGCAGGCAGAACCAAGCTCCATGAATATGGAATCATACAGCACTGTAAGTACTTGGGCTATATAATTTGGTATAGTGGCACGGTTATAACACTTCTTGTGCCTGTCTACAGGGACCTGACCAAACCACATAATAACATGTTTGGAAGAAGATGCTATGTAGTTATAAAACAATCCCCCAACATGGTACTTTTACTACCACACTAAGGCTCTCAGTATTTATGACCAGCCCTAATGCACACTTCTACAAAATATCCTGGACTTAGGGCTTCTTCTGTAAATATGGGATCTATTATAATAAAGACCTCCTTGTCTAATTTAGCTCTTAGTGTATTAAGGTAAGTGGCAGGTAGTTAGAGAGGCCTTTCTGAAAAATACAAAGACTCTGAGGAAAAATAGTTTGATCATACAACCAGCAGCGTCAATAGCTGCAAGCTCTGACAACTGAAATCAGACTTCACGGTACTTCACAGCACCAGAGACAAGCATCAATGATGAGCAAGTAAGTCCCACAGAGAAAAACACCTTTGCTGTGTCCTGGTCTCCTACTTTTGGGCAGGGACTCAAGGCTGAGGCTCCATTAACTTGAAGATCACATCACTGAGGCAAACAACTCAGCAACTTCCACTTTTCCATAAACTATGACATATCGTGCACTAATTCCTGCAAGGTTAACCTCAAGAAACAGCACATTTCAGGGGCTGTGCTTCAATACCAGCCAGAGGTCAGTGAGATCTCCCCCCAGGGAAAGGTCTTCTCGCCATGGTGATTTCAGAAGGTGAAGTTTTGTAAGAAAAGGCAGAGTGTTTTCATTCCTCTGGAGCCTCCAGCCTTCCCTTTCTGGTGACATAGGCTCGGAAAAAAAAAAATGCACCTGGGACAGCTGCCGGGAGGCACTGCAAGACATACCGGCTCCACGCAGAAGTACTTACCTCCGTTGTCGGTCCGTTTCAGGGCTCCATCTTTGTGGGGACACAGTTCACATCTCTTGAAATTAAGCAGAAACAACAAGTTTAATCTAACTCCCAGGGGCCTGGGGCCAGAAAAGAGATGATTAATTTAAAACACGCTTATAAAAGATGGGGCTGCTTTCAAAGAGAGGAAGTGGAAGAAGGGCTGAAAGCGGTTTGGGTACAAAAAGATACTGTGACACAGCTCGATATCGTCCTGTGTGACGAGGGTGTATTTAAAGCCTCAGCCCAAGAGCCACAGGGCTGCAGGCAAACCTTGACTTTCACAGGGCTTTTAAAAAAGAAGTTTTAGTCCTTGCGGTTGTGAAGTAAAACTGAAATCCGTGACTCAGAGAGAAAAAGGCAAATAAAGAAAAGCCATTATCTATCTTTGCCCCTTTCCTTCCTTCTCTCTTTCTCTTGCAATATTTTTTCCAGCCAGTCTCATGAGTGCTGAGTGAGGCTGTCGTGACATTTTCACCAGCAGGGTGCAGGGGCCATGATGAGCCTGGTCCCAACGCCTGGGGCCAGCAGGTGGACACCCAGCTTCCCCAGCCCCAGGGGCCTGAGCTGGAATAGAGAGACAGTGAGGGGAGCATTGGTGCTGGAGGGTCCCTGACGCATGGGAGGGTGCAGGGAGCTCCCTCAGCCCTGACACAGTGGGTGGGAGGTCACAGGCTGTGAGGGATAGCAATGGCTCCACGCCTCGCTCCACGCCCGGTCACTAACGGCTGCTTCTGGGGACAGCAATGAGGGGGAAATCACCGATTCCTCCACCCAGAGCCAGCAGCCATGGGGTGGCTGGAGGTGAGGGGAGATGCCCCCTCATGCTGCGTCTGCAGGACACCGAGGCCTCCAAGGTCAGCAGTGGCCCAAACCCACTGCAGGGCTCTCCTCAGGGCTGTGGCAGAAGGGTCTCACCCCACCCCACGCACACCTGACGAGGGAGAGACGAGGGGACAGAGAGATGCCAGCAGGACACGATGGCAAGAGCCAGACAAGCCCTCAGTGCCTCAGCCCTCAGTGCCATTCCTACCTCAGAGCAGGTGGCGAGGACTGCGCTCCATTTCTCCCCTCACTACTGCGGTCCTGCCTGCCCGTCATCGCCTCCATGTCGGGCCATCGCCACGTGCAGCTCTCCCTGGGCCACAAAGCCCTTTAGAAGCCCTGAGGTGGTTTCGGGGCACATTGCCACACACGAGGGACACTCTCGCAGCCCCAAGCGCTCCTCCCAGGAAATGGTCATTGTTTTCTCGTGACATCAGTCAGGGAAAATTTCTACGCGTTTATTGTTTTGTTTGACTTTTCTGCGCCTGCTTAGAAAGCCTGAAAACCTGTGACATGCAGCCCTTTTCCTTCCCTAGCGGAAATGTCTGATTTGTGAAAAAAAAAAAAAAGAAGAAGAAGAAAAACACCAACAAAAAAGCTGTTTTTCTGTGAAAAATGTGCTTCATCAGAAAGTTTTGAAATGAGCTGCCTGGTATCGAAGCGAGACGGCAGCTGTACCGGTATGAGTGTGTGGGGCATGCTTGCTGCCGCTGCTCCGCTACATCCACCCAGCTCCGGCAAGCCCCACGTGTGACGGGGCAGGTGCTCCGTGCCACAACAAGCACCCGTCTACTGAGCAATAACTGGCCTCCAGCAAAAACATCTGCTGCCGAGTTGTCCCCGAGGACCTTCCATAAAGGTGGTCGTCCTCAAGGAAACTCAGTGTTTCCTCTGCCATCATTTTACCTCTTGACACGATAAATACGATCGCAATACTTTGGGCAGCAGGGAGGCTCGGTCCAGTTCTCAGACATTTTTGTGGAGTCAAGTGTTTGGGGATGCCAAATAGGTATGTCTGGCAAACACAAAATTCCTGTGATAATGTATAAACGAGATGAGAGGACAAAGACCAGTGCCATTGGCAGCCCAGCACACTTTCCCCCCAGCTTTGCTTGAAATATGTCTGGCCACAGGAGGTGATTCACTTTGCTCCTGGTTGGGTCCAGACAGGCAGGGCACTGGAGAGCAGCTCTCACAATTACCACAGAAAGCCCGGCAAAGCCAAGACAGAAAAAGAACTGGGTTAACTAGACACTGTAATAAGAAATTTGCACTTGAAAAGGCCCCTCCGCTCTCCCCTCCACCCCTCAGATCAAAGCAGCTCTCCCACTACGCGATTAGCAAAGCTCTGATTGTAACAAGAGGGGTTAACAGCTCCATCGGCCCCACACAAGACTTTTAATAGCCCTGCCTCTAAATGACAGCTAAAGCCTTCACATGATCCCTCACATGAGTGCCCTCTGGCCATTGCAGCTCACCGGGCTTCCTAGACAATTTGATTACAAAGTGGATGGGCTTTCAGTTGCTTACTGTAAGCACGATAGTGTCCACAGCATCCTTTAGGGACCTGCGCATCTAAGGAGAGGTTATGAGCAAGGATTAGTGGTACCTCTTCCTTTCACTCAACCTGGATAGGCCAAGGAAGTCTCCAGCATTTTTATTTCAACTCTGGGAAAAGAACAGAGCTGGCTGATTAAAAACAGGTTGTGATGGTGAAGGTTAGAGTTTCTGAACCCCTAGGGCTTCTAAACTCAGGGACAGAGCACCAAGCCATTAGACCTGACAACTGAAGTCAGGGCTCCTGAGCTCTCCTTCCAAAGCTGAAGAGATGGAGTCTCTTTAAAAGAGACACACAGAAATTGGGATGTTTTAAAGTGCTCTCTAAGGACAGCAACAATCTTCCTGCCTTTATATCTCATTTTCAAAGTAAAAGTATCAATATTTAGCCAATAAATATGGTTGTTATGGACCAAGCTTGTAAACTGCTTTAAGATTCCTCTATGAAGGCAGATGTGGAAAGACAAACACTGCTGTTTTGCAAAGGAGTTTGCCACACAGTCATTGTGAAAGAAATACGAATATCAGTTTATCCTGCTGTTGACGGTGTATTTTGCGCTTACATAGCAGTGTCTCACATTCAAGACCCTCAAGGCAGCGTCTGCAGGCTGATAACGCTGCTTTTACAGCTGGAGAAAGCCAGGCACCGAGAGGTGCAATGAAACCCCTGGGCAGTGGAAGAGTCACACCTTCCAGCCTCGCTGGACCATGGAGCACAGATTCAAACAGCGTGTTAGCAGCAGAGCCATGCACAGATCTCATAAGACCTGACTCATTTCCCTTACTCTGATCATGCTGTTCCCTACATCAAAGGAGTAGACTCTTTTTATGTATTTACCCATTTGCGTGTCTGTTGCTATGACTGCTGGAGTTTAACTGAAAAGGTGAAGGATTTAGATAGGAAATCATCCCCAGCTCTGCTTAGGAAGGAAGATTATCACTGTTCAGTTATTATACTAGCAGGGCTGAATGCCACGGACTGAATGGCATGACTGAAGCCCACCACGCATTGTCTAACAGATTTCACTGAGGGCAAGTTAAATAAGGAGCCACCTGCAGGGGTATTGTTTTCTTGATACCTTGGAGGCAGCTTGAAGTGCCTGAAGTGCAAGAGAAAAGTTAGAATCCTTGCGATGAGCACAGGTGAGGAGGACTTGTGTGTACATGCACTACTACAGCTTACACTGAGTTGTAGCTAACACCGCAGAGCTTCTCTTTGCCTGCACGGCTGGGAGAGCGGGGGGAAGGAGGCTCATGAAATCCAAATTCCTTTCTTTACTATGAAACTATCTGCAGGATGTAAAAGCACTCAAAGACACATTTGATCTTCTTTACTGCAGCGCGCATAAAAGCAGCATCTTACAAAGGCAAAAGAGCTCAGGTCTGAAAGTCTGGTCTTGTTTACACTCCCACTTCCAATGAGGAATGAGTTAATGCAATGTATAAAGCATGGTACAGATACCTAATTCCCCCATTCACTCATCTTTGCCAAGTTCTTCGCCCATCTGTGAAACAGATTAAACTTTTGTACTGCGGCAAGCAGAGAGCCCAGCTGAGATGGAGCATGCTATTTGCTCCATTCTGCACAGATCCGCATATTCAGAGGTCACCTACATCAGCTTCACTAGGTGTGTACTTTAGAAACAAATGGCTAAACCAGTTCAGAAGGCAGTCCAGGTATTAATAAATGTTGTTTGTGCTGGTTGAGGCATTCCGTATTTGAAAAAGCCAAAGTTTAATCTACATTGATTTTTTAAGGAAGTGAAGGGGGGAAATGGTCTCAGATTTACTGCATGGCAAAAGCAGCATCTCTGGCATAACTAACATGGTAAAGATCTGTACCCTGGCCCCTCAGCAGCTGGTTGGTGTAGCTGCATCTGATAAGGGTTCACATGGGAAGTTGCAGGGTAGCTGGCGTGCTATAAACTCACGGTCTAGTTTACTGCACAAATAACTTTGCCACATAGACGGGCCTAAGAGGCAGTCCTGGCCTGATTGTTTCCACTCTCCTGCCTCACCGGGAAATGCCAGAATTAATTAAGAACATTCGCAAAGTGTTCCATACTGCTAAATTGCTACTTAGACAGAAACTAAAACCTGATCCAGCTTCCTGTCATTTTCTCTGCTATTTAACAAACTGAGAAGACTTTATGCAGGAGACTGTTGCTGCAAATAAGATATGAATGCCAACTCATCCTGTCTGTCCGTACGATAACGTGCACTGTACAGCAGCATCTCAGGTGGCAACAACTTTCCTCCACTACAAAAATTTTGGAAGAGTTGTATAGAAAAAACTGCAGGGAAGCCACCTTCTAAAGGAATGTAATTTTTCAAAAAAAAGATCGAGGTCCCTAGATGCAAAAATTTCATCACTCATAACTTGCCTAGAAGTACTTTTGCCGGCGTTTTCATCAAAATGGCTAAGAGCGCTTTATAAAGCTGTCTGACATAATTATTTCTACAGTATAAACAAGAAACGAGGAGAAAGATTTTAGAAGAGAATTAGTTTCTCGGATAGGTGAGGGGTGAATGCCTTGTCCAAAGTTATATTGCAGGCTATAGGCAGAGCTGGGATTGCAACCACTCAGTGCCGAACGCCAGGCTCCATCACTCTTCTCAGTGGACCACGCTGCTTCCAGCAGAGGCGTGAAGGGCTCTGAACCAACTCATTCTGTGTACGTACAAGTGTGCTCGGTACTCACCACCCTGGCGGCTCTCTCTTGAGATTCACATTTCCGACAGAACCATGGTCCGGTAGGAACCTGGACAATTCCATAACACGCTGGAAGAAAAGCGGAGAGAGGTCATTTGATTGTCTTTAAATTGGCTGTTAATTTCTCAGCTGCATATAAAAGTTTGCCAAAGCTGTTATTAGTCAGAGATCGGTAACAAGAACAAAAATTACATCTAAGCAGCATTTTATTCCCCTTTCCAGTTTCCACACCCTGCAACAGCGGACAGCCCTTTGCAAGAGGTCCAGTGTGATACATTTATTCAAGCTTATAAATAAGCTCACACCCAGTATAAAATATCCTTCTAAAAATCTGTCCTAAGTGGGAATGCAGCACTTCATAAACCAGGTCCAATTCTGGCCTAGTGAACACAAACAGGGTAATTTCTTACCCCTTAACTTTTAAAATGTCACTAGTGATTTAATATAAAATTATGAAATAGATGGCTATTAAGCATCTTAACCATAATTAAGACTAAGATAAAATCTCAGTATCATCAAGGAAGTAATCTCAGTGTGAGTTCACACAGATATCAAGAAGTCACATCCAGCAGCAGCCTTTTGCAGCACGCTTCCAATGTCACTGAATTCAATTTTTTTTAGGACTAACCCCCAGAATAGGTTCTGCATTGACACAAGACTTCAGCTGATAACCCAACAAAGCTGTTGTTCTCATCTACCTACACCAGGCATCCCTCTTGCTTTCTATATCCCTACTGATTGTCTCAGGGTCTCCCTGGGCAAGCTGCAGCTCCCATTCCTTTAAAATTCATTCCCTTCTCCCACGGAACAATGTTTCCTGAAGACCATTCACCTTCTTTGGTGACTTTCTCCCTCTCACCATTCAGGAATGGTCTTTGCTGAGTCCCTGAAGAAGCTTTTCTGACCCTGAAAGGGCTTTTGGCCACCACATGTGGAGGTTTAAAGCAAGAGGCTGGTAAAGATAGGGGAAGAAATAAGGCTATTTGTGCCCAGGTGAGGGTATGGGAGTCTCCTAGGAAAGAAGGAATTATATTTTCCTTATTCCACCTTCAAATGTGAGCTGGCGGTTGGAATGGAATCCCAGTCACTCGAGACATCTGAAACTAGGTTGGACAAAGCATCTGAAAATATCCTGCTGGGTGCAATCCTGTGATGTCCCCTGGGGAAAGGACCAGACGCGACGTGCAGTAGGTTTCTCCATCTCTCTAACGTCTCTTATGCTATTTTAGCCAGGAAAATGAACATGATTGTGGAGTTAAACTGAAAGAAGTGACTGCAAGATGAGCCAAGGCAGATACACAAGAAAATAGAAACTACATGAAAGCAATGACAGAGGAGCCTGCCTTGGGTCCATCTTTAGCAACGGGCTTAGGGCCAAAAGCAAGCACTCAGCTGGAGCCAGTGCAAGCTTCTGTGCCCACTGCTTCAAAAAGAAAGACAACAAGGAAGAAAACAAGGAAAAATGCAGAACATAAATAGGGTAGAGTTGAAAATATTATTTCTAAATGTTCTTCACTATTTTATTAGAGTCTTCATTTCCAATCAGATGTTTTTGTTAACATTTTGAATTTTTTACCGGAAAGATTTCTAACCCTTGTCAGAGAAATTGTACTATTTTTTTTTTTAAATCAGCTTTAATGTGTGGCTATAACATAAGCTTAAAATAAACAGACGGTTCATAACTGAGCTGTACAATCATTTCAAAAGGCAACTTTGGTTTTGCAGATATTCAAACAGTACAAAGAGATACCAAACACAGCGTGTGGTTGTAGGGAACGAGACCAGAAGGCCCAGCTGAACCTCTACAGTGATTTGCTTCTGTTTAGTGACTAAAATCCCACCAAAACACCACAGGACTACTAGGTTTGTGAGCAGGCTTTAAGAAGAGGGCTGAAGGTATTCTGAACATCCACTGCACGCTGCTACACTCCTTATGAATGACTGCATCCTGACGGACTCTTACAAGTCCTCACCATGCAGTCGTGCCTTCCGAACACCCCAGCGGTGCCCTCCCGGAGGCTCCTCTGATGCCTCCCAGCCCTCCCAACGCTGCCCACCCCCTCGGCTGCCTCGCAGTGAGCGCATCCATCTCCGTAACCGTGTGGGCACACGAGCAGGCACCCTACAATAAACGGACTGCAGATTTGACACCGTTCTGGCCAGCAAACAGAAGCCCTGATGTTACTCTTGGAGGTGAGCACGAGGATGCCAGTGCCCTTAATCTCCCTCCAAAAAAAAAGGGCTATGCAGAAGCACGTTCTCTAGCGGGTGGTTTGACAAGCCTTGGGAAGAACGGAAGAGTTACAGCACCAGAACTAAAACAAGCAAGCATGCTTGCAGAGAGACCCTGCATGCTGCCCGTCACACAGAGGCAACCTGGAGGGGCTGTTTTATGGCAGGAGACACCCAGGCACTGACGGAACGGAGAGAAATCCCCCGCCAGCTTCGCTTCCTCTTTTCACCTCCCCTTCAGTCACCTGGTTGCAAGCGAGCTCTTGCAGAAGATGAGAGCACAGACACATCAAACATAGGAAAAGCAGAAGAAAGCTCAACCTACAGACCCAGAGACCTGGCCTGACAGGCGGGGAGAGGCAGCGCAGGACAGGTTCCCGGCCGGAGACAGGAGCGTGCAGCAAGACACCGAGGGAGAGCCTGCACAGGAAGAGGCTGGAGATACGCTGGGAGATGGATGGGATAATAATAGATGGGAAAACAGACATGCCAGATGAGCCCAGAAACCTTCGTGTTACTCAAAACAAACCAACCAGCAGCATCTCCCTGCCTCGCTGCTGGGTTTAAGCGGCAGCACACACGCACCCGTACAGGCGTTGGTGCCGAGGACAAACTTTCCGGCCCGGTAGCGTGTGCGAGGGGCGTGCTCCGAGTCATTTAAAATGCAAATAGCCCTTATCTCGGGGAGGGGAAGGGCCGGCTCCCTCCCTGCCCTTGGGGGCGGCAGTTCCCGGGCCGCGGCCGCCCCCCGGGGGTTACCCGGGGCCACGGGCGGCCGCGGGCCGAGCCCGGGCACGGGGCGGCGGCGGCGGAGGAGGAGGAGGAGGAGGAGGGGGGGGCTCGGGGCGCTGCTCCCCGCGGGGCCCCGCACCGGCCCCGGGCGCCGGGGCGCCCCCCCCCCCGGGGGCCCCCCCCCCCCCCCCCAACGGAAGGAAGCGGCCGCCGGTCGCTGCCGGTGCCCCCGGTAACGGGCAGCGCCCCGAGCCCCGGCCCGTGAGTGCCCCCCCGGGAGCAGCTGACGGCCACCTCCGCTCCCCCCGTGTCCCCCCCCCCGGCTCCTCCGCGGCGGCAGGCCAGCGGCGACACCGTTATTTGGAACAATGGGGATAAAACAAAGCTTCCCCCCCCCCCCCCCCGGCCCCCCCGGCCTCCCCGCCGCTCCCGGGGCGCACGGCGGGGGGAAGGCGGCGGCGGCGGCCCCGGCCCCGCTCTGCTCCGCGGCCCGGGGCTGGCGGCGGGGCCGGGCCGAGCCGTGCCGGGCCGTGCTGTGCCGTGCCGGGCCGAGCCGTGCCGGGCCGGGCGCTTACCTTGGTGCACCGCCACATTGCAGCCGTGTCCATCGCAGTACACCAGCGGGTTCTCCGCCCAGCCCCGCTCATCAGAACAGACACAGCAGCCTCCCACCATCTCCTTCATACTTCCATGAGGGTTTCCTTCCCCCCCTCCTCCCGCTACGCACACACTCCTCCCTCCTCCTCCTCCTCCTCCTCCTCCTCCTCCTCCTCCTCCTCCTCCTC
>CM021757.1:5023724-5037125 GCA_011075105.1 Heteronetta atricapilla
CCATCCTCCATCCTCCATCTCTCCATCCTCCATCCTCCATCCTCCATGCCTCCCCCCATATCTGCCCATCACCTCTCCCCTCAAAACCAGAAAAACTGCAGCGCCGTTTGGGCCAGCCCCTGAAAACCCCACAGGGGCACCCGGGACAGAGGTGGTTGGTGCCCGATGTGGGGCCGGGTGGCTGCAGGCAGCACTTCACACGTCTGTACAACAGTGAGAAGCTCTGGTTTTTAGTAAGAGCTGCAAGGATGGGAAAGAAAACCAAGCCTTTAGACCTTTGTCACTGGTCTTGGGAGATTTGCATGGACTGTTCTGAGATGCCTGTTTACTATAAATGTCCTAATTATTTGTCAGAGGAAGCAACCGTTTCCTTTACTGGTAATTTTGGTAATTTATCATGGACTGTGCCAATCTGGGCTGCTGTTAATATCATCCTTTTAGTCATGTGTCTGTGTAGTGACTGTTGCAGATCGGGTCAGATCTTACACCCTGTTACTCATCAGAAATTCTGAGGCTGTAACATGTTACTTAGTCACTGGTGAGTCACTGCTTGTTCCCTGGAAAATAAAAGCCAGCCAAATTCTGACATCTGACATCTGAGGCTTAACACCAAAACACTGCTTAGAGTCACCCGCGCTACCTCTGGGTGATGCTCCGCAACGAGAGCTAAGGGATCAAAATTAGGCTGCTGTTTGATGAGTAATCAGACTAATTCGTGAGTAATATTTGGAACAAATCTGTTTAGTCCTGACTGAGATCTGTCGATCTCGATGCTCAACTATTCTTCCCCTCGGTTTGCGAGGATCGTACGGAGTATTTTCTGCAAGTGTCTGGGCCAAAAGCCGAGGGCAAGGCCACCCGAGGGTGCCTTGGCACAAGGCTGTGGGTGGCTGGCTGCGGGGCTGTGCCGCGGAATCTCACCGGTGCCAACCCTGCTCTAATCCAGTCCGGCTCTCATTCAGCCTGCCGCTCAGCCTCTGTGCCGGATTTAGCCCCCCGCCGGTACCCGCAGTGCCCGGGGGCGGCAGCGCCCCGGAGCGGCCCCGCACGGACCGGCCGCGCCCCCCCCCCCCCCCCACGCCCCCCACTGTCCACGCGGGGCCGCCAGCACCGGGCAGGCCGGGGCCGGGCTCGTGGAAAGGCGGCCGGAGACCTCTGCTGGGCGAGCCTAAAAAGGCCCTTTTTTCCCCCAAACGCGTGCCCTGCGGCTAGCCCGCGGCGGGAAGCCTCCGGGGGGCGCCAGCAGCTCGCGTTTCTCCCGCGGCGGCCAGGGCCGGGGGCTCCGTTCCCGCCCCCCCACCCCCCCCCCCCGGGGGGTGCCATTCCCCCCTCCGAGGGCTCCGTTTCCCCCCCGGGGGCTCCGTTCCCCCCTCGGGGCGGCGATGGAGCGGCGGGGCCGGGCGGGCAGAGCCCCCTCGCAGCACGCCCGGGCTGCGGCAGCCCCCTCCCCCCCCCCGCGGCCCCGGTCCCCCCCGAGGCTCAGCCCCTCGACCACCGCCGGAGGTGGCCGCTCGGGGGAAGGCGAGGGGCTCGTGGGCTGCTGCTGCCAGCTCGGTGCTTTCCTCTGCCTCCCAAGTGTCCCCAAAACCCGGAGCCATTTGGCAGCTGGAGGTAGAGTGGTGTTAAAAAATAGCCATAAAATGAAACAAGGACAAGCAGAACCGCCCCCCCCCCGCACACACCGAGCACCCGAGCAATTTGCAGAACGCGCCTGAGAACAACTCGCAGCCTTTCAATAACTTTTTCCACCGCAAATCCCGGGGTTTGACCCAGCTTGGTAGCAGGTCTAGCAGCTCCTCCCCAGATCGTGCTGGGCATGGAGCGGGTTGAGGACATTTCGGTAACGCCTGAGGGGGCTGGGGGCACCTGGGGGTCAGCACACAGTTTTACCCCACACCTCTGTCCATGTCTGTGTGTCCGTGCCAGCACAGACCTGAGCACCGCCGTGTAGCCAGGACGTGTGAGAACACAAGGCTGGACGTGACTCCATCCTCCTGCGTGCCAGGTTTGTGCCAACCCCTCCATAGCCCCAGATTTGCATCAAAATTAATCTAAATATTTCAACACATGCACCCTGCCTGTCCCCCATATCTCCTGTTACCTGCTTTACGTGATTAGAAATTGGTAGAGCTTTTATCTCTGGAGACGTGGGGCTCTGGTGTGCTTATCCCCCGCACCCATCACTTTGCAGCATTTGGGATGTGCACACACACACGTACAGCAGAACAAACATCTCGACCGGGTCGAGCCGAAACCCTGGGGATCTGCCCATACGGCGAGAGATTTTATTATTATTGTTGCTGTTGCCAGAAACCAGCAAACTTTACAATCCAGATGTTTTGAGAGTGTCAGAACAACTTGCTGCTGCTGCTGTTGTTTTTATGGTGAAATCAAAAGCAATTGCAGTGGTTTATAATCCGAGAGCATCCAGCCCCACAAAGAATGCAGGTTGCTCTTTGCTTTATACCTATCTAACCCAGATGCTCCGGGTATCTCCCACTGTTGACAGCCGTTTTCTTCAAAGGCTTGTCTTCAGTCATCCATCAATTAGGATAAAAAATGAGCTCTCATTCTCCTGCATTTGTTTTGGGAAGAGGGAAATTATTTAAACAACTGTATCTCCATTAAATGAAGGAGCGAGGGAGGAGAGCAGATCCCCCTGCTTTCTGAAATGGAGCGAAATGCTGTTTCACAAAACATATGCTCCCTGGGCTGCATACCACCTCTCACAAATGATTATTAGCTCATGCACAAAAACGTGTACAGTAACGAGCCAGAGAAGCTGTTTTTCAAGGGTAGGAGGAGATGCCTTTCCCCTTCATTTCCTCATGTAGTGCGTGAAAAGACAAAGGGTGAATATTAATGCTGATGTCCACTCTAACCTTTTTTATTTCATTCGTCCCCGCTGATTACATTTTAAAGGCCTCGCTTCCTCTCATTGTACGGTGACCAGACCTCGGCACAAAACGAGGCTACAGCTTCCCAGTTCAGCAGTACGCAGACCCCCGCACACATGGAGAGAGAGAAGGGGAAAGAACTGGGGTGCAACTGGGCATTTTCACTGATTTTCTGTTTGCGTCCTTACAGGAGGGTGCGATTTCAAATCTGAGCAAACTCGGCAACTTTCTGAAACCGAACAACACCGAGTATCACCCAGGCAGCGAGGAAACTGCAGGGCGAGTGTCAGCCGTTCCCCTTTTATTGTCGCCAATTAGGCACAAGTTGGTGCAAAGAGGGCTCCGGCACTTCCAGCATTTCCCGTACAGAAGATAGCTGCAATCCTCCAGGACATGTTCCTTTAAACAGCCCTTTGCCTTTTTATTTACAATAAACACATTTTTGTTAATGAAACCCTCGCCCACTTGCAATCACGCCTCCCCTCCCCAAGCCCCATAAAGCTCCAACTTTGCATATCTGAGCCCTGTTCTGTTGGGCTGGGTCCTTCGGGGGTCCCAGGGTCACGCTGGGGGCAGCAGGGTCATTGTATAGCCATCATGGGTCAATAAGCAACTGGTCAGGCTCTCAATCCACATCAGGCCTTGAAGAGGACTGGGAAATGGGAGAATCCATTCATAATAATAATAAACTTGTCAATCAATAACAGGCAGGAGAAATACTTTGTAAAAGGTAAAAAAAAGTTTTTCCTTTTAAAGTTTGACAACATGAAACTTTAGACAGTTTAAAAATGCTCCAAGACTATTTGTCTTTCACGGAGGAATCTTAAATCATAATTGCTTTCATATATAACATTTAAAGGCTTAGGAAGAAGTGTTGTAGGTATGAGTCTGCTGTGCAATTTAAATAAGAATTGATAAATGTTTTTTCAAAGAATATAAAATGCTCTTTGAGAGAAAAGGCAATATCTGAGACTATTCTCTGTTTCATAAAAGGACTGGAAGATCGCGGCTTTCTTGCCTTGCATTGCCTCTAATTTCTACTGATACCAGCACGTATTGAACAGTGAGGAATAGTTCTGGTTTCAGCTTATCTTAGCAACAAAAATATTTTCCAGCATTCTTTTAATTCTAACCTGAACTAGTGAACACAATCATGCGTTAGTAGTAAATCAGTAGGTTAGACATAATGAGACTTTTCCTGGTTTTTCCAGGTTAGATTTAAAGGGAAAAAACAAACACACAAGCGAAGCGAGAATTAAGGTTTCTTTGCTTGAAATTTGTTACAGAGAAAATGTTTGGGGTTTATTATTTAATAATCTGCATTTTTTAATTAATAATTGTTCCACGTAAAATGAGTAAGAGCCTGGATTAAACAAGAAGGGCAGAAACAACTAAATCACAACGTGATATGGGAAACATCAAAAGGCGACGGAAGAATAATGCAAATTCTCTGCTAGCTTTAAGATCGAGGCATGAAATCTTCGTTCTGCAAACTCGCTGCCCCTCTTCCTTAGAAGCCTGCTTGGCGTTTGGTTTTGTTTGTTGTTGCTCTTGCCTTGTTTTGTCTTCGCAAGGCGCACACTCAGCTGTCACAAAAATCATCTTTGAAATCGTCGGGAAAAAAAATAGCTTGTGAGAGGCAGCAGGAAAATGGAGGTTGTCCCCCTCCAGCCTCCCGGCGCACCCCCGGCAGCTGCCGAGCTCAGCAGCACCCTCCTGCACGCCTCTCGGCGGGGATTTCTCCAGGAGAAGGAACCCTCTTGGAACTGCTCAGTTGTATTTGCTTAGGAAAACAAACAAACATATATTTTTTTTTTCAAGCGGCAGTGTTTATTACTGTATAATTTCCTTCAGCTGCTCTCGAGAAAATGTGGTTTCTTTGTTAGAGGATGCTGAAAGACAGTTTATTAAGAAAGATAGAAGTAAAGCACAAAGTATGAAAGAGTGCCCTTGGGATGGTGAAAGTAAGGGGAAAGATGGGCGCATTTTTAATTCCCTGAGCTGGGACCCTCCTCCCACACCAGTAAAACCCTGAAGCGCAGGGAGAAAACACGGCTCGGCCGATAAAAAGCCACCGACTCGCTCCTTCTCCCCTCCAGCCCCGACTCTGCTGTGGCCCCACATCCTCTGTGGGCACGGGGCGGCTTCCTGGGACCTGCCTGCTTTGCACGTAAATCTGTAGGTTTTACTCCGAGCAATTCCCTAAATGTTTTAAATGTCGTTGGAGTGGCACCACTTGGTCTGACGCATTTTATTTCTCTCCCTAGGCCCCTCCGGTAGTTTAAATCCCCCAGTCTTCATCAGTTTGTACTTTCTCTTTTTTTTTTTTTTTTCTTTCTTTTTTTTTTTTTTTCCTTCTAAAAACATGCTGTTTAGAGGAAAAGGGAACAACAGCAGCACACAGCCCTAGCCTGCAACAGAGCTCGCTGAGCCTACTTTGAAAATAAGCACACTTTTCTGTCTTTGTATGTTGAAACAAAAGAGAGCGAAGCGGGATTTGCATCTTTATAAATTGTCACTAAATACTGCTTTTGTTTGCACGGGGGTAGTACCTAAAGGAAAAATCCCCAAAGAACCAAACATCTACTAATAATGCCCTGTGCATCATAGCACAAATTCGCTGCAAATTATACGAAGCCGTTGCATACAAATACAGAGCACTGCAAAGGTTTGTGCTCTGCCACTGGTTTTCCTGAAGCCTATTGTAAACATGAAAATAAATTAATGGCTAAATTCGCATAATTCACTAGTAAATAATCAGGCAATGAGCTAGAGGTTTAGACGAAGAATGGAGAAACATTTTTTGGTGGTTGGGTTTTGCATGAACCACAAACTGCCCGCGGAGAGGAAACTTTCTAAGGAGAGAAATCCTGACAAATAACTGTCCCATGCGAACACGAGGGGATATCTCTGCCCCTGGGCGCTTCTGAGAGCGTTTTAGCAATCCCTGGCTGCTGGCAGCCCGGAGGTGGGTTCTGGAGAGGAGCCGCAGTCACAGAGCCACCACGGCCCCAAGCGAAGGCGGCGTTTTCACCCGGGCCTGGCTGCCTGTCCGTCCGTCCATCTGTCCTGCAGGCCGGGCCAGGCTGGTGACGTTTGGATCTGCTTCTCCGGCTCCCTCCTGTAGCCTGTAAAATGTTACAGAGACGTTTAAAAAGCCAGTGCACCAAGTGATTTGTAGAAATATTTTCATCCCGGACAGTTTAAGTGCCTGTCAGGAGTAACTGCCTCTGATCAAAATATTATGGGTCTTAGGCAGTGCCTGGTGCTGAGGCTGCTTTCAGCTCCCTGCAGACGCAGTGGGCTGCCTCTGGGTCTTCTAAAACCATTTGAAATCCAAATAATAATAATAATAACAATAATATTATTTTCCTTGCAAACACCCTTCGTACCCAAGCCAAGGGGCTTCTCCATGATCCCCCCAGAGGTGTGGAGTGTCCTGCTGCGAGCACGAGCCCTTCCTGCCCCTCCAGCAGGGAGATGCAGCCTCACCCTGAGGGTTTCAGGAAGGGACCAGCCGCGTGGGTGCTTTCTGAGGGGTGCCTGCCCTGCACAGGGGCACGCTCAGGCTGTCCCTTGCTGTAGGGACCTCTGAATGGAGCAGTCTTGGCACTATTTTTTGCCACCTGATTTTCTGGGATTTGTTTCCCACCAGAAAAAAAAAAAAAAAAAAAGATAATAAAATGATTCTGTGCAATTGACGAAATTAAATTGGACCAATGCTAGTTGCTAATCACTGTTTCTGTGGAAAATTGGATGTAGCTCCTCACTTCGTGCTGCCTGCTCTGTGAAGCTCCCTGTGCTTTCCCCTGCCCTCACCCCAGCACTGTCCCGTGCTGTTTGCACCTGCCTTTTGCACCCATCTCCTCCCTTGCTTGCCTGATGGGCGCTCCACAAAGGCTGGTGAACTTGGGAAACCCACAAGCGAGCTCTGAGCCGTGTGAGCAGACCCAAATGGGCCACGCTGCCACAGCCTGACCTGTGCGGAGAGACCTGATGTACCGGGAGCCCAGCCCCAAAATGCTTCCTCCTTGGGCCAGCCCAAGCCTACCTGGAGTTTTTTTCTTTTTTTTCTTTTTTCCTGTTTTCCTGCCCCAGCCTTTGATTCCCACCGGCACCCTCGCACCAGGTCAAACAGCAAGCGAGGTGCTGAGGAAGTTCCAGCTGCTTGCCCTGGCCGAGGGAGGCATCTGCAGCCTCCCCGCTTCCTCCCACCCCAGAGCTTCAGCGGTGCCTGGATGGACCCAGAGATGGACCCATCCCAACTGGAGCCTGCAGAGCCAGTGCTGGTGCCCAGTGCCTGGTGCCCATCGGGAAGGGCCAGGGACACATGCACCGGTCTCCTCCTCACCCGCAGCCACCTGCACCCTGTCCACACGTGTGAACTTCGGTGCCAGACAAAACCACACCTTGTCCACAGCTAGACCCACTCAGGACATTGCGTGGGGATCTGCTTTCTGAGCAAGCTGGCTCCGCAGCAGTAAGGTAGCCCGAGAGGCTCCCCCTCGTCTCCTTTCACTCCAAACTCCGCACACCCCTGCTCTGCTGCCCCTCTGCCGAGGGGAAGGGGAAAAGCTGGGGGGGGGGGGGGGTGCTGTGCACCCTGAGCTGCCAGAATCCTGGGAAATGGGGATACCCCAACAACCTGGTACCGTGTCCTGCTTCCTGAGGAAACTGCCAGACAAAGGACAGGTATAAGGCAGAAAACTGCCGGGGCCCATGGGTGACCCCCGGGTGATTGTCCTCTGCCTCGGGGGGATTGGCACCCCTGGCCCCAGGAGCAGGAGCTGGGCTGGCTGCAAACACAGTGCCAGGTCCCCGGCAGTGCCAGCTCCCAGGATGGGCTCGGGCAGTGGCCGCAGCTCGGTGGCTGTGCTACAGGGCCAGGGCTGAGCCCCCCCTGCCCACCCCAAGACCTGTGGCCTGTCCCGTGGCCACTTCCACACCGGGCTTGCCCCGACCTTAGCGATGCGCATCCGTACGTGTGTCACACACCTAACAGCTCCAGCTCGTCTGCAAAATCGTGAAGCAGCAGCAAAGGTGATAAGGCAAGGGACAATGGGCTCATTATGCATACAGTAAGTGACACAGGGCAGGGGCAGCAAGGGACGCTTGCAGGGAAAACGGAGCTGCTACGGTGCCACTGAAACCCGTGTGTCTCCGAACCACGGCCCTGCTGCGAGCACCCAGCCCACCGCCGCGGCTGGGTGGGTTCGCAGGGTCTGCATGCCCCACGTCGAGCTGTCCGTGTCTGTATAGAGACATCAGCACGCGCACACGCGCACATATTCCATACCGAACTTTATTCATTGCCAAAATATTGTCTATCTGGGTTTCTATTGACAGAGATTTAATGGGAAATGACGTATCTATACATTTGCCTGCGCACGGCTTGTGAGCCCTGTTTCCTCCTGGCTTGCGATCAGGGGTCTCTGTGTCCTCTCTAAAGCCCCACGAGCGGTCAGAAGCAGTTTATTGCGCTGCTCGAACTTGTATTTTCTTTACAAGAGCCCCTCATAAACCCTGCGGCTGCATCAGCCGCATCGGACAGGGATATTACATGCCAGCTCCTTCCCTCCACCCCGCGCTCCCCTCCTCCAGTCTGGCACGGAGCAATGCTCAGCCTATAGGTAAAATGGCTCTGGCTTTCTGTGGAAACAAAAATACCCAGGATCTCCCTTCTTATTTGCAAAGGGAAACTCCAGTCTGGCTGCGAGCAGGGCTTCTCGTGGTCCCTCGCGGCAAGCTGCGCCGACAGCAGCCCCTCTGCAGCAGCCAGCTGCAGGATCCCCGGACCGGCCACGTTCCGTCCAGCGCGATGCAAACTCCCCCCCCCTCCCCTCTGCCCAAACAAAGAGGAATTTCGTGTTTGTGTTGGACGGCAGACCTTTACTCACAGGAAACTCTCTGCCTGTGGAAAACGAGGGTGAAATGTGCTGGTTTAACGCAGCCAGATCTGGAGAATGTGGCATTTTCTTTTCTCGGCAAGGCCACGAGTTTGCGGGGTGTGCGCGCACATGTGTGCTAGGAAGGGGAAAAATCCTGCCATTGATTTCTTCTGCAGCAGGATCGATACGGCATCGGCTCGCCTGTGCGTGAGGCTTGCCTCTCGTCTATCGGCGAGAAGGTAAACGCAAATCAGGTGATCTCCGCTCCCAAATTAAAGGCAATGTTGGAGTTATTTTAATTTTTTTTACACACATACTCAGGAATGCGCTTCCTCCTCCTCCTCCTATGGGATTGTTTCTAAATCGGGATCATTTGTGGTTGATTGTACATATAGTTTAACAAATTATTATTATCAAATTACTCAGATTTTGCCATTTGAACCACAAAAAAGCAGAGGAAGACTAAAAGCAACTTTTCATGTGGGAGACAGACGAAGCTTAAAAGGGAACAGCATGCGCTGCAGAGCTGCAGCCTCCCTTCCCCCAAAAAGGTTTCCGAGGTAACTGTTTCCCCAAAATTAGCCTCCTGAGCAGAGAGTTAAAATCACTCGGTCCAGCCTCCGCGGCTGCACGCCCTTCGCTCAAGTAGCTCCAGGTTTATAAAGAAGTAGAAGGGACGGGACAATGGAGCTCCGGGCCGGGTGAGGGTGGGTTTTTTTTTCCCCCTCCCTTGGAGACAGAAATCTGCAATCCTCCTTTTGGGAAAACAGCGTCTGGTTTGTAAGGCAGGAGCGAGCTACCAAATGCCGAAGAAGTCTTGGGACTTAAAGTTTGAAATAAAGTTAAGCAGCGCACAAAAGCATGCAAATTATTTTTTTTATTATTCCTCTCTTTTTTTTTTCTTTTTCGTTTTCTTTTCTCTTTCATTTTTTTTTTATTAAAGAGAGAGTTTGGAAGAAAAAGATGAAAAGTGAATAAGGCAAGCGTGTGAGTAAAAAGGAATATGAGTATCTTTGCATTGCTTTTATTTGCACTGTTGCCGATGTTATTGTTGATTCTAAGCTCCAGTCCGCGCTCATTCCAGATCATAAATACAGTAATTGGCAATTAATAAGCATTCCACTCCGGGTTGCTCGATGAATTGTTGCAGAGTCAATCGTTTTGAACAACTCGCTCGGAGTAAAACCTTTCACGGTTTGTTAAATATATACGTGCACGCACACACACCCATCCCAGAGGAATTCGGGGAGATTTTGGAAAGCGCAGCAACCTCCCCACAGCCGAGCCGAAATGCCCCAGCCCGAACAAAGCAGAGGCGCCGGACGAGCTGAGCCTGAAACTACCTCGAAAACGCAGCGGTTTGGTGTTTGTTTGTTTTTTTTTTTTTTCCCCCCATTTTATTTATTTATTTTTCTTAAAGAAAAAACCCGGTGGCTATTGTGTGGGACTGCCCTGGCCGGGGACCGGGCGGGCGCGGTGCGGGGCTGCGCGGTGCGGTGCGGGGCTGCGCGGTGCGGGATTGCGGGGCTGCGCTGCGCGGGGCTTGCGCGGGGCTTGCGCTGCGCGGGGGTGTGCGTGTGAAATGTTGGGGGGCCGTGACGTCACGGCGCGCCGCTGCCCAATCAGCTCGCGGGCCGCGGGCCCGGCTCCGCGGGGTGTTCCCAGGGATGAAGCGGCCGCGGCGGCGGGGCCGCGGGAGCGGAGCCCGGCCAAGGTGGGAGCGCCACGGAGCCCCGGGGCTCCCCCGCCTCGCCGCGGCCCCGCCGCTGCCGCTTCTGCCGCCCCCCCCCCGCGCCGGTAGCTTTGTTTGCTCAAGCATCTCAGGGGCTTCGCGCGGCGGAGGGGGGACTGCGCTTGTTGCTCCCCCCCCCCCCCTCCAGCCCCCCTTCTCCCCGTGCCCCCCGGGGGTTATTTTCGGAGGGGAAGGTGGGGTGCGCGGCCGCGGGGTGGGACCTGGCTGGGGGGAGCCCGGAGGATGCGTGTTTTTTGTCTTTTTTTTTTTTTTTTTTTTTTTTTTTGCCGGGGAGGGGGAAGACGAGGAGTCGAGCCCCAGCCCGGGAGGAACTGGGTGTTTGGAAGATGTTGCGAGCCATTGACCAGAGCGTTTGAAGGGGCGATCGGCTGCTTCGGCTTTTTTTCTTTCTTTTTTTTTTTTTTTTTTTTCTTTTTTTCTCTTTTTTTTTTTCCCCTCCCCCCTCCCCCACCTCTCCGGAGGGGTAGGGATGTGTGATCGGGGAGTGGAAACAAATATGTCCTTTTTTTCAAAGCCCCCTTTGAAAGAGACAAAGTAAACGCTCCTTGCAAAATGTTCCTGACCTGCGAAGGGACCTTCGGAATTGTTCCAGCTACCATGGATTACAATGGGGAAGCCAGGCCGGGGGATTTTCATGCCGGCTATCAAGAAATCGAAGGGATAAACTTGGGATACTTACAGATCAACGGCACCCAGATGTTTGCCTTGGCCCAGGTCCTCAGCGACCTGTTTAAGGATATCCCCAGGACCACCATCAGCAAGAAGATGGAAACCTTAAAGATCAAGAGCCGACGCTGCGATCTCAAGGAGCTCCGGACCCTCAAAGCCATCCACTCGGTGCCCACCCGCGCGGTGAAATGCTCGCTCATATCCAAGGCGGACCTGGAGGCTCTCTGCACCTCCTGCAAGAGCCTCAGCCCCAGGAGGAGGAAGAGGAAAAGGAAGAGCAAGCGGAGGGAGCAGCTGCTGCTGCCGGACCCCGGGGAGCTCTTCGCCTGCCCCCGGCCCCAGCTGCTGCCGCCCTGCCGAGCCGGCGCCTGCTGCGCGCCCGCGGCCCCCGGGCGCCCCAAGCTGCCCCCGGCCTTGGCCAAGGCGCGCTCGGCGCCGGCGGCGCTGCTGCCGCAGCCGTTCCACCACCGGCCCTTCCCCGGCCTCGAGAGGGCCCCGCGGGGCCGCCGGGGCTGCGGGCTGGCGGAGCGCGGCGGGCTCTTCGGCGGCGTGCTGGGCTCCTACCCCCGCGACCTGGCGCTGCTGCACCCCGCGGCCGCGCACCCCGCCGCGCACCCCGCGGCGCTCGCCGAGCCGGGCCGGCGCAAGCGGGGCCCCTGCTGCGCCAAGGGGCTCTTCCCGGCCGAGAAGGGCCCCGGGGGCGCCAGGAAAGGCCGCTCGTCCGCCTTCCCCGGCTCCAAGCGGCAGGGCACCTCCGCCGGGTACTCCAGCGACTCGGACTCCAGCCTGGACTTCGGCGGGTCCAGCCCCGCCACCTCCAGCGACTCGTCGGAGGAGGAGGAGGAGGAAGAGGAGGAGGAGGAGGAAGGGGACACGTCGTGCAGCAGCGAGGAGGGCAGCTCCTCGGAGTCGGAGAGCAGCTCGCTGTGCAGCGGGGACTCGGTGCAGAGCACCCGGTACAGGCAGGCGGCTCTGCCCCGCTTCCAGCCGCAGCCCCCCCCGGGAGCCCCTCGGCGACGAGCGCCCCGCGGAGCCCCCCCCCGGGCGCGGGCAAGGCGCTGCGCCCCGACCCCGACCTCCTCTTCCTCTCGCAGCAGCTCTGGGCCAGGACTTTGCGAGCATCAACTTCGGAAAGTTTGAGCCCGGCTCCAGCCCTGGGCTCGGGGGCCCAGCCGCAGCCGGAGCTGTACGACAAACAGGAGGCCTCCCCTTCCTCCTCCTCCTCCTCCTCTTCCTCCTCCTCCTCCTCTTCCTCCTCCTCCTCTCCCCCTCCCTCCCCGAGCAGCACCCCTGGGGGGGACCCGCAACAAAAGGAGGGCGGCTTTGGGGACGCAGAGCCCTGCGCCAAAGGGAAGGATTTGCACAAAGATGCCTCGAACAATAGAGCCTCGTTAGGCCCCAGTGACCAAGCAGAGAGGCAGAGCGAAGCTTTAGCCGGCCGAGCGGCTTCCCAAGAGCCGGCCCCGGGCTCGGCCTTGCAGCCCCCGGCCCCGGAGCTGGCGGGGAGCCTCGGCCCGGCGCCCCCCGGGGAGGCGGGGGAGCCCCGGCGGGAGCACTTTGACAGGCTCATCCGGCAGTCCAAGCTGTGGTGTTACGCCAAGGGGTTCAACGTGGACGGGAAAAGTTTGCGCCACGGAGGGAGGACAGAGCCCTGCAAAGCTGCAGAGCTCAAATCCCCCGGCTCCAAAAGAGCAGAGAGCCCCAGCACCTTGTCAAACAAAGCTTTGAAAGGCAATGGCTCGGAAAGGAATGCCAAGCGCAGACGCCTTGCCAGAGGCGCTGAGGCAGAAAGGCAACAGAGCTCCTCTAAAGGGAGGCCACAAAAGACTCAAAGGAGGAATGCCAAAAAGGGAAACACTCATTGCAAACGCCTCGGCAGCGCCGGGCCAACCCCGCCTCGGAATTCCTTCAGCCTCATGGGCAACTTCCCCTGTATTCCCTCCCTGGTC
This sequence comes from Heteronetta atricapilla, assembly GCA_011075105.1. Taxonomy (NCBI): domain Eukaryota; kingdom Metazoa; phylum Chordata; class Aves; order Anseriformes; family Anatidae; genus Heteronetta; species Heteronetta atricapilla. Next base: position 5,036,881 of record CM021757.1, read on the forward strand.
GTGGGGGAAGATGGGGACCTGTGTCCTGCCTCCTCCCTGGGGGTCAAAAACTCCTGGGCCCTCTCCAAAACTCACCCGCTGTGGAGCTGGCACCTGGGGGGCAACGCCATCCCGGTGCCCCCCAGCCTCAAATTCCGGGGCTATAGCTTGGAGGATCTCTAAGGACCGCGGACGGCCCGGAGGAAAGGTTTACACGCAACAGATGCGAGCCGCAGGGCGGGCGGGGGCCGGGGCCGGGCGGGGGG
>CM021757.1:5037225-5048328 GCA_011075105.1 Heteronetta atricapilla
GGGGCCGGGCGGGGGTCTCGGGGCCGCCCCGGGGTGCCGAGCCCCGGGGGGGGCCGGGCCGGGCTCTGCCGGCGAGGGGGGCCCGGGGCGGGTGCAGGGCCGCGAGCGGGTGCGGGGGCCGGGCGGGGGCTCCCCGCTCGGGCCGGGGCTGAGGTTTCGGTCCCCCCGTGCGCCGGGGCCGGTTCCGCGATGCTGGAAGGAGAGCTCGGAGCGGGGGGCGCCGACCTCTCGCCCCCGGGCTCTCCGCGTTTGTCCCAACGCCGAGCTTGGGGCGGGGGCGCCAGGTGGGGGCGCGGGTGGGGCCCCCCCGGGCCGAGCTCGCCCCGGCCGGCAGCGTCGCCCCTTCCCCGCCCCGGCCGCGCTCCGCTGCCCACCCCCGGAAGCCAAAAACCGCTGAAAGGAGGAAAGAATAGAGCCGATTTCTCCCTTTGCCTCCATAAATGCATTGGATTAAAGTAATAATAATCACACGCAGAGAGAAATAATGATGTCATGCAGCATAAACACTCCTTTTCGGCCCGAGTCAATCCCGGCAAAATTGGGAGCAGCTATTCCAAATAACTATATTAATAGCAATGTAATGTTTTCTGTCTACTTAAGAGACAGGAAGAAAACACAAACTTTAAAAAGACCAGGAAATTCTGTTTGCTAAAAGAAAACAGGAGGCTTTGAGAGGAAGTTATCTGAAACTGCTGCATGTATATTAACAAAAAAAAAAAAAAAAAAAAAAAGTGACTTGTTTGCTGGATAATAACCCTAACTGCGCTAGCCTAAAGGTAGCAGGCCTGTAAAAGCTTTACGGGCACAAGAAATAGGATCCAGGAGCATTAGCAATAGAGTACAGATGGACAATTTGATCTCTCCCGAGCTCCGAAGTGGAATGCGGGGAAGAATGTGGGGGGAATGTCTCTCCTCTCTGCAGAGGAAATCATATCCCAGTTTAACTTTTCTTGCAAACCACTGTCTTTGTAACTGGCTCTTTTGACTATTTCTGATGTGATTTCCACCCCGCTTTGGCATCAAAGCCCGACGGGCCCTCTGAAGCCAGCTCGTTCCGGAGACGTTAGGCAAACCAAAGCTGCTGCGGCTCGGGGGAGCGGGGGTGGGTTTTCCCCCTTCTTTTCAACAGAAAATGCTCGCAGCCCGCGGCCGGGCGGGCGCGGCCGGGATCCCGCAGCGCGTTTCGGCCCGGCCCGGGGCCGCCGTTCCCCCCCCGCTGCCCCCCTCCCGCTGGGAGCAATCCCCCGGCCCTCCGCAGCGGCCTCCTCGTCCCGCGGAAAGGGAAGGGAGAGGGAAGGGGAAGGGGAATCATGGCAGGATTCAAAGAAAATATTCCCATCTGCCGCGGCTGATTTTGATTTTTTTGGTTTAATTCCACCGGCGGGTAAAAAAATGGCATTTTTAAGGTCAAACGTATTTTGTATCTATTAAGCGATGTTTTTCTTGGAGCTGGTGAATTGTCGCTAAAAGCGGTGTTTGTTTGACTTGGGTTTGCAGCGGGTTTTTGGTTAACTGCGGTTTTTGTTGACTTCAGCCCGCCGCCCAGAGCAGCGGCGGGGCCGAAATCGCCGCGTCCCGGGGCCGGGCAGGCTTCGGCCGCAGCCGCGGGGGGGTCCCCGGTGTCCCCGCGAGCCTTTGGGGCGCGCCGGGCCCGAGCCGAGCTGGGCCGAGCCGAGCCGAGCCCGTTGCCCGCCCGCCCGGCCCGCTCCAGCACCGCGTGTGCCGGGAGAAACGAAAGGAACGCGGGGCCGGGGCCGTGCGGGGCCGTGCGGGGCCGGGGCCGCGGGGGGGAGCCGCACAAAGGCGGCGCGGGGCCGCGGGTTGCAAAGCCCCGGCCCCAGCTCTCCGCGCTGCCGGCGAGCGCGCAGGAATTACCGAGCGGAAAGCGAAGAGCAAAAAGCAAAAACAATAGTAATAAAACGCAAAAAAAAAAAAAAAAAAAAAAAAGAAAAGCAAAAAATAAAAATAATAAAAGGCAAAGAACGAAAAGCAAAAAGCAAAATCCGAAAACCAACCGCAAAAAGCGAAAAGCAAAATGCAGCCGCAACCGGAATCCGCAGCTCCGGCTGCCGCGGGCAGGGGCGCGCAAAGAACTCAGGAATTTCTCTGCGGGATGAAATCACCTCAAGCCGCGGGGCAGCGGCAGCAGCCACCACCCCCGCGTGCAGGCCCACGGACATTTCTCTCTGTGGATGTGTGCATTTGTACGCGGGGGCGCGTGGGAGCCCGGCTGGTAACACACGGCCTGTGCGTGCACATGCACTCGCGCTGTGCACGTACACATTTCTCTGCTCGCACACGTAAGTACGAGCATGTGTAGCTGTGTACATCTGTATATAATGCAAGGGGGTTGTAGCAGGGCTGTGAATACAATACAAAGATACCTCAAAACTTTCCACACAAACACACCTTGAATGGCTCCTCAAGCAGCAGAAACATCCAGTTCACAGCAGAAATTAACAATAACAATGATTCCCCCATTTGTTTCTAAATGTTTCAAAGAAATTGAGCGATCCAGAAAAATAATCTTCCCAGCAACCCCCCGGTAAGAGGCTGGAGAGGGGAGTGGCAATGCATCGAATGTAAACTGAAAAAAAAAAAAGGAAAAAAAAAAAAAAAAAAAAAGGAAAACCCAATTTGTTACCTGAAATAGCCTGGTTTGGACTTCAAAAATGAGCAAGCCCGAGCGGTAGTTTGTTGGAAGAAGCAATACCTCTGTACGAAACAATGAGCCAGGAGAAGGGGACGCTTTGAGTGTAAAATCTAGTTCTGGTTTTAAGCAAAAATTCAACTTGCATTGCCAGGACAGCATAAAGGGTATAAAGGCACCTTTATAGTGACGCTAGTGAGATTGCTTTATTTCCAAACGGGTGCAAGAGAAACAAAACCTGTTTTTTTTTTTTTTGTTTTGTTTTGTTTTAATTATTATTTTTGTTTCATAAAAAAATATTTGTCTAGGTAGGAGAAAACGGAAGTATCTTCTTGTAAAAAATAAAGAAAACTTTTATAAAGGGTGCTGCTTTTAAAAATGCAGCAAGCTTTAGACTCAGGAAAATCTCAGCTTGGATACGGTGTGGTGCTTTGTAATCACGGTTTGTAAGGGTTTTTTTTTTTTAGGGGCTGGGGCTTTCAGGGACCTTTGCTCTTGCTTTGCGTTGCTGGATTAAAAACTCACATCCCTCCGTCCCCGTCCAGGGGGTTTAAAAGTGTCACGTCGTGGGTGCTTCTCTGCTGGGCCCCGGCTCCAGGGCCATTTGTTCATGGGGTTGTTGCGAGTGGGGCCTGGAGCCGGTCCCCTCCTGTGGGTCCTCGCTGGCATCGGGCCCCGGGGGGCTGCGAGCCCCCGGCCCGGGCTGGGCACATCCAGCTGCCGCCGCCGCCGTTCCCCGCGCCCCGGCCTGGGACACGTGTTCAAAACGTCCGCCGCGGGGAGGAGATAGCTGTCGCCTTTTCCAGCCTTGTCTTGGGTTTTCTGTTTAGATTTCCTGTACCTTTATTTATTTGAAGTTGTTGTAAGTATATGACGATGAAAGTGTTAATTCCTGCGTGCAATATGGAATCTAGGCTGAGAAATAAATACGTTTTTTTTTACAGAACCGCCTGCTACTCGGCCCTGTTTGTGCGTGCACGCATGGGGGCGGGTGGCCGAGGTGCGCCCACGCGTGCGGGAGCTGGGGGTGAGATCTCGCCTTGGGGGGGGGGCCGTGTGCTTGCACACCCGGGGTGCACGTGTGCGTGTGCACGTGTGCGCGCCCACCGAGGTTGCGCGCGTGCCGCTGCTCTATTTATAGCCGCGGCCGTGCCGCCGTGCACATCTGGCTGCGTGTGTTTATTTACGCGCCCCTGACGAAGCGCACGCCTCCGCACGCCCGCGTGCACGAACCGGCCCCCGGCCTCGCACCCGCGTGGGCTCGGCGCCGCGGGGCCGCGTGCGTGTCCCCAACCTACGTGCGAGCACGTGGGCAGCCGCCCAGGCACGTGCTCAGCGCCGCGGCACAGGCCGAGGTGTTCCTCCGGAGAAATTTTGCCCTCATTAAATGTTTTTCCTAAACATTTAAATCGGGAATCACTAGCGACTTCCATCCAATTTGTAGGCCAGCCGCGAGGACGCAGGGACCGTCCCCCACCCATGTGTTTCTATTTTGAGGGCCTCGGGAGCTCGTGCCCCCTCACGGAAGGAGCACTTCAGATATATTTTTAATTCTTCAGCAAAGACAAACGGCTGCAGGCTGGAGGGGCTCATCAGAGCGGCGGTGGGAGGTTTAGACCCAAACACGAGAAGCAGAACAAGGAGGAGCAGCACAAGGGACTTGTACCTGCGCATTGGGTCGGGAAGGGCCTCGGGGACGTCGCCGGGAGGGCAGCGATCCGGCTCTCTCCTGGGCAGAAATCTCCCAGATTATCTTTCCAAACCGAGTGAAATGGAAAGAAATGAACAGCACCCCCAGTCAGGACCTCATTCAGGCGTGATTAATAACTGTGCGTTATTCGATTGCCACAAAACCGCCTCATGCCCTCGCTTCTGCAGGAGGCCAGGTAAAAACCCTCCCTGCCCTTAAAAATCTCAGAAATCCAGATAACACAAGAAAGTGGATATGCAAATCACGCGCTTGGCATTTGAAACCAATTTGCAGCCTTTTTTCGGCCCCCCCCCCCCCTCTGGCATGGAGGAAAGGAGGCAAAGTCAAAATGACTCCCATTTAAAAACATTTCCAAAGGCGAAGTCCGGAGCCCCCAGCCCCAGTCTGGAGCCCCCAGCCCTGGGAGAACACGGGAGCAACACGGGGCAGGATGCAACTCCCCAGGCTGAGACTGCGGTGGCCTAATCACAGCCAACGACCCCGCTATTATTATTATTATCTTTTAAAGAAAGTAATTTAACAATGACGTTAAATTATCTGCTGGGACCAGCACAGGCATTGCCGGGGAGCGGGCTCTGAGGGGGGCTGAGCCCCCAGGTTTGGAGCTCTTCCATGCCCAAAAGCTGCAGGGGAAAAGCCGCGGGCACAGAGCAAGGTGCTGGGGGGGCACCGGGGGGCCGCGGCATTTATTTAGTTTACTGTCAGGGTGTTAATGATGAATTAGATAGCAGAGGAGGGGCTCGGTAAAAGCAGCAAGCTGTGAGAAAAAAAGCAGCGCCCCCCCTCCCCGGGCGGGCTGGGGGCAGGGGGGAGCTGGGGGGGGGTGAGGGATTAAGTGTCACCGAAGGCCTTTCATTTACCGTGTTTACATGGAGTCAATAGAAGGGAATGGACAAGGGTTTATTGTGAGTTATGAGGCTCTTTCTAAGTCCCATGTTATCAATATCTCCCTCTTTAAAAAATAAAAAATAAATAAAAGAATGCAAAAAATGAGTTTGCTTTTTGAAGAAAACACCACCAAGAGGAAAATCTCTGCAAACCTTTCTGGAAGGTGGGAGCCTCCCCGCCCAGCCCACAGAGCGCTTCGCGGGATCCTTCAGCTGTTCCATATAAATCTACGGGCTCAATAGGTGGAGTTTATGCTTTTAGCAATTGAAAGAAATTGCCCTAAATGAGGCCATATGGGAAACTGTGCTCATCCTCCCCCCTTCCCCAAAACCGGGGGAGGATTCCTCCTGCCCTTTGTCAGAAAAGGGAGCTTCTGGGGCCGGGGCCGGCCGCTCGGGGCCGCAGTGCGCTCCCCCAGGTGGGGGGCAAAGAGCGGCCGAGGGGGGCAAGGAGCTCGTGGGCCCGGGTCCCTGGGGGTTTGAGCAGGCTTGGGGCTTGGGGGGGGGTCCCCAGGGCCACCCCCCCTTCAGGACCAGGCAGTGTGGGCGCGCTGCACCCCGACAGCCCCTCGGCATCGTGCTCGGCTCCGCTCCCCATGAGGCTCCGGCTCCTCCACGCTCGGGGCCTCGTGTGCCGGGCCGGTTCCTTCCTTCCCGGCTTTTCCCCCAGTTTGCAGGCGGGGATCACGCAGACTTCTCATCAGCTGGAAATACCAGCAACCGCCCGGGTGACTGCTTGTAATTAACCATTCGTTACAGCGGTTAACCCCCCTCCCCAATAACTGAAGGCGTCGTGTAGGAAACTCGGGATCCCGCACGAGAGCGGCGTGCCATAAGAAGGGAGCGACCCGTCGGGATACGCTCTGAAATCGATCCTCCCCGAGCAGAGTGCGGGGCCCGAGGCGGCGGGGGCCACGTTTCGCTCTGCGGCTGCAACGTGACGAGGAGCCCCCCTCGGCTTGTGGTGAAGGAGCCCAGGACTCGTTTCCAACTGTTCCTTAATTTCTCATCAGCGGTGGCTTGGGGAGGGGGCAGGGGGGGTCAGGGAAATAACCAAAATGCCGCAGTTTCATTTGTAATTTCATATCCTCCGCTCTGAGCGGTTCTGTATGTTCCTAAGCGTCTCGCTCACAGGCTCGGTGTCATTTCTCCCCATGCTGCACGAGCAGGAGCGTCGGTAAGGAGGAAGGAAGGCGAGCCCAGCCGCTGCATTTCGGGGGCAGAAAGCTCCGAGGACGTGCGTGGGAGCAGCTCGAGTCCATGGGGGCCGGTGAGAGCATGGGGGGGCCGGGTGGGGGCCAGTGGGCATCGCCTGGGTGCGGGGACGTGGGGTGCTGCTGTCCCCCCACACCCCCTGAGCGTCCTCCTGCATCCCCCACGGGGATGCTTTGGAGCAGGGGTTGCTTCCCTCCCCTCCGAATAACCCCCATTCTTTACTCGCATATTTGTATTTTTTTTTTCCTGCTAATTCACGTTTTTCCCGATGCTTACCCAGGTGGGACTCCCTGCCCTGGAAGGTGCCACAGGGGAGAGGGCTGCATGTGCCTGAACGCTGCTCGCGCCCCCAGACCCGCTCGAGGACACCCGTGTCACTGCGGGGTGGCTGGTGGCCGTCCTGGGTACTATCGGGGGGCTGTGGGGCCGGGGGGTGGGGGAGAGGGCAATGCAGTGCCCAGCAGCATCCCGGGGGGGGACCCTGGGCCCGTGGGGGGCTGTCACCTGGCTGCCCCTGGCCCCCTCGGCGGGGTTTGGGGGCCGGCTGCTCGCCCTGGCCGCGGGGGCTCCCCCGGGTGTCAGCTTTCCCCTATCTCTCCCAAAAATCTCGGCGCTGTGAACTCTGTGAACCCGGGGCCGGGACCAGCTGTGCTCCCCCCAGCTGTGGCCGGTCCAGCTGTGCTGCCTTGGAGGGGGGGTGGGGGGAGAAGCCCCTTTCAGTTGGTAATGGGCTGCCCAACGATGTCCCCCCACCCCCCCCAGTCCCGCCTGTGGGACCCCAAATGGGGTGATTGGGGGATATTTCCACAATTTGCAAGATTTTATGTTTGTTTTTTAATCATGTGGTTACAGTGGAGATTCTCTCCTGTTGTATGCTCTGATTTCCTTTATTTTCATTATTAATTCCTACTACTCCTACAATTATAACGATCATTTCAGCACTTATTCTTTCAGGAACAACGCCGGTACTGAATCCGTGCAAAACGCTTCCGTGGAGGAGAAAAAAAAAAATCCATTAATAGCAGTTTGTGACAGAAAATCGTTGGGGCTATGCTGTCATCTTACCTCCTAACACCTGAATAATTAATGTCCTACTTTTTTTTTTTTTTCCCCCCTCTTCAAATATTAAAATGTTTGAATCCTTGTCAAAATTGAACACCCCTCCTAGAAATTAATTGCCAGCGAAGATAAGAAGAGGTACACGGTTTACAAAATAGATTATAATATATATATATATGTATATATATATATTTAATGGGAGAAAAATACAGGCAGAAGGAAAGCTTCCTGGCAGCTGCTGTGTCCGCTGCCTTTCCAACTTTTTGCACGCTTGATGGGTGCTCGTGTGCTCGCATGGAGCACACGTGTGCACATGCAAGGCACTGCTGTGGGGGTCCGTGATCTTTTTTTGGGGGGAGCAGACACTGGGATCAGGGGGGAGGAGGGGGCAGAGCCCCCCTGCTGCTCGCCCCAAGCAGGGGGGCTGCGAACCCCCGCTGCTGCCCCCGGGGCTGCGGCTGCTGGCTGACCCTGCTGGCGGCTGGGCTTCTGGAGGAGCCTTCTGGAAGATCTGAACGGCGCAGCGAGGGGAGCGGAGGAAAGGCTCTGGGGGGGCTTTTTTTGGGGGGAAACCCCTCTGCAAGCGGAGGCCAGCTCTGGCTCCTGCTCCAGGGGGTGTGGGGTCGCCCCATCGGGAGCTGCCGAGCGGGGCAGTGGAGCGGGGCCACCCCCATGGTCCCCCAGGACCAGTATTTCTAACGTCCCAAGGGTGCGGTGCTGTCTCTCTTGGTTTAAAACAAAACCAGACAGAGTCTTGAGGGTCAAAAGGGAGGTGGGGGAGGGCTTTTCCCTACCTACCCCCAGACAAAGATCCCTTTGAATCTAATCAAGCAGAAAAGAAACCCCTTTCCTGTGTGTTTTTGTACAAGGGGAGAGGGGTTAGGGCTGCCCTGGAAGGTAAAAGGAAAGGAGATCCCATTTTGCCTTTCAACAATGAGATCTTTATAAAGGTTCTCAAAAAAACCCCTGGCCGTGGAAGGGGAAGGACGCTGCGGCGTTTTCCCAGTGGCCAAGGGGAAGGTGGGGGGCACAGGAGGGGGGCAGGCAGCGGAGGGCCCCGGGGTGCTCGCAGGGCCACGTTTTCCACGGGACGGGGACGTTTCCTGCCCCCATCCTGCCCCACCGCCCTGCTGCAGGTCCCTGGTGCAGCTTTGCCGGTCCGGGCACCTCGAGGGGACCATTCCCGCGGCGGGTCTGATCCTGCCTCCGTTCAGATCAGCTGGAGAGCTTTGCCCTCGTTCCTGCTTTGTGTCTGCAGGAGCCCAGCCGAGGGGCCCGAAGGCCCTGCTCCTGCTGGAGGAACTTCCCTGCGGCGTAACGCCCCGGGTGGAGGGACGGCCATCGGGGTGGTGGCGGTGCTGGGATTGCCCCTCTGCTTCACGGGGTATTTCTGCGTGACCTTGGGCAGTCCCGGCAGGGCTCGGTGGGGATAAGGTGCAGGCGAGGCGGTGACGGGGGCTGTGGAAGCACCCACGCAAACCCCAGCACCCGGTGCTGTGCACCCAGCCCCGGCTTTTGGGTCCAGTGCCGGTGACCCCGGAGCTGCAGGATGGGGCCCAGCTGGTTGTGGGCCCCCACGGGATGAGGCCACGCAGCTGCCCCCTCCCCGGCCCCTGTGTCCCTGTGCTGAGCCCAGCAGGGTGCTGGGCGCTCTCTCCATCCTCAGAACGGAGCCGGCCCTGTCCCCGCTGCAAAAAGCCCCCCGTTGGTGGCGGGGTGGGCACCGACCCCGCGGGTCTGTGCAGCCGTAGCTGTGTCAGCAGTCCCGGCCCCTGCCTCCCTCCAGCAGCTCTGCTCTGCACCGCGGACGGCCTCAGACGCTGCTTTTTACATCCTTTTAACTAATACCACATGACAGTGATTTAAGCTAATCAGCACAACCTCCCGTGTCAATGCAGGAATACTCATAACCTCCGTGTTTACATTAAGTACAGCAGTGTTTCAGCTATAAAAGCACTTTCAAACTGACATTAACTGCAGTGTAACGATGTTAGATTGACTGGAGTTGGGTCAAATGCCTACCAAAAGGCTGCTAGGAAGAAGCTGCTGTTGTATTTACTGCCAAAGCATTAGTGCGGCGTGGTCCTCACGAGGCTGGCCCTCCCCGGGGCCCACGTAAGCTGTTTTGCCTTGATGTGCCAATGCTTTGTGTCGCTCTCCCTCACCGATTCCCATGGCGCTTCGCCGGGACGGTGCCCTGGGTGCAGAGCATCTGGGCTGGGCTGGGGGGGGGGTGGTCACAGCACTCCCCTGCCTTGCAGCACCCGTTGGCTTTGGTTGCACGCCTGGTCACCCGCGCAGTGACAGCGGTGCTTTGCAGGATCGCCGCCCCACAGCCCTGGGGCTCCTTGCCCACAGCTCACTGCCCCACCGCCAGGTTGTGTGCGGGGGGACAAAGGGGGACACGGTGGCCCCAGGCAGCTGGGGCACGGCCTGAACTCAGCACCCTGGGGTGTCCCTGAGTGCCACCCCGTGTCCCTCAGCCTCTCCGAAGCCCAGCCCTGACCTCCAGGTGCTGTTGGGTGGCCTGGGAAAGGGGAGATGCTTTTTCTGGTTAATCCCAGATGTTCCCGGGATGCAGGTGGTGTCAGGGCACATCAAGCTCCCCTTTTACAAGGCTCCAAACACCTGAATTTATGAAGCATTTCATAACCCCCTGCTCACCCCGCGCACATCCTCTCTGCCGATGTCCCACGCGGGCAGAGCCAGCGCCTCTCCTTCTGCCCTGCACCGGGAGCAGGGTTTCTGGGGCTGGCTCTGCATCCCCTTTCCAGGTCCCCAGACCTCTGGCAAGGGCAGGGCTCCTGGTGCCAGCTCTGCCCTGCTGGGGGGAGCCCCGAGCCCACCCAGCCCTCTTGCCCCAGCACTTTTCCTCCCCTGCATTTGCTGCTTCCCAGGGGTGGCTGGCGCCCCGCTCCCTCCCCACTCTGGCGTGTTTAAAAATAAAACGCATTTTTAAATAAACAATAAAAGCGTTTAATAAACCATAAAAACTTTTCAATGAAAAGGCTATAAAAACAAACAAACAAGCTCCGATTTCCTGGAGCCCCCGCCCTGCAGTCACCTCCCCGCGTGTTTTCTGGTGGTTCTGGGCCCCCAGCTCCCTTCCCAGCCCCACCACGAGCCTCTTGCACCTGGGGGCTTCGGCCGGGGGCGACGCGCCCGAGCTCACACACGTGTACGCACAGGTTTGTCTGCATCCTCCAACCCTGCCTAACCCCTCTGCCCACGCAGCAGCAGCTTTTTATTTGACCGCGACTTATTCTTTTCCATAGGTTTTAAGGCCAGGAGGGACCGGGGCTGTCATTTCCCTGCCGGCCCTCGCCGAGCATCCAGCACCGACCTCCTCGCGGCCGTCCCCGGGCCCACACGGAACCGGCGGGGGCCGGGCTGAGCCCTCGGGGCCGGGGCCGGGGCCGGTGCTGGCGAGCCCTGCCCACACGGTGGCAATATCTGCCCGGGCTGCGCCTGGATGCCGGGGCTCCGCTCGCACAGGTGTGGGCTTGGCTGCCCGGAAATGCGTGATGGTGTTGATTTATTTTATTTTATTTTATTTTATTTTATTTTATTTTATTTTATTT